>JAPSES010000115.1:10815884-10829719 GCA_029822895.1 Maxillicosta whitleyi
GTGTGTGTGTGTGTGTGTGTGTGTGTGTGTGTGTGTGTGTGTGTGTGTGTATGTGTGTGTGTGTGTGTGTGTGTGTAAACTGAAGTATGCGGGCTGTAGCACTATTAGTAGCCTATGTCCTTACGCACGCGATATCTACAGTTTATTAAAATATTAAAATACCTTCTACCCTCACACTAGAGCACGTATTTATGTGCAACGTCATGCTCATTTGGAAAATCCCTGTTGAAATTTAGCCTTCTTTTCACCCCGGTAAAACAATAGGAACAGTGATTGGACAGGCAAAAAAAAAAAAAAAATGCAGAGTCAGGGCTGCTTTTCCCACACGATTTCATTTAGGGTTTCGCTTTATATTTAACTTTTTATTCAACATATAAATATATTAATCTCCCGTTTTATATGAATCTTAATGGGGTATTTTTGAGAGAGAATACATATATTTTTTTATACAAAATATAATGATTTTACAATACATTGATGAACCGATTTGTATGTTACTATATCAACAAGTCCCGGACATAATAAGAGAACATAATAATTATTGAACGTGTTATGGTTGTATTTTAGACATTTGGTGTTTATATGGCTGATGTCATGCATAGCCAATATATATATATATTTTTTAGCCTACATGCTTTTTCTGTGCGCATGTGCACATTCTGCACACGTCTCGTGATTTTTACCGTAGCATGCATGCGCGCACACATACACACACACGCACACAAAGAAGACACGATCTGGACGGTCGCTCCAATCTTATCGACACACACACACACAAGCACATACACAAACAGATGCGCTCACACACTCATTCACACACTAACAGATGCGCATATAATCCAGAAAGAAGCGGAAATGTAGTCTGAAGCCACCACCCACAACGTTATCCTAATAATGTGACTGTATAGTATTATATGCTAATTGTCTGAATTGCCGTGGACCTACAAAGACACTTTGACTCTATTGTGTTTTGCCCCTGAGCCATATTTTTTCATGCGTTAGTTTCCGTCCTTGTTATCTATAAAACACGTGAATCCCTTGTGGCCCGTTCGTCACCGGCAGCGCTGTGCGGAATGGGGCCAAACTCCAGACTGTCCATGCTCATCTCCAAGATTTTAAGCCTGTTTATTAATTTACATGGTCTTCACTCTATGTTGAATGGCATCTGTGTTTCCTCAGTATTACGTCAAAATTCATGTTTCATATGGTAGCGTTACTATTATAGATTTATTTTAAAAGAACATAATTGGATAATCTTCACGGTGGCCACGCAATATTTGTTTATATAGAGTCTATTTTTGACCAAAGCCTTATAGACAACATTGTTTCACAGTAACTCAACATAGAATCAAATAAAAATAACATCCATTATTATTATTATTATTATGAAGGTATATGGTCACATATGTGTGTAGATCTAGACGATGCATACATACACTCGCTTCCTCAAGCTTATTTTGGAGACGTCAGGTTTTATAGTGTTACGCGTATTTGTCAGCCATGTGCACTTTGCTATGTTGTAAATTTAACTGCTCCTTTTTAATCGTACAGGGGTTTGCTTCTAGTGTAAGATGTTCCAAGAAATACATGGAGTTGTGTAGTGTTATAGGAGGCTCTGGTATTCGCCTCCCGTTAATCCAGACTGTTACGCAGCACAAGACTTACATGCACTGAGGTTTATAGGCTCATGTTTGTGTTGTGTTGCACCTCTATCAGTATATCCCTTTGTCTTATAGTCTAATCCATCACTCCCCACTAAAAAACTCAACTTCTTTGCAACTCCCGTGCAGCTCTACGGGTATAGGACCTGCGCCCTTACGCTTAAAGCACAAGGATCTGCACGTTGAGCTGCCGTCCTGGTTGGAGCAGAACTCGTTCTTCACGTGCTGATTCCTGTGTGGGAGCATTGATACGTGGAGCTTGCAGACTTTCGTAGATGCAGCAGAGTGAAGTGAGAGGAGGGGCAGCTTGTTGAGGTCTGGATCCCCGGGGGAATAACTTGATGCCATGTGCCACGGTGCACCGAGCCCCGGCCTGGGACATCCAGGGAGGAACCCTCAGCCCAAGGCTTGTGTCATCCCACGACCTGACACTGTTTGCAACACCCTGTAGATACCTGACTGGCTCTTCTGTTAGAGCCCCTTATTTATTTTTATCTGCCTTTCTTTTGTTACTGCCAAGGCGTGTTTACGCATAAGTTGTTGACTACTTTTTCCTTAAGTCCAGTGATTATTCCGCATTTTTAAGGACTATTTTGCGTTGGTTTTGACTGTGAATGTCCTAAAATACAAATACATGTATAGTATTGATAAAATGATGTCTCAGCGAGTTTTGTCTGTGAACCCAGTGTAACACAATTAAATATATTAAAATAAAATTTATTTTGCGCACTGTTGTCACACGAGTCTTAATTAAATATATCTGTAAAAACATTATTATTAGGCTATAGTTTTGAAATTGTAAATTTGTAGTAAATTATATGGTTGACACTATTAATAAAATAAATAATTACGTGAATATGTAAATTAATTGACAGATCAATAATTGGCTCTGGATCCTTGTGTTGAATTACAGCTCTCACCATCACCAGTGTCTGAACTGTGGAGCTCTTAAAAAAACTTCCTAAAACAATAGTCTACTATTACACTGTCTAATAAATGAATAGACCCATAAGAACCCTATGGGTATATACACGATTATTTCCTATTAAGAAGTGGAACTCATTGTTATGCAGATTTGCGATGCGCCAGATGCCACAGAGCCGTCTGATTAACCCCTTTACTGTGCGTGGATGTGGCCCGGGAGAAAAAGGAGAGGAGATGAGACCAAGTGGCCGAGAGAGAGACCTCAGGCACGGTGGAAGTTCCTTGCAACAGACCGTTCTGTACTGGAAGCACAAAGGGGGGAAACCCTCAAAGCAAAAACCCACACACTTCAGTCCCAGCGGTAGACCTCAGATAGAATCATCTATATTATTAATACATTTTCTATAGCATGCCTGAGGATATATAAGGTGCACGAGCTCACCTTAATCATGTTGCAGACCGTGTTTAGATGGTTAAACTTGTATCTTTCATGTCAGTGTGGTTATGTTTAGACTCCTGAGAAGCAGTGCCAACACGAGAAACAAAGTTAAACACAAATGAGTCCATGTAAAAACTGAATAACTGCTGGATTATACTTTTTTTTGTTGGTTTTCCACTACATCACTTGCTGAAAAACCGAGGCTTAAATGTTGGAGATACACGGATTACTATGAGGACACAAACAAAACACACACACACACGTACACACGACCAGTGCGCAAACACGGTGCTCCAGCGCATTGAGCCAACATTTGGACGTGAGAATTTTTAAAGATCAGTTCAGACATGCAGCTGAAATGTATTCTGCAAGGCCATCTATAGAATCGAAGATATAAATACAAACGTGGGATTTGACTTTTAACAGACTCGAGACATTTTAAAGTCCACACACTCTTCATTTACAAGGGCGTGGAAACGTCTTGTGCGTAATGATAAACTCCATTTTAGGTTCTTTAACTTTAACGACCATATACTTGTTTATTTTCTTTCTTTTTTCTTTTTTTTTTTTTTTTTTTTTGGTGTGATATAGTCACGTTAACAAACTCTTGGATGTTTCTTCCACTAAACGTGCTGCTGCTGCACCTCATTTGTTTTGCATTGAGTTTTATGGAGACACTTGGTCAAGGAGGCGCAAGCACTTGTAAGAGCATAGAGTTTTTATGACACAAACCCACTGCCCCATGCCAAAACAATGAATTCCTCTCCACCCCCCACTACCACGGGTGTGATTTTTTTTTTTTTTACATGCAATCCGAGCCTGAAGTGTGTGCGGACAGCGGTGGGGGGAGGGCTCTCTTCACCTTTCACCCCTCCGTGTTGGGACTGTTTGTATTTTTTACTGGGCCTCTATAGTCTCTAACCAAAGTGGAGACCATTGGTAAATACTGATGAGTCTGAGCGTGATGTGACCATGAAAGACAGATTAAAACCAGGGTGCGTCGTGTTCATTTAGCTGTCTCTAGGTGTAATTTCAGTTGTTCAGCCTTGTTGGAAATAAGCGCATAAGAAGTGATCAAACCCATGGTGTGTGTTCAGTTAAATAATTCATGTATAGCGATCTTTTCTTTCCCTTACACCCAGCAAAACGTGGTCTTTAGAGAGAGAGAGAGAAAGAGAGAGAGAGAAATCATATGATACAGATGGGAATGCACATGGTCTGTCACAACCATTACAGCCTTTAGATATTAAATTGACCATAAACTGCAATAAACCATAAAAAAAATACACATGCAAAAACACTTTAACTCTCAACCAGTGACAGAAATACTCTTTATCACTGTAAAACCTTCTGGTATTGTTAATTGCCAAATTAATCAATCACATAAGTATGGATTCATTTTGTTGCAAGTGCTTTTACAGACTTTTTCACACACACACACACACACACACACACACACACACACACACACACACACACACACACACACACACACACACACAAAAGGTGACATACTTGTGGATTTCACTGTGTCCCATGAAAAATACTGATTTCATTGTTTTAAATTATAGGCCAATAAAATATATATATATATATTAATGCACAGATCAGATATGACACACATTACTGATTTTCTTGGACAATTCAAGGCTATTTATTAATTAGCAGCTCATTTGCTCACTGAAGTTTAAAAGCCATATACAGTCTGAATTTTTCAACAGCATCTGACAGCCGATATATACATTATTCATCGAAAGATTGATTCGGAAAACAAGCTTATACAGGATCTGTTTCTGAACAAAATTGCAGGCTTATCTTAAGTTACAATACTTTAAGTTACTTTAATACTTTTTCTGCTTAATTTCCCCCGCAGTTTACATTTGGGATGAAATGATTTCTGGAAAAAAAATAAATAAAAAATAAGATTTCGCTATGTGATGTTTTCATTTTAAATTGCATTTCCCTATGGAATTTTATGGCATTTAATTTGTTTGCTTCAGAAAGTCAGGTAGGCATGTCTTTGGACAAACGTACATGTGAGATGTAATAAATAACTGGCAGGTAATTAAGTAAACCCAATATTTGTGTATATGTTGCCTTCACACAGTTTCATTTCAGTTGCAGAGTTTGTGGCCGTGCGGGTCTTTTCCTACGCCTTTCCCAGGGTTATCTTTCCTACTCTCTGAGCTTTTACAAATCCCTTATTCTGCACTGGAACCACACAACTTCATTCAGCCTATACAAACATGCTCAGTACTCAATGACGAGAGTACTTGGACTTTTTAAATTACAAGTGCTGTGAAGCCACTATTTATGACAATTAAATCAAGCCTGGAACAGACAAGGACATCAGGAAACATTAAGGAACATGTGACAAAGCTATTGCTTGAAAGACACTCAAATCCTTTTTATGCATTTCTACAATTATTCCATTTAACCGTGCACACTGTAAAATCAATGAACGAAGGACAGATCACAATCAGACTTAGAATTCAAGGATGTGGCCTCAGTCTTATATTTATTTCTGTTCCCTCACACTCAGGACCAACTTTACAAATGTACATCACAAGTGACTGGCTCAAACCGGTTACAATGTTCTAAAACAGAGAAAAATGCTGCAGCTTTACACAATAAATATAAAATGCAACATAAGTGTGATGTGTATTCTGTGAGGTATAGTTGCAAACAGGAACATGACATATTTTCGTTTCAAACAAATCCAGGCAGAAGAAATGCAGCAGGACTAGACTTAAAGATAAAGCATCAACTTGATGGATGTGTGAGCAACAAAGGTCTAACATATAGCATCTAAGAGGACTGCTATAATCACAGAATCCCTTAAATTATATAAAAGCTCTGAGTGCTATATGTGCTTTGAGGTCACCAATAGTCAGACAATGTTGCTGCAATTTTCTTTCTCTGAAAAAAGCTCTTCTCTGACAACCTGAGGAGCGGCATACATGATTCGTGCAGACTTTGACTTAATCAAGTGCAAGTTGTAAAAATCATTTGCCATTTTCAGTGTTTCAGTAGCTATATGGGCCCCTCCAGAACCACTGCCCCCTCCTTCGCCTCCCTTTGTTCTCTCCAGCTCTAATAGGTTTTCCCCTGCCACACACAATTCACTTTTTTTCCTTTTCCCCAGCTCCCCATCCCCCTTATACCCCCCTTTTAGTGCAGTGCCCAGTGTCGACTGCAGCATTTGAGCAATTTGAAATTAAAGCAAACAATGGGCAGGCACTCCCAGGGACCTCTCGCTCACCATATTACACGGAGGACGCTCGTGTGCTCTTGCGCATTATTGGCAAGTCATTACGTTTCTCTGGAAACCGAGAGCGGGAGCTTGCTCAGAGGAATCGGTGATGCAAACAGCAGCTGAGTGCTTGGAATAGCATGTGTATGTGTATATGTGTGTGTGTGTGTATGTGTGTGTGTTCTGAAGCATCCTTGGCAACAGCATGAGGATGCTGTCAAAACAAAACTGTATATTGACAGGTCTGATGGAGGTTCGATAGAGAATCCTCAGTCCATTTAATAGTTTAAAAACTCTTTCTTACAACGAAAAGCTTTTCAAAAATGTTATGTCACTTCTATTGACACTAAACCACAGGATCCAAATCTGTAGAGTCAAAAATGTGTTAGCAAAAGTGAACAAAAGTGAAAATGAGAAATCCACTGTTCAGGAGGCCTTGGGTGTGCATACACATAACTTCAAGTGAATTACAAACAAATGCTTTCCATTTTCTAAAATATATTAAACCAAAAAACTGCATTTTTGTTTGTTTACACATGTTGCCATTATTTCTTTTGAAGGAAAGTAATAACAAAAATAAAACACCCACAAACCTGATGTACATAAATATATATCTTTTGGTACAAACCTTATTCGCAGCTTCATAGTTTTGTTGAGTGTCCAGTACAATTCCAACTATGCATGCTCTGCTTCTTAGACAGGACTAAAATATGAGGAAGAAAAGTATGCCAAACATTTCTGTCATAACTACTGTATCTTGCAACATAAACATACCATAAATCATTAACAGGATGATGTATGTCACGTTATTGCATTGTTTCCAGTTTCTTTAGATAGTTTTTAGTGTTGAAAGATAAGCCGTGGGAGACTTACTGTCTAGGAATCTGTTTTTGTAATATTATTATTTTTTTTAAAAAAATATGATATTGCTCCTTATTGCTACTTGCCAAAAACAAGATGTATCAAAACAGCCTGTGGAGAAAATATAAATGCACGTGCTTATATTTTGGCCTTGTGTTATGTCAGCTTACATTTTCTGAATACTGTACATTTTATGTCTATGTAACATTAAATAGTTAGTTGCTAAAGGAGAAATCAATCCAAACACATCTGTTTTCTGAGAGGCCTGTCAGCAGAACTTGGCAGCTCTCACTAAATAAATTGGATCACGCCACATCTCTGTCTGCCTCCATACTACTCCAGTGTTGACAGTGAACTACAAAGTTTCACAGCAACTCGGCCATGTGGAACCAAAATGGAACGTTACACTCCAGCGGACCAATCACATCCGCCTTTTACTTCCTGTCAGGGGGGCACGCGCACATACGCGCCTTACGTCGTTACGCACTTCCGGTTCTCTACGACGTCCCCCCTCTTCTCCTCACCGTAGCGCTGTGAAGTGGATGTTTTGGTGAAAAAAAAATACTGTGTCGAAAAGGGATGTAAACACATTTAAAACATGGCATTTCGACAAAGTGGGACCTAAAGCGGCGTAACAGTGGAAAGAGGGGTGTCTTCAGCCAAGGTTTCGGTTCATCTTTATGTCGTATTCCTCCGCATGTCCGCTTTCTTCGTAGATGGTCTCCGGCGAGCGTTGTCTGGCGGCGGACGACGAGTTCTCGACGAATAATATGAAGGAGATGATCGGGGGTTGTTGTGTTTGCTCAGACGAGAGAGGCTGGGCTGAAAATCCGTTAGTCTACTGCGACGGACATGGCTGCAACGTAGCCGTGCATCAAGGTAAGCTGTTAGCAGAGCTGCGAGCTAGCAGTTAGCCTACGGGCTAGTTAGCGTTGTCTTGTTGCAAGGTTATGGAGCCGTGTGTGGAGCCTCCTCCTCCGCCTGCCCTCACCAAGGCCAGGCTGAGGTCAGGCACAAGCCATGCAGCCGGACAGGCCACAACGTATGCTTTGTATTCGTCTAGCCTGTTTGGCACGCTGGGGGTGGTGCAAAAGAGCTGCTTTATGCACACTTTACCATCTTTTACAACCTATCGCCTTGAGAAACTGTTGGCAGATGGAGAGAGAGGGCTTGTTGTGAAAATGTGCTAACAAACTTGTAAATCTAATGTCTGCAACTTGTAGGCTTGCGATATTAGGTGTAGCTCCCAGATCACGTGCAAACACGCAAAACATCATTGAACTGAGATGTAATTTCTCAGAAGGGATAGGAAATGTGTCATGGCATCAGCAGAAAAATGTGTTTCATGTGATAATTTTGTTGGCTTCCAGCATTTTGGCTGGGATGCAGACCTGTCAAAGCCTTGCTCGGTTACCTAAGTTCACCCCTGACAGTGTCATTCTAACAGCCAGCCATGTGACACAACACAAAGCATGCTAACGTCAACCCATGCCAATGCATGTCAGTGTAATTACACCTATACATACTTTTTAAGAGTAATTGCATAACTCAGAATGTGTGTAGAATTCCTTTATCAGATAAGACTATTATATTGTGCAGCTAAACTTAACAGACGTTAAAAATCTTCAAGTTTGGATTGATGCTGCAAACTGTAAAGAATGCCAGATTGAAGTTGAAATTTGTCATAAAATACATAGTAATCACTTTGGACCATTAACATTGCAGTGTGCAAATGTTTTTAAACTACTTAGTATAGTTTCTGGGGATCTTACTGTTTCCATAACTGTGCTATTAGTTTTATATTACTGTACTGAAGCATCACCACAGTGTATTCATGAAAGCATGATGTAAATCAGATGTTTTAATTCTTATTTACAGCAACTGATTGATTTTTATTTTGAGGGAACAAAAGACACGAGTCAGTTATAGTGTTTACAATCTCAACATGTATCTGTGATTATTTTTTGACTGAATTTATAAGGGGATTTATAATAGAGGTTTGCAAGTCTGACTGAGGCTGGGCAAGTCTCCAATATTCATGTCAAACATAACACTGGAAAACATACATAATAAAGTTGTCAGTGGAACACTTAGCTTTGCTATACTTTCATCATTAAATAGTTTTTCATTATCCAATATATCTTGCACGAGTTTCAGTTTTCCAGTGATGTGACTTTTACTTCCCTGTTTAACTGAGGAGGAAGTGTCCATAAACGGTATACAGCAATTTCCTACTGTGAAACCTCATGTTTGAAAGGAGGTTGTTTGTTTTTCATTTCATTTTTGTTTAATTTAATTTTGCTCACCAAATACATAGTAAGGAGAACAAATATTATGTCATCTCAGAAAAAGTAATATACATTAAATAATATCAAAATTCCAACATTAACTTTAATGTTCATACAACATATTTAGGTTTCGTGCATAGAAAAATAAAGCCTACTAAGACTTAGAATGCAATGTAATTAAACTATTGAGTGCAATCCCTGGCATATGTTAACTAATTAATGCTGAGTAAAAACATGTCTCTTGTGTGCATTGGCTCTTCTTTGAATAACTGTGAAGAACTTTAAATAATAGCATTTTCATTGCATAGTGATTGTGGTGGCAGTTATCATAGAAACCAATGAGATGAGATTTGATGGACAACTACTCTGTTCTAAAATATGTTGTTTTCAGTCTATTTTAATTAACTGCTACTTAATATTGTATTTGCATGTGTGTTTGCCATTTCTTCATTTGAACTCAACAACCTTAGGACAGGGCTGCAGAGGGTTTTCTCAGGAATCTGGATTATGGCTGTTTATTCCATTGGATTATGAGCTCTGGTCAGATCAGAGATAATCTGAAAATGTGTAGAGGTAGGCTGTTTAGGGTAGTGCCACCTGGGTTGCTTTAATTCTGAGCTTTGTTAACATCAGGCAAATCAGGTTGTAACATGACAGCATATGAAGAACTGAATTTGGGTGAAATTTAGATGATTCCGACACACTTTAAGTCACTAAGCACCTTCTTTTTTGTTCCCGCAGCTGCGTTAATAAAGTCAGCCTGAAATGTAGCTGTTTATTTTTTTTTTTGCATATATATTTTATATATATTCCTGGGTGAAAAATAAGTAGATTAGTTAATGTTGCCTAGCTTGTTACAGAATACAGACAATCTGAAGTCACACATACTCAAATATGTTACCCATTTCTGTGCAAGCTAGCATTAATTAACAATGCATAATCAGTGATTTTGCCATGATCTTGGGAGCTTAAAATAATTTCTAGCGCAGGCAAACTGTCTGCTGTCAGTAGAGTAATGCTAAAACGGCAGCATTCTGTCAGATCACAACACTGCTCAGCTCTACATTCATACCACACGAGTTAGTTTATCCTTCTGGCAGTAGTAAAATAGTGAAGTGAAGAGGGTGTGGTATTTGTTATCAGGTGTCAGTAGGTTTGTCGTGTGTTGTCGCGTGTCACTGTGGTTTCATTATCATTGTGTAACTGCCTTCTGGGGAATAAAGTTCAGTTGTTGTGGTTGTAATGTGTGACTGTGTCATTAACCTACTTATCCTTTTTTTTTTTTTTTTGCAGCTTGCTATGGCATTGTGCAGGTGCCCACCGGTCCATGGTTCTGCAGAAAATGTGAATCTCAGGAGAGAGCAGCTCGCGTGGTGAGTCGCACAGTTCATCTATCTCTCCATTCATCATTAATGAGTAAACTCCTGGAAGAACAGTACTCGGGCAGAAGATGGTGAACCTCATGCTTTTCAACAGCGCTATCATTTACAGATATGTGTGCCAAGAAAATGGTACCGTGTTACAGGTTACGTCACCAGTAGGTTTGTTAAAGGGGTTCAAGGTCGTCTCAGGCTGCTCAGCGTCCACTCAGTGGGCATGTGGTGGCATTTTCAGTGGATAATGATTTATTGGCATGGGATTCAATAAGGAAGGAAATGCATGCAATGTTTACTACTGTAACTTTGTGTTGTTATGTTATCAAACTGCACTGGATTTAAGGGAGAAACATAGTACAGTTAATCTGTGGTGTTGTGTTGGCAGTGTAATGAGAAGAAAAATGTGTTTTCTTTCAAGAAAGGATTCTTAACAAAGCACATTTAGACAGTTAATTCAATGAAAAGCCTGAACTGAATTTGTATTTAACTTGCCCACCATCATGCATTGTGGAACAGACATCAGACAGGGTGGTGTGCATCCACATGTCTTTGGTATACAGCAAAGTAGAGATGAAGTCAGTGGCACTATGTGATAAATTTGTGATTTTTTTTTTTTTTTAAATTGGAGAATTGAAATAAATGATGTACATATGCGGTGTCATGAGTAACTTGCAGATCATTAGAATTATAACTAGAGTGCTTTTGTGCCAGAGGTTAAGAAATGAAAGAAAATGTTTACAGTAAAATCATCTATCTAGGTCTAATTGTTCTCAAAATGTCCTGTATATGAAAGTTAAATACAAAATATGATGGACGACTCTTATAGTTAAATATGTACCTGCCTCTTACAAGCTGAATGTTGTTTTAAATAGTAGATGTGACACTTTATGGTACGCATCAACTACACATACATTAGATCAGAGCTGCACCATTTGGTTAAAAAGTTCATAATAATAATGTAATTGGAGTCAGCTTGCTTAATTATCTATGAAAATTCTAAGCCTTATAAGATCCAAGTAATTTGTATATTTTGCCTCATGTTACTGAATCTGAAATGAAAACACAGACACACTAGACCTTTAAATTTTGCAATGACGTAATTTGATAGACCAACACGTGATTTCAATTCAATTAATTGTCAAGTACCAATTTACATTTTCCTTAAAACGATCATCCAGTGCAAAATCACTGCAATACCCCAGCCACTCCACTTAGTCTGATTGTTTTGATGGTAATACGGCTATTTTGTCACAGACCAGTTTCTGTGTCTGCATTAAACACGCACTGACACACAGAGGACGTGTTGGCATCATACATTAGTTGCCAATTATCTGATATGAAATTTATGTGGGGAAATAATATATATGTTTATCCAAAGACCAACGTTATTATTGATACTGGGTTTGCTAATGATAATTGCTCGGCCAAATACAACCAATGATAATAACCTTGCTGTTAACATGAATATTCATCTCATCTCATTGAGTTGGGATTATTTCTCCATTGTTGCTGAGGCTTTCACAGTTACAGGGGCCGGTGGTGTATTTTGTATACAGGTGTGCACATATAATATTGGAAAAAAATTGCTTGAGCAATAGTTTCATTTTCGTTCATTTCGCATTATAATATTAAGAGCATGAACTCTTCAAATTCGCGAGAAAATGGATTTACTTTTTGAACGACACGGTTAAGTAAGACTCGACTCTGCACAGCATTTTCAGTTCATTATAAAACTGTGGCAAGAGCAAAGCTATTGTAGGGCGCCACAGTCTATATCATTAATGGCAAACGTGACCCATAATGCAATGCTCTCTTTAAATTGCACGGGTAGTCAGCCCGTTTAAAGTAAATGTGTGTCTCTGAAAGGAAGAGAGCCATTGTTTAAAGACAGCATCTTAAACAATTTGTGTGACATTTGGTACTTGATATTTACAATATGGCAAATGAACTGCGGTAATATAGTATTCTCATTCATGTACTTGCATTGGCTGCTCAAATGGCACCAACATAGGGTTCAATGTCTTGCCCAAGGACACCTCATGACCTAGATGAGCCAATGATTAAACCACTAACCTTCTGGTTTGTGGACAACATCTTTTACCTGCCGTCTAAGCGTCTTGTACTAGTTTGTACATAGAACAAGCCATGAAACAACAAGTATATTTTATAAATCAGTACTCCGCTATAAATTTTGTGATACCGTTGATGCCATCAGTTCTTCAGTTTGAGACAATGTGGTGTTTCAAAAACACGTGACACGATTAAAACAGTTTTGAGCTTTTATTTGATCTTGTCATACTTTACTGTGCGACTCAGGGCTTGGCGGTGTCTCTGATGTATTCACTGTCTTGTGGCTTGTCCTGAATGTAACATATTAATTTACCACATACAGTGGTATGAAAAAGTTTGGGCATCCCTGATCATTTTCCAGATTTTCCTTTATTATAAATCTATGGTTGTTCAGATCAGCAATTTCAGTTAAATACATCATATGACAGATAAACACAGTGATGTTTGAGAAATGAAATGAAGTTCATAGGATTAACAGAAAGTGTGCAATAATTACTTAAACAAAAGTAGGCAGGTGCATAAATTTGGGCACCACATCAGAAAAATGACATCAATATTTAGTAGATCCTCCTCCTGCAGAAATAACAGCCTCTAAACTTTTCCTATGAGGGTCTGCATTCTGGTTGATGGTATTTTTAACCATTCTTCTTTACAAAATATCTCCAGTTCAGTCAGGTTTAATGGTTTAAAGCATGGACAGCCTGCTTTAAATCACACCACAGATTTTCAATAATATTCAGGCCTGGGGACTGAGATGGCCATTCCGGAATGTTGCAGTTGTTCCTCTGCATGAATGCTTTAGTAGAGTTTGAGCAGTGTTTAAGGTCATTGTGGTGTTGAAGTATCCACAACTTCAACTTTGGCACTGATTCTTGAACGTTGTTTGCAAGAATCTTCTGATACTGACTGGAATCCATGCGACCTTCAACTTTAACAAGATTGCCAGTACCTGCGCTGCCCCCC
>JAPSES010000115.1:10831088-10845700 GCA_029822895.1 Maxillicosta whitleyi
GACAATCAGACATCATTTTCACACATGGTTTAGCCTCCATAAAGTCCAGACTCTAATTTAGGATGTGATGAAGACTGTGGATGGAAAAAATATTATGAACCTTATTATGACAATATGTAAGAATTATGTGGTGAAAAAGATGTGACAGTGAACGCCGAAGATGTGTACAATACAATACAATACATTAAATACATTAAATGCAATCAGCTGTTGCAGTTCTGAGTCAGTTTGGATCTAAAATACCTGTTTGGACCATTCCTAAACATACCAACCAAGGCTGTTCAGTTAAAATAATGAAATGCACACATCTGTACACAGTAAAACAGTCCAGTGTTCCCAAGGTGCAACATCTTACCACATCAGTCAAATGTTTTAATATTGTGCATTTTACTATTCTATATTGTAATAGTTTACTTCTCCTCCATATGCATTAATGGTGTAAATTTATCAAGAGAGGATAATGTGTTTGACAGTCGTCTCCCATCAGACCTACCGGTAACCTCAGGTGGCGGACTGTTCGGCCGTTTTTTTCCCCCACAGACTTTTTCTGGCCTTGCGCCGAATCAGGGTAACTCGCCGTGTTATCTCAAACCCTGGCATATTTGTCATACTTGTGTGTTAACCTCACCCTAAGCCACTGAGGTTGACCTGTTGTTCCTCACACTGCGTTTCTTCTTTACCCACAGAGATGTGAGCTGTGTCCCCACAAAGACGGAGCCCTCAAGAGGACCGACAACGGAGGTAGGATCCCTCCTCACGCACTCACCCGCATTTCGCCTCTTGTGTATTTTGTCATTAATTGCATGTCACCGGCAAGTTTAAGGGGTGTGAGCGTGCTGGGAGAGTTATGTTGCTGTTTGTTGTGTGCGCTGCCTCTCTGTACCGTCCTTGCCAGTCCATGTTTTATGAGTGTGTGTGAGTGTGTGTGTATGTTTATGAGGGGGCGGGCCAGGATGGGTATAGTGCATGGCCTGTGAGGAGTCTCCTCTAAGGGTTCATTGGGAGGTCAGCTTGGTGGAGACTGTAAATATTCTGTGTGTGTGTGTGTGTGTGTGTGTGTGTGTGTTAGAGTCCGTCAGAGAGAGAGGCACAGCTGTGGGATTGTGTCCAGGCCTGCAGGGAGGCATCAGGACAACACTAACACACACCGTTTTACTACTTTCTCTTTTATTTTACCCTTCCCATGACCCCTCTCTCCCTCTCTTCTTCTTCTTCTTCCTCCCATTTTTCTCTCACCGTCTCTTTCCCCTGCACTCTGTTTCTCCGCTCTTGTCAGTTTCCCTTCACTTGTTGATCTGTGTGGTAGTGACTGTTGTTTCAGGTGGGACAGTAATAAAGCCGAGCAACGGGATTTAGTCTGAAATGGGCATTTGATCCACAATCTCGCCGTGTAGCGGGAAATTAAGAGACCCAAAGAAAGTTTACAGATGTCTCTCCGCGCCGTGGTTACATGACTTCCCTTTTTTTTTTTTTTTTTTTTCCCCCCATTCTTAGGGTGTGGATAATCAGTCAAATGTTGGTGTTTTTCTTATAGTAAGAGATTGAATATGACAACATTCAAAGGAAATGAAGACTGCTCTGGAGTTGGTGCCAAGACAAATCCAAATATTTGACGGTGGTCTGAATGTTTTGAATTAGGGTTGGATGCTGTGTTTTGATTATTTTTGATTATATGGATGCGGTTTCACTGCACATGGGCTTTGTTACCTGCTACGCTAGTCTGGTTTATTTTATTTTTTTTTATTTTACCGTTTCATTAGCGAAGTTGCATCCATTTTCCACTTGTTCCACTCGCTGCGCTAACTTTACAGTACAAGGGATGTTCATATCAGATGTTTCTTTTTTTTTTTTTTTTTTGGAGGGGGGGGTAACAGTGTCAAAGCTTAGCTTGGAAGGCTTTGCCACTTTTATAGTCCTGTTTTATAGGCCTCTTCCAGATTCTTGGAGGGACTTCAAAACAACAACATGCCCCCATTTCACACCCGCTCCCTCCCTCCTGTCCCGCCCTCTGCCCTCCTCCCCTGTCCCGCTCACCAGGTCAAAGGCAGGTCAGGGGTTCAACTGTAAGTTTAAGCCTGTTTTTGTTTCCGCTATGGGGAAAAACAGACACCTCCAGCATGGCAGGAGACTCCCACCTCCATTTGACCTCCCGTTCACCTCCTTCAACTCCTCCTCAGCTCGTCGTCAATTCTGTTGCCACTCCACCGTGCCCTGCTGTCATTCTACCGCCCCCAGTTTGTCTTCACTGACAGGCAGCTGTGTGTGTGTTAAGGCTCAATAAATGGCTACTTAGATAGATTAACTACCAATCTACAAATTAAGGCATTTACGACTCAAGGTTTCAAAGTTGAACGCAGAAATTTATATGTAAGAGTGCAGGGTGGTGCACCACATGAACCTCTGCTCCAGTCATAATTTTCCCTACTATGTGATTTTTCCAGATAGTGGCAACAAAAGAACTATAAATATTATAGGTTATAATATTTGAATCTAGACATTTAGAAGGGACACTGATTAACTGTGCATACCTCTTACTGACACTGACTGCTTCATAACAAAACAATTTACTCTTTTTGCAACATTTTAAATTAACCAAATTATAATAATAAAATTAATTATATTAACCAAAGTGCTGATTATATATGAGGAAATGTAAGTGTTCTTTGTATGTTTAATAAGCCACAAACTTCAAGGCTGCACAATATATCAATTCAGAATTGCAATATCAGTCTGTAATAATGTCATCACAAAAATCTGCAATTAAAAGGTTCCAATTTGCGAGGATTTAGCTCGACACAAGTGCAGAAGTGAGAAAGAAAAATCACAGCTAGTGTTGTCTGGTAATATTTTGGACTTAATGACACTGGACAGAGAGAAGCACTGTGTAAATCTTGCATAATGTAAATCACTACATAATTGTATTTTTTATTAATTTTTGTATTTTTTTCCTGTAGTTTTTTGCACTTTCATGCAACTATTAGTTCATATGGTTCTTCTGTGTAACTTCCATTTTCAAGTTGACTGAAGTCAAATGTTGCAATAATGGTCCCAATAATAACAGTCTGACTTTTTCACCTGTTCATACAAACTGTTCCTGAGCTTATTGATGCAGTTTTCTTCTTCTTCTTCTATATTTAGAAAGGGAATAAAGGCAGAAAACCATATGGATTTTTTTCCTCTGATTGCATAAAGGCTGAAGGTTCTTGTCTTTGTGTCTCTGCAGGCTGGGCCCATGTGGTTTGTGCCCTTTACATACCTGAAGTGGAGTTTGCGAATGTCTCAACTATGGAGCCCATTGTACTTCAGTCTGTGCCGCATGAGCGCTACAACAAGGTAAAAAGAATGTCTCAAAAACCTCTACTGTGAATGTAGAAATGCTAAATCTATAATATATAGATAATAGTTTTGTTACAGAAGTAAAAGTCCTCCTTCCTGACTGTGTTTCTGTTTGTGTCCGTAGACGTGTTATATCTGCGAGGACCAGGGCAGAGAGAGTAAAGCAGCCACTGGGGCCTGTATGACCTGCAACAAACATGGCTGCAGACAGGCCTTCCACGTCACATGGTGAGAGCTGTGCACACCACATTAACCTCATCCAACAAAGAATATGACTGTTTGTTTTTTTTTCTTGCATATTCAGATTTAGACTCAGACATGAGTTTTAATAACATGTTTTATTCTGTTTCTGTTAAATAACTGATGAGTAGAGAAGTAGTTTTGTTGTGAATGACATCTTTTGCATTATTTTTGTCATTGTTTTTTCATCTTATTACATATTTTAATTAGTTTACTTCGCAGTTTCTTCTAAATTATGTCGAAGTTTCTCCTATGTTTTACGTGGCTTTGTTGGTTTGTTAAACACCACCAGAAATCGCTCTTCTATCTTGATTAATAAAATGAATATTATATGTTTTATTCAAGATGTTTGGTTAGCTCCATGACCCATTCTGAACCCTGACCTTATGTTTAGGAACCACTGAAAAAGAACCATAATGATTTTTTTTTTTTTATATATAAATTACACCCTGTAGAGTTAGACTATAGAGTGAAATTTGTCCTTTTTTTCTCACCTCAATTCTCTTACGTCTCCATTTGTTTATTTCATTCTGCGTAATTTTTGCGGGGCGCTGAAATCGGCGGCTCGTCAGTACAACTCTATCTGTATTCCCATGTTTGTCTGTGTTTCAACGTTTATCTGGAATGTGATTTTGTTGCTCTGAAATATGATTATGTTTTGTGTGCAATGACAACAAATTCCAATCAATCAAGCACTGAATATAAAATTCAATAATACAAGAGCAAACATTTTATGGTGTTCTATTGTCTGTGCAAAATACGATAATTTTTCGGTCTTTGTTTTTTTTTTTTTTGTCATCGCAGTGCCCAGTTTGCAGGGTTATTATGTGAGGAGCAAGGATCAGATGCTGACAATGTCAAGTATTGTGGATATTGCAAATACCACCACAGCAAATTGGTAAGTGTTGCTTCATGTTTGTTATATGTGTTATGTTATACTCTCCAAGGCACAGCTTGTAATGCTTAAAAGCTATACCAATCTAACACATAACTTAATAACATATCATTAATTATATGTAATTCACTATATTTGAACCATTTTTGTAAACATACATCTGAATTTCAGCTTGGCCCCTTTGATTAATATTGACTTTCATTGTAGGTTTGATCAGCTACAGGTGTAGGCTGACTGATCACAGAACAGACAGTTGCTTTTAACACATTACAAATATTCCATGTTACTTCTGTCCCCAGCACATGTCAAATCTCTAACACTACAGTTTTATTAGAACCATTGCATTCGCCATCTTTCCCACGAGCTGAGCACTGATCTCAGTTTTGATTAGAGAAAGTCACTGTGACTGCTGTGTGTGTTGAGGTCATTTGGCAGCCGCAGAGTTCGTAGCATGTGACTTGTATGTCTGAGGCTGTCTTTAAAGTGGTCTGTTCGGAGGATATTTTATGCGTTTTCTTCTTTTTTTTTTTTTTTTCCGTGTCCTCCTAACTGCGAGCCGGGATCTTTTTTCTCGACATAACACACACATATTGTACATATTGGTTTTACAGTAACACAGCGAGAAATACTTTTCATCTCAACTCTGTCCTTGCACTCAATACCATGCTTCTTTTTTCCTCCCTGCAACATTTCTATCCCATTCATTCCTCCTTTACCCATTTCTTTATCCAGCTTCATTGCACATGTGCTTCTTTTATACTTAGCTTATTGGTCCATCACTCCGTGCCTCTCTCCCACCTGCTCTTTACTTTCCATTTACTCCTTTCCATCTTCTCTTATACTTCCTTGCTTTGTGATTCCGCTAATCTTTCTATCAGTGACCCATCATGTTCTGCACTCCCTCATGTATTGTTTCTAAGCCCAGACTGGCTAGAGACTTACAGGCTTACAGGTAGGAGATGTCTGGCTTTCATTGCAAGCTGAAATAGGGCTACGCAGGGCTAAATTGTGGATTATATACTTTAAATTTTACATAAAAATACCACCTGAGTGATTTATTTCTGAACTGTCTTATCAGTAGGTTCCTTTTTTTGTCAGTTTTAACTGGTTTAGTAGGAGCTGTTGTGTAGAAAGAAGATGTGTTTTCAATGCACACAGTCAGTCATTGAAGAAATCTGCCGTTTCGTCACAGTTTTAGTTCCACCTCTCCAACAAGTTAACAACCTATCTCACATGTATGTGTGAACACACTCTACATCGGCTGGGGGGAGGAGAGCAAATATATAAATCAAGAATGTGACAGAACTGTTATAATATCTGGAACAGTGGTGGGATGGAAAAACTGGACAGGCTGTATAATGCCAGCATACAAACACACATACACACACACAACACACACCCACATGACATTTTGCAATGTTAACAAATGCTGATGGAAGGACTCATGCTGTCATATTGATCGTGTACGAATGGCTTTGGATGGTGGGGCATAATGTCATTAAGCTGGGATTGTATGGATGACAGGAATGCACGAGAGGGAATCAATGATGAAGAAAGCAATGTTGGTAGCAGAGTGGGTTTCATAAATACCACTTGATGGATGTTTATGCCATGTTAGAAACATATGGTATTTGACCTGAGTCAGTAGCCAAATCACATTTCAGACGTAGATTATGCCTGTTTAGTCTGTTGCAAAGTTTCTCATGGGCTCAAGGTTTTGCCTATAATATGTATGAATCATTTCCTCTGTTTCAAAACACGCTAAATCAGCACATTGATCCACGTGTTTAACTTTTCCAATCAGCCGCAGTCTTTGAGTCAGATGTCTTGTCGCGATTGTTAAATGTTGCTATTCCTCAACTCCAAATGTCTATTCTAAATTAACTGGCTGAACATGTTAGCCTTCTCTGGAAGGGGAGGAACTGATACGTGACCCCCGCTCGCCATAGAGCCGATGGAGACGCACGTCCAGTGTTACCTTATTGAGGCGGTCTTACAAGTAGCACCGGTTGAAGACCTGGCCCCTTTGGGAAACGGGCTGGATTTGCACAGCCCTCGATCTATGTCTGGAGATAATATGCCTGTAATTTTACGATGTAGTTGTTTATCACCATGGCAACACACACTATGTGCAAGATCAAGCTGGCATTGGTTGAGATCGAAAGGCAAAGCCCCTCAGAATCATCCTGGGATGGTTTAGCGGTTAGTGTAGCAAATGCAATGTAGTATTTTTAACTGTTCCTCCATCCTGATTCTATTTTTGAGTAAGGTCATCAAATGGTTTTATCTGATTCTTGATATATATATATATATATTTTTTTTTTTATAAAGTATGGCCTATTAATGTCTTTCAGTTAAATATTTAATGAAAACATTGATTTTTGTTGCTCATAGAGACCAATAAGATTCTTTTTATTAAGACTTTTGTAACCAATGTTTATGATAATGTCTTTTGACTGTTTTTGAATTTTCGTTTTTCTTGAGTTCAGTCAGCTTTTTTTTTTTTTTTAGTTTCACCTTGTTTGATATTTTTTTAATCAAGAGTTTTTTTTTTGTTTTTGGTCTATAATTTTAGCCTCTTTTCTATGGACTTCATCCAGTAACTTGGAGTTCCTCTTTACCTTTTAGCGAAGGAGCAGGGGCCGTGGTAGTAGGTCTCAAAGCTTAAGTGACTCTTCCTCTCAGTGTATGGATAGACCCCCAGACCAGGACAATAAGGTAAGACAGCCCTCAGATGTTACCCTCTGTATGCCTCCCACCCATGCCAAAATGGGCTTCCATCCAAATGTGTTTCACAGAATTTTACCGGAAATCGGCAAAAGAAAATACCATTTTATTTTATGGTTGTAAGAATGTTAAGCGTTGGGTTTTCCATTATCATCACCATCATCACCATACTCATGGGTTAAAACTTTGCCAGTTATATATTAGCCACTTTTGCACAGATATCCTGGAAAAAAGGTGAGATGGTGACGTGATCCCACCTTTTTTCCAACTTTGACCGATTTCCACAGCCAAGCCAAAGCAGTAACAGGGTGGACTTTGACACAGCGGACCTGCTTTCTGGAATCAACAGGGTGGTGACAAGTATAGCGGTGTTGCTAACCTCATCAGAGTTGTCCAGTCTTTCGTTGTTCCACAAATGTTAGCATGGCTAGAGTCCTCCACCCACAGTGACCACAGCGTCTCCCCAGTGCGACATTTTTCTGCTCATGATGATGCGTTTGTTTTCTGTACACAGTCAGCATTGGAGGTCACACGCGCAACGCATCATCAAAGCGACACCTTGGTTGCGGAAAGGGAGGTGTTCCTTTTTACGTAGCGTTCCAGAATCTCCACCTTTTACCACGGCTCTGTTACTACCTCCAGAGGCGTACAAAGGTGGGACCATATGATCCCACCATTTTGTTGACACGCGTCGTTCCGGAATGAAGGCGAAATATTCTCCGCAACAGAAGTGCCGTGTAAAAGGGGCTCATGTTTCAAACAGTACTGCCTCGGGGATCTGAAAGATGTAAGAGGCTGACAAAAACCAAGCTGGATTCATTCTGTTTTCTCAAACCAAACCGGTGTTATAGATCATTGACGGGAGATTCAAGGTCTTTTTCCTGAAATGTGCTTCTGAATCTCTTGATAAATAGTGGCGTTAATTGGTGTTTCTATCTAATATATTAACTCAGATACACAATTCTTTGCTAAATCTGTTCACATTGCACTTATTACCATCACATTTTTTATCAATACACCAACTGTTCCATGCATGAGAACTCTATTATTATCTATTTAATTGGTTTTATCTATTAATTTATTTATTTCCAGGGATGTTTTTAAGTGTAAATGAAAATGGGAATAATAACAGCTGGATGGAAACACACCTTGAGAAGCCACTAGAAACATATGATCTTACTTTATAGTCATGACGTTAAAGCTTTGAGTTTACCTGACTTCAGCAGATTGTTTTTACTTCCAAAGGGGTGAGTCCCAGGGTTGCGATATTACATTAACGACGTTGATATTACATGGTGACGGTTAACCAAAGCGACCACAAAATCCACTGCCTTGAACATCCTCTGATTTGAGAAAAATGAAGTTTGAAGGTTGCAAATTGAGTAGATCCCTGTGGAGGTAATGCAGGTTTTCTTTATTTATTCATTTTTATTCAAATCCAGCTCCCCAATTAATTTTTTATTCAGAAAAAATCTATGCTATAGATGTTATACTGTATGTACATATGATATACATATATCAGTGCCTGCTTGTCCTTCAGTTTTACAGTGTAAGGCTTTAAAATTCACAGAGAAGACCTTGAAACGGCGCTGAAATGCAATATTATAGACTCGGTAGCATTTGAATTACTTTTAGCTTCTCGTTTGTCTGCATTGCACCTACACTCACCAGTGATCTCAGCCTTTAATGGATGCTACATTAGTGTGAGTTAATCAGTCACGCCTGTTAGCAGAACATGTAATCACAGGCTGCGTAAAATCTAAATTTACAGGAGGTGTCAAGTCATTGGTTCCACTTTATTTTTTTTCTTCCATGTGTACCGAGCCTTTGTCACAACAGAGGAGCTCGAACTCAATCCCCCCCCACACACAATTAAACGGAGGCTGATAAAAGTACAGCGCTAACAGGAGTCATGAACATTTCAGACGGTTGATACTTCATCTATAACTGTTTTACTGAGTATGTATAGATAGTCCAACGCAGTAATACATGTCATCATTATCTGCAAACTCTACAACAATGATCCCCAGTTCGGACAGCGTTTCAAAAATACATCCATCCACCTTCACATTTTGAGTTTTAATGATCAGAAAAACGTCATTGTCCCCTTTCAGAATGTGGATTTGACTCCAGGGCAGAGGTGTCGAACTCATTTTAGTACAGGGGCCATATTCAGTACGATTTTTTACAGTATGATAGTGTTTGCATCTACAACAATTCCTTAAAAATCTGAATAACATGAACAACTTGAAATGTCTTAAGAAAAATAAGTGCAATTTTAACAGTATTCTGCCTCAGTTAATCAGTTTATCATTTACACATGGGCGTTACAACTTGCATTATTATTTCAAACACAGAGAACATTTAGTAAGTCAGAATATTGGTAAAGGTGCATTTATTTCTCTTCAGACATTTCAGATTATTCACATTTTTTGTAAAAGCATAGTTTGTAAATGTAAACATTTTCATGTAATTGTCCTTTTTTTTTTTTTTTTACATTACAACAAAGATAGAATCGGCAGTTGTCATTATTTATATGTTATAATGATGACATTTTACTGGTTCGGACCCAATTGAGATCAAATTGATTTGTATGTGGAACCTGAATTTTGACACCATTAATGTTTAATATCTTCAGTGTAATTTTAACATTTCACAAATTCATCCCATGGGCTGGATTGGACCCTTTGGCGGGCCGGATTTGGTCACATGTTTGACACCTGTGCTCCAGGAGATGGGTCTATCATGCATTCACTATGAACAGGATCCTTACAAAGTGCATTGCACCAAACTAAAGGGCAGTTAAGAGATAAAACAAGCTCATGCAAGTTCTTAAAACGCTCAGTGATGCGGTGCGAGTACGTGCGTAGAAACTT
The DNA here is from genome assembly GCA_029822895.1 of Maxillicosta whitleyi. NCBI lineage: Eukaryota > Metazoa > Chordata > Actinopteri > Perciformes > Neosebastidae > Maxillicosta > Maxillicosta whitleyi. The sequence goes on from JAPSES010000115.1 coordinate 10,841,163, forward strand.
GGCCAGACCTGTTGTCAGCTCCCAACCCCGATCGCCATCTTCGCTCTTTATTCAAAATACAACAGAATTACCACCTGAAGCGATTCCACTGATGCTTCAGTCACTTCATTTGGATGTAAAATACTATTAGTATAAATCCAGAGGTAATTGTATAGTATGTAGCGGTTCTAGAGCCGGCTCCACGACTCTGAAATGCCGCTTTTCCACTCCATGGTACCGGTTCTACTCTACTCAGTATTCCTCTGGTGCTTTTCCACTTACATGGGACCAGCTCGTCTCGTTACTCTACGGCGCGTTACTTCTGCGTTGTCTGTTCAGAGTTGCCGAAAACTCGCTCGTTGCGTATTTTCTCGTCTGGATTTTTACGTTCGCCACCACAGACTGACTTTATGTTCTGTCATCATTTGGATTCACGTTTCGCTATTCACTGTCTACTTCCGCGTCTGATTTTTGTAAATCGCGGGTCACATTGAAAACTGTCTGACCAATCAGTGTCTGCAGTTTCGTGACGTCATGTTTTGGTGTCGGTCCCAACATTTTGGAACCTGGACTGAGGCGATATTAAAAAACTAGCATCGGGTCCCAGATTCCAGGGTCTTTTTTCGTAATGGAAACGTGAAAGAGCCATGTAGACTCGAGTAGAGTAGAGCCGGTACCATGTAAAGGAAAAGCGCCAAAACTGGATGAAATCTACCCGTCCATCAAACATTAAATTTGTCACTTGAAAGGTACGACATCTAATGGGTCGTCATCCACTTGAAAAAATGCAGAACATCTTTGCATTTGCTTTTCTCAGTACAAATTAGGGTGGAACGATTAATCTAATTTAAGTCGAAATCAGATTTTTTTTTTTTATATATATATAATTAGGACAATTTTTAAGAAAGGGAAATGGTCAAATTGATTTAATCTCTCTCGTGCCTCCCAGCAGCCCTTAGGCTCTTCCATCTATTGTATGTCTGACCGCGGTGTTTCACAGAAGTCTGTGTAATGACCGGACTTTAAATCTGTTTATGAACCCACATTAGTGACACCAGCGTAAGCCGTGGTTTCACACACGGATCCCGCCGTTGAAATACAGCCGCATGGGGATCACTCATATTACGGTGTCCCGGATCCGTACCATACCGTCTTCTTACGATCCGGGTCGGGGTCGCGAGGTCAGCAGAGAAGCCCAGACAGCCCTCTGCCCAGACACATCCACCAGGTCCGGGGATAGAACCCCTCCAGCGTGTCCTGGTCGGTCTCTTCCCCGTTTTAAACAGAACCCCATGAGGATCCACTCATATTACAAGGGCCACGCACACATGACTGAAGCCTGTCCTACTGTGGTTTCACTTCTGTGGGCGCAGATACCCCCCCCAAAAAAAAAAAAAAAAAAATATTTCTCTTACTTTCTATTTTTTTCCAATTAAAAATGTAAGCGATGTTAAGAAATATGTTGAACTTCATTTAAAGCTGTTGCAAAAATCTGGAACAAAAAACGCTATAAAAACCATGAGTATTTGCTGTGATTTGGACATCGTACTGCAGTGTAGTGTATTCCCCCTGCAAACTCGTTATGTTATTTCCTTGTTGTATGCATTGTTTGTATACTCTACTTCATTTAATAAAGATTTAATAAAAAAATTAAATTAAATTAAACGTCTGTGGGCCCATCAGATATTAGAGGCAGACAGCAGTGCCTTGCGTTGCGGGCATGACACGCTGACTTCTGTTGTATTTTTTTTTTGTTTTAAATCGTAAATAGGGATTTTATTTTTTGCCGTGCAGCCCTAGTATAAATCTTATTACTTGCTGGAAATCCCAATTTTCTTGTTTATTTTAGCTGTTTTTTTTCTGCTGAGTGATATCGAAGCATGAAAGGAAACAATGGAGATGTTATTGTGTTCATTCATAAATTAGTGGAATCCGAACTGAGCGTTTGGCATGTTGTGTTTGAGTTTAGTGCTTATTGTGTGTGTGTGTGTGTGTGTGTGTGTCACAACGCTAGCCTTAGAGCGTGTGTGTCTGAGTGCATGTGCCTGCATACTATTCAGTCCGACTGCCCAGGCCTTTATTAATACCGCCTGATTTGCATTAGTTAGAGTAACCCCCACGTCTCACTCACTCAATCAGACACACACACACATAGACACACACTCACACTCTGTATCCACATTCCAGGGTCAGAGATCAGTAGGCACAGATGTGTGTGTGCGTCCGTACATGCATTTGTTACGTGGATCGGAGGCTCAGATGTATACCCACCTCATGTTAGACCCTGCAGTCAAACTCCAGCAGGGGCTTAAAGATCCCCCACAACGGCCACTCAGAAACAGCCTGCAGGAAACACACACACACACACACACACACACACACACTCAGACCCACTCATACACAATGGATGGTCAGAAATCCTGCAGGAAACCACACAGGGGAATTCCTGCCAAGCCGGGGAGGATTATTTTCCCCCTTACTTCCTGTTCCTCAGTTTCTCCCCATCTTTCTCCTCGGCCCTCCTCCCTTGGCTTCTCCGGCACTCATTTGTGTTGAATTTCTTATATTCGTAATATATAATCTTGGCACCTTTAGCGATTAAAATGCACAGATTGAAAACAATACATCATAGCTGCTTTCATTTTACATGTTGGAAAAACTGTCACCTTACACACAGTGATTATATAAATGCACAGTTTGGCAGTGATTGGGTTAATTGTGCAGCTTTTGCTAAAATAACCAGTGAGCTAATAGAAAATACTACATATCGCTGTGGGCAGTCGATGAATGAAATAATATCCATATATAAAAATTCCAGGTTGCAGCTTCTGTTTGTACAGCTTTTTTTTTTTTTTTTTTTTAAATCATTCATTTGGAGTTGTTTTTTTTTTTTGCTCAAGACTTCGGCCCTGTATAATTGCAAAAATGGAAAAAATATGATTGGTATGATAGAGTAAGTACAGCCAGATTATGTAATATAAAAAAAATATTAGAGCCCTGATTTAATATGTGTTTTATTGAAGAAGAGGTCGAGTGAAGAGAAAAAAAAACCACACACACATTCTGCGACGGCTGTAATAAGGATGTAACTGTGATGAGTGTATTTCCCAGTTCGGAGGCCCGCGGTCTGCGTTGGACATAGACAGAGAGGATTCCAGGCCGCTGTTGTATTGCTCATTGTTCGAGCGTTTGTTGATAAATAGACGTAGCCCTCATCCTCTGCCTCCACTCATATTTACCCCACACAGTCTCAAAGACCACTTGGACATGTCAAATGATCAGGCAGCTAATGGTCAGCAGGAGAGAAAGAGGGGAGAGGACACGCTAAAAGGCTTTGTCTCTCTCTGTATAATCAATTGACCTGATTGATAAGGGTGTGTCAGGGTTACATTGTGTGTGTGTTTTGTTTCCCACGGCCAGTGCGTTGGGTGTGTGTGTGTGTGTGTGTGTGTGTGTGTGTGTGTGTTATCCGACCCTCGCTGCTCGGCCTGTGTCCATCAACACCTTCCTCTGGAATGTTAATGAAAAACAACAAGGGAATCCCAAAGAATTGACCTCTCTCCAGTATCACCTCTACGTTTTTGTCACAGTAGATGCTTTTTTTTTTTTTTTTTTTTTAAGAAACCGTCTCGGTTTGTGAAATCTGTGAATGCCGCCATCTTCACATCGGTCTCTTGTTTCCAAGGCTCCGTGGATGAAAGTGATTCTAAAGATTAGCCGAGCACAAATGTGGAATAATTGTGCAGACAGTAGTTTGTCTCGTTTGTCATGGGATCCCTGAAAATCGACTAAAAAAAGGGTCATCAGTGGGGCAGCGTCACCAACGCAGTTATCAGCAAATAGCCTTCGAGTTTTAATTTAAGTCTGTGGAGAGTCTCAGCTTTCATATTTCAGTGGTAAATGTCATAATTTAAGGGTAAATTCCATGTAGCTGTATGTCAAATAGCATAGTCAGGGTTTCCACTTTCTCTTTCCCAGTGGAGTTTCTGGAAATGGCTTATTTTTCCCAGAGAAATTTCCGTGTGTTTAGTCGCATTAAAACATTTACAGTCAATGTTACAAACGCAGATACAGTTTTTACTCCTTGACAAAAGAATAACAGCAACCTCAAGTCCATTTGAATATTTAATGAATAGTAATGATTAAGCAAAACAAACAGTAGTGCAGTGTTTTAATACCGCCGTTCTCATTTACATATGTTTCTGTTTTGTTACGTCAAATGGGGAGGGGGGGGGGGCATCTGGTTAAATCTCTGCAAATATGTGTTAACATTAACCACTACTCACTTCTGAAACTATTGTCCAGCTGCTGCACCATAATGATACAAATCCTAATTATTTTATCGCCAAGTCGTGAGCAGACAAAATAAACATGTGTGTTTGTTGTATTTGGCTTTATTGAAAGTTAAATAATTCATACAAAATCACCATGAATGAATAGAAAATTCTCTCACGCCCATCCACGTGAACTTGAACTAAAGCACAAAAAAGCGGTTTTCTTTATTAAATCTAAAAACTATATATATATATATATATATATATATATATATATATATATAT
>JAPSES010000115.1:10858727-10870013 GCA_029822895.1 Maxillicosta whitleyi
GTCCCCCCCCCCCCCCCCTCCCCGAAACCCGTCCTTCTCTGTTCGGCACATATTATAGCGGATGAGAGGCCCGGGGAAGCACAGGATATCACGCCTGTTTAGAGGATGTATAGTGAGGTTTGGGCCGCGGACATGTGTGAGAGAAAACTTAACAAAGACGGCAGCACGAGGGGAGAGTTTGTCCCTGGTCGTATTATCGTTCCACGTTGTCTGTTTGCGGAGTGTGATGCCTTTGGGCAAGTGGAGACGCAAACTTCCAATTGAGTCTGCAGAAATTATGCAACTACGAGAGGATGCCAACAACAGGCTTCCCTCTATGTGTGTGTGTGTGTGTGTGTGTGTGTGTGTGTGTGTGTGTGTCCTGAGTGACAGAGACCGTTTGCTATTTTCAGTCCACTAGCAGACTCTTGGCCTACTGTTATTGGCTATCAGCCCAGGACAGAGAATGGGAGTGTGAGAGAGACTTTGAATGAAAAATGAATGTAAATGAAAAATGAATGTTGATGGGAAGGGGGCAGGATTATGGTACTAAGGGAAAGAGGAGGGAGGAAGGGGGAGGTCCAGAAAAAAAAAAAAAAATCTGAAGTCATTTTAGTGTGAAGGAGAAATGGATGGACGGTGCAGGTTCATATATTTTTTTTTTTTTTTTTTTTTTTCTCAATGCAACATTTCACAGAGTTGGAAATTTTGGGGAATGTTTTCCACATTTTAGTGGTGCAGACATACCGTTTTCATAAATGTGTCATCAGAGATTATGGTGGCGCATTTTTTCCCCCCAAAGCCCACAATAATGTAAAAAAGATGGATTATTCGCAGAACCTTGACTTTTTTTTTTTTTTTTTGTTAAAACGGCAAAAATATTGTTTGAGTCCAGATTAAAACAGGAAGGGTGGAATGTTTGATCAAAAAACAGTAAACAAACAAACAAAACACCTGCAAAATAATCAGATTTTTTTCTAAATTCTAAGCTTTTTAACTCAAGCATTTGTTTTCTGAAGTCACGTGCGTGCTTTTTTTCCCCTGCTGTTAAGCTAAAACAGTCGGCCATTTTGTTATTTTAGATAGACCTGATTTCCCTCCTGATGCTCCACCCTCGTTCTCCTCCCTCCCACCCCACCCTTCGCTGCCCGGCCCTTATTTGGGAAATGCCTTAATTGGATTAAACACTATGCATCAGAAACACTTTGTCAGCATGTCAGTGTACTCTTGGGGTGCCGAGGCGCTCCGAGCCCCATGTGTACAAGTGTGTAACCCAATAAGGTGCAGTTGTTTTTTCTATCTGTGTAAAGCGTTGAAAAATAGGTCTCACTGGTATGAAATCTTATGTAGGGATTTTAAAGCAGCAGAACTGAAATACTGAAGGTTCCAAAGGTTCATATGTAGTAAAAGGCCAGTGACTGCACAATAAAGTGAGACTAAAAAAAAAAAAGTTTGATTTGACAAAATTCCCACTTTTCACTGATTTTTCTTCTTCTTTTTCTTTTTTTTTTTTAGAAATAGGAAAAACCTTAATTACAGTCAAATCCCCCAATATTTTTGAGCAGCACCGTTTATTCAGTTTCAGTTATATATATGAAGTCCAAACTATGATGACATTTTTATATATTTGATACTTAAATGTGCAAAATATCACTACATTTAAAAAAATAAATCGGTTTGAAGATTGGTTTTTTTCTTCCAGTTCAAGCTTGACTTAAAAAAAATGTATTTCAGCGCGATTAAATATGTGCATTTTCCTTGATAACCCTCAAGGAAAATGAAAACACTTGAATATGACTTCATCATCATCATATTTGTATCCTCTTTCTATCTTGAAAAATTCCGTACTTGTGTGCTCTCAGAGATCATCGCTGGCATTTTAAGTTAACAACTAATAACCTTAATTAAATGTATTATTAAAAGTGACATAAACAATGAACAGTCATTTTGAATAATGTTCGACTAGAATAATTTTGTGTTTCACTAGCGGGCGTTGGCCTCCTGAAGCATCAAGTGGTTTTTCCTTGTTATAACGCATTGAAAATCAGTGTGTTTTGTGTTGAGTGTTTGTGCTGGTTCTCAGTTGTATCCGTCTCCGTCCACAGGTGAGCGGGCTACCGGGGTCCGTCTTCAACCTCGCTCCCTCCCACATGTTCGGTAACAGGCTCAACCCCAACTCAGCCATGGCTGCACTTATCGCCCAGTCCGAGGCCTCACCAGCAGGTAAGGCAATGTGTGTGTGTGTGTATGATTTTGAAAATTGTTACTGTGTGTATAGGACGTAGAGGGAGATAATGGATAGGTCACGCCCCCCCCTGGTCCAACTGAGAGGTCATGGGTCACCACTTGTGATATTTTCCGGCTCCTCCCATTCTTCTCCAGTTTAACAGGATAACACTGCTTCTCACACACACACACACACACACACACACACACAGACCGATGTACAAAACTGCGAAATGACAAAAAAAAAAAAAGTGACACGCTCGGTGAATGAGGAAGCAGGAGACAGGAGGTGTCTTCAGGAACTCCAACAAAATGTAGATGAGCTGATGAGGGAGTCGAGAAGTGACTTCAGTAAAGAGAGCAGCCTCTTCCTGATACGAGACATCTGGTTAGACGTAAAGGAGAAAAGAAAGGAGAGAAGGAAGGAGTGAGAGTTAAGGGTACGAAAGAGGAGGAGGAGGATCAGGAAGGTAGGTAGTTCCTGCTGCCGGTCAGCAGTCATCAGAGCCAGATCCACTCTGACCTGCAGGTCAACTCACTAATCAGCCTGAATGACAGGAGTGTGTGTGTGTGTGTGTGTGTGTGTATCAACAGATAGAGAACAGACAGGTTGTGTTCATGCAATACAATGATGCTTTATGTAACCCATAAAAAGGAACAAATTGTCATATTGTGAATATTTGAACATAAATATTATATTCCGTCTCTAAAAACACATTGTGCATCATTATATTAGAAATCAAGTCCTTTCCCCTAATAATCAATTCTGATAATAAATAAGTGATGAATTACAAATGCCATATTTGTGATTTTCAGACCCTGGATTTCTTCAAAGTTAAATTTTATTTTTTTTTTCTTCAGATTTTGTTGGTTGTTTGTGAATTTGGGGTCTTGCAGCTGTGGTTAATCAATATATCTGTGTACACGGTCATTTACAGCTCCACAAGTGTGGAGTTTAGTTTGTGTGTTAATGAGGGTCATGTGAGCACAAATGTTCAAGGTGTTCATATGTTTGTATGCATGCAGCCTGTTTACTTTGGCAGCCGGGTCTCTTTGCTCTCGAGTGTCTGGAGGGAGGAAAGGGTTACAAGAGAAAAAGGACTTGAAAAAGAAGGCAAGCAAGGGACTAGAGTGGTGACCTGGTGGGGGTAAAAGCTGGGATTGACTGTCTTAAGTAGAGGGGAGTTTGTGTATGTGTTTGTGCGTGCGTATGTGTGTGCAAAAGTGTGTGTTTGCGTGTGCGTGCATGTGTGATTCATTACTCTAACTGAGGAAAATGAAAAGAAGCGTCTGGCCAGAGGCCCAGAGGGAGGAGGTAGAGAGAGCCCGTCACAGAAGGTGGAGAGAGAGAAACACACATGTAGTCTGAATGAAGGCTCGTGTGTGTGTGTGTGTGTGTGTGTGCATGTGAAGGAAATACAAAAGAAAAGAAAGCAGGCTTGGAAGTTGTATTTAGATTAGTGTGATTACAGTATGTCCACACCACGTTAGCTAAAATGTGTAAATGCACAGTTTCCTTTAGATTTGAAGCTTCCTGTCTGCACTCCGTAAATGTTTTCTGCTGCTTTTGGAAAACGTCTCGAGTGATTCCATTTGACGACACCTGTGCTGTACTTAAGGGAGAACAGAGCTTGTGGAAAATCATAAGTCGACAGGTTAGAGGCCACGAGAAAACAATGGACAACTTATTTTTTTGTGGTCTGTAGCTCTCTGTAAACACAGTGGAGTTGTGTGATAGGGCACAAATTATGTTATGATAGAAAAAAAAATATATATATATGTGTGTGTGTGTGTGTGTGTGTGCATTGTGTTGCAAGTCACACACTCCAAGCATAGGATGATTCAAGACCATCAGTGTTTAAAAAAAACTATTAAATTATAGTTTAATGACAGTTTACTCATAGAAAAATGACATGAAGGCAGCAGAAAAATAAGGCTAATAAGGCTAATTCTGGACTAGCATTGTTTGCACGGGTGTTCCAAAATAAATAGAATTAAATACGATGAAGTGTAGATATAGAAGTTTCTAATTCCGTACGATATTTACTGTATTGCAATAGAAAATGACGTGTACGCGATTGAAGATTTTGGCTGATTAACTCACGTAACTCACAAGTGTGTAGTAGCGATTTGTTGCATTTTTAGAGAAACTCTTTAAATCTGTGTTTGTTTATTTATTTATTTATTTTTATGATGCAGTTGAAAGCCACCAAAGGGGGAAAATTTTGTAAATAGAAGTGTAATTCTTTTAATTTTGCCGAATTAAAAAAAAAAAAAAAAAAAAAAGGACAATTACGTAAAGGTTAATTCTCCAGGTCGGGTTTTTATTGTGGGCTGACGTCACCGTGACAAAAACCAAAGTTGTGCAGTTGGAACGCATGAGCAGCGAGAGCGTCTTATTTTATTAATTCAGCCTATTGTGGATGCGTTCTTAGATTTGCAATTGATTTTGTGTGTGTGTGCAGATCAGGAGGTGGGAGACGGCAGCAGCGGCGGCGTCGGCGGCGTCGGAGCTCAGGGCTTCTCCATAAGAGCTTCTCCCAAGACCACCCCGCGGTGAACACACACACACACACACACACACAGATGCTCCCTCTTCCCTCCCCATTTACATTCCTCACAGCTCCCCCCTCCCCTTCACCCATCCCCCTCTCTCTGCTTTTCCCCTCACTGGCCCCTCTTCTCCTCTCTCTTCCACTGCTCACACACACACACACGCACACTCTCTCTTTCGCTCGTACCCCTACAGGCAATTCTCGGTCTCTCTGCCAACGATAACTTGTGTTTTTGAAGGTGGTAACCATCCTTCAACTCCAGTTAGATTTTTTTTTTCTTTTTTTTTTTTTTTCTCGTTGTATTAACCACACATGGAAGGACAGCCTGATGGTTTCCTGCGTCTTTATTTGGGAATATTTGCATGGATCTGTGTTGGATCTGTCACTTAATAAGGTTGGTTACAGTTTATTTTTGAACACCTCTATTATTATTATTAATATTAATAATTATTGATTGTAATTTTTGTGACTACATGACAAATTTTCACGCTATTATATTTGGAAGAAACTGACAGCGGCAATAGAAGAAGCTCATCCACATATACTTTGAATACCATTCGGATTTCCACCTGAGTATCCTCCTGATCCTCGCGAATTAATTTAAGCGTCATGTCCATCCTTTATGTTTATATGCGTTTCGTTAGCGTTGGGATCCTGATACGCTAACGAAGTCAAGTGCATAAAGTTTACGTTGTTCAACCCTCTGCCTGTTTTCTATGATTTTAATGCATTTCATAAAAACTCTCCGAATAGATGGAGCTCTCTCTCTCTCTCTCTCTCTCTCTCTCTCTCTCTCTCTCTCTCTCTCTCTCTCTCTCTCCTGCTGTCCCTCACTCACTTCTTTCACACTCAACAGATTGTCTCAACACACACTAAAATTTATCGCATAATGACAGTCCCCTTTCCTCTGTCTGTCTGTCTGTCTCCCTCACTCCTGCATGTCCTTTTTTTCTTTATCCCTCTCTCCCTCTCTCGTCCTCCCTCACTCACACAGAGACAGAAAGCCTGGCCCCTTTTCATTAGGGGCCACTGTAACAACAAATTGATGTAGTTTTATAGCCAGCAGTGTCTATGTTTGTCTGACGTTTATGTTGGGTCGTTAATCTCCCTATTGACCTCTCTATCTCTTCCTTTTCTGTCCGCGCTCTCTCTCCCTTCATTCAGATCTCCCATTGGTGGCCTGCAGATCCGCTATGACTCCTCAGGGTCGTTGCCGGGGCCGGGGCTGGGGTTGCTAGGGGCGGGGGGATGCGGAGGAGGCGGCGGCGGTAGCGGCGAGACGCTGCCCCCGGTGGCCACCAGCATCGAGCAGCTCCTGGAGAGACAGTGGAACGAGGGGCAGAGTTTCCTGCTGCAACAGGGAGCGCAGGGAGACGGTGAGATGACACCCAGGACGCAACGCGCGATAACGGAGTCAGAGCTGGGTGTTTACGGAGAGTTTAACACTGACACGGCGTCTAATGGGAACAGAAAAAAACAGTGCAGTAGTTGTTAAGTTAAGAGTCATAGATTTCTCATTTGTTCACCATAATATGATAATGTTCCCTTTTTATGTAACTCGGTCAGATGTGAAATCCTGTTCTACATCATGGTAATGCTTTGGGAAATATCCAGAAAAGTAATATATTTGACTTTTTTGAAAACTTTTAGAACATTTTCAACTCAGAACGGTGCAAAATTAAAAACACTGCACTTAAAATATTTTTAAAAATCTGTACTTTTACTTCTGTCTTCACCCAAAAACTGTTGAACTTTATTTTTATTACCCAGTCATTATTTCCTATTTCTCTCCTCCTATCAGCTGATTTCTTTTCACCCCTTCCAGCAGTTTTCATTTGTTCCGTGGCATCCCCCCCCCCCCCCATCTTTTCAATCACTTTCTCACGTTATCCGTTATCGCCGTGCCGTGTCGATCTTTGTCAGTTATCTGCTTATCTGAACATCCCTTCAGGGATCAATAAAGTGAAAATGAAAAAAGACACGGTGACCCAGTTGTTAAAAGGGTCATCTTTCAAGCAGACGAGTCAGGCTCGCGTTCTTTCGCCGGCGAATCCTCCCCCTTTTGCCACGTTGTCCTTGAGCACAACGCTGGGTCTGTGCTGGCTCCAGGGTTACTGTTCTGTAGCTGATCTTGACCTCTGACCCCTCCGTGGAGTACGTCTGTCTAATTAGTCACTGGGTATTTGAACACAGACTGAGTATATTAACATGGTTTGGCCTTAAGGAAGGAGTGGCCTCAGAATGTCAGCGCATCAGTGCTCTGTTTTGCTTCTGGATCACTTCTGCACTGCTCCGTCCTATAAGTATTGCGTTATATCTGTAATGGAGGTGAAAGGGCACGTTTGGAAAGCCTGTACTGGAATCAGACTGTGCCAAAACTAATTTTTTTTTAAGGAGATTTTTCTCACACAGCTTCAGAAACATCCAATGAGAACAGAAGATGATTCACCGCAGCTCATAGGCGTAATTTACCCCAAAAATTAGATCCAACATATATAACTGCCCCAATATAATCACATCATTCTGATTAATAAATGTATGAACTATTTTACATGAATAATTTAATAAAATTTTTTTTTCCTTCTTCATTTTATTTACCATAAAAATCACCGCATCTCTGATCATCTGTGCGTACATTTTTGCCAGATCAAGTTTAACTTACTCTTGCCATGTTTTTTTTATTTAAATTCAAAAGGAATTTTAGTTCAAAAGGAATTTCAGCAATATAGATCTCTTATGTGAGGTGTAATTCACACCCGCTCATGCAAAAATGTAAAGATTTTCAGCCGGCGCATCACAAATCCCAGCAGTTTTAAAACCCTGCAAAAGCCCTGAGTGTGACCCCCCCCCCCAAATGTTTAACCCAAAGTTACGCCCTTGCCGCAGCTGAAATATTACAATCACTCACATCAGTTTTGTTTTTGTTTTTTTTCTCTCTCTTTGTTAGTTGTGGGCATGTTGAAGTCTCTCCACCAGCTGCAGGAGGAAAACAGGAGGCTGGAGGAACAGATTAAAACTCTCACCATGAAGAAAGAAAGACTCCAGCTCCTCAGCGCTCAGTTATCAGTGCCTTTCACCCCCTCCACGGCCTCCTCCGGTACGTAGACGCGCGTCCACGCAGCCCAGAATAAAGACCGTCCCGTGTCGGATGTTTCGAGCCCGTCACGGCCCATGACAGTTCTAGTGCATACATGTGAAGGGAATCTAAATTGCAGTTGTTTTGGGTTGCAGATGTGAAAGTGGGCCAGCTGGGTGCCACTGACTCATCCTTACCTGCCGCCACTCAGGTAAGGACCAGCAGGCAGCACAGGAAACATGACGCAAATCAGATTAAGCAGCTCAGTGTGAAGGTTCAACTACCTACTGACACAAGTTAAACTAATGTTTTCGGCAGCTCTTAAAACCACTTAATAGCCATAAACATGCGGCCCGGGGTCCAAATCCAACCCGCCAAAGGGTCCAATCCGGCCCTGGTGATGACTTTATGAAATGCTAAAATTAAACAAATATATTCATCATTTTACTTCAGTTCCATAGACAGAATAATTCACTTTAAAGTGGGTCAAATCTGTAAAAAACTACCATAATATCTAATAAATACTCACAACTCTGTAAATATTTACACGTATTTACACCAAAACAAAGTATAATTTTACAAAACATGAATAATTTCAGAAAATATGAACAACTTGAACTGTCTTCAGTGCAGTTTTAACAATATTATTATTTGTTATTGAATGTTTTGTGTATTTGTAGATCTGCTGTGATCTGTAAGTTATAAAGTACATGTGAAAATGATAAACTGAAGCAGAATATTGTTAAAATTACACTGATTTTTTTACATTGTTTTAAAGCATACTTTGTAGACGTAAACATTTTCATGGTGTAATTTTACTTTTTTCACTATAAAACATGGAAAAGTTTGGAGTTGACATTATTTATGTATTATTATGTTATTATTTTACTTCATATCGAATTTGGCTGAATGTGGAACTAAACTAAAATGAGTTTCACACCCCTACCATAAATAATAAAGAAGATCTGATCAACTTGTAATGGTCGTATTTTACATACACGGACCAGTTTATAGTCGCTAATTATGTTTTTAAAACCATAATTATCGAGCAGTTCATGTTATATTCCGGTGTTACCTTCGAAAGGCTCTGTTTGATTTCAAGAACGGACAAAACTCAACAAAAACAGACACATTTCAGTCAGCCTTAAGAGTCTCTTAACTTAACCTTTTGGCCTGTGAAGTGCAAGAATTACACTGATGATACTATCAGGGGTGTTAAAATATTTGTAGTTCATATTCCCCATACCAAACAAAATGATCTAAAGTGGGTCAAACCAGTAAAATACTATCATAATAACCTTTAAATATTAAGTACTACACATTTTCTCCATAATTTCGGGTTACATTTCCTTCAGGAAATGTAGGAAAATCTAGTTTCTGTAAAAATGTTTATATTTACAAACTGTGTTTTCATACAAAATGTGAATAACTTGAAATGTCTTTAGAGAAATAAGTGTAATTTTAACAATATTCTGCCTGTTATTAAATGTTTTGTGTACGTGTAGATCCACTGTAAGTTGCAATGTACACGTGTAAATGATAAACGGAGGCATAATATTTTATATTTTTCCTTAAGAAATTCCAATTTGTTGATGTTTTTCACATTTTTTATGAAAACTTTGTAGATGTACCCACTTTCATAATGTAACTTTCACTCTTTTCACTGTTATTATTGTCCTGTTTCGGCCCATTTGAGACCATCCTGGGCTGAATACCCCCCTCCAACCCCCCCTCCAGCCCTAGAATCCAGGCTGTGTCATTGATGGCGTTTTCCCCTCTTTCTGACTTTCTCTCAGGACAGTGCGTCATGTGGCGGTCACAGCAGTAGCGGCTCCACCTCCTCTCTCTCCACCCCTCCCTCCGTCTCCCAGAGCCCACCCCAGCCGCAGCTCAACGGGGTCTCCGCCATGGGAACGACCCCCGCGGGGCTCGGAGGTGTGGCGGGGCTGATGGGCGCTCTGGGTGCGGGGAGCGCCCTGGGCATGGGGGGCATCGTCGGCGCTCTGAATGGGGTGATCCAGACCCCGACGGGCACCGCGAGCCCTCACACACACTCAACGGGACCAACCACGGGGGTCACACTGCCCGTTAACAACAGGTACATGTGAGCATTGGCGTTGACCTCTGAACAATAGGTTCAATAAGTGTTGAAATCACCAGAATTATTGAATTTTGTGGCAATTTGGGATAAAAAAAAAAAAAAAAGCTTTTTTTCTGGGTTGGATTATTAGTGAATGTTTCAGGCCGTAAGTTTTAGCAAGAATATGACGTATTATAGGGCTGCACAGTACAAAAAATATGGCGATATTGGAATGTGCAGTATTCATATCGCAAAGACGTGCAATAATTTATGTTTTATTTTTTTATTAACTTTCTGTTTTACACACCATGAGGTACCAGAGCACAACTTTGGGCAAGGCCTGAACAATTATATTTTATTTTATATTTTAATTTTATATGCAGTATTTACCAAACTGTGCAAGCAATGGGATATTTAGTTTAAGGTGGTGCTTCTGTTATTATGAAATACATCCATGTTATTTACACATGTGAATAAAATGACCAAATATGTGACTATGTTTGTGTCTGAAGGTCTATGTTTGCAGTTTGGACAGAATTGCGGAACTGATCGTAGTAGTTCAGTATTTTGTCTTAAATTCTAAATAACTGAGTCAGCATACGAACAATTGGCTCATTTTAACATTGTTAAGGAACGCTGTTTCTTTAGGTGAACGAGAAATATCGCAATATTATTATCGCAATGCTGTACATCCGTATCACATATCGCATTTTTTTTGCCAGTATCGTGCAGCCCTAATGTATTTTATGTATTAATATATTATAATGTACTTACTCATTTGTCAGTCTCTGTAAAAAGACAACACAAAGATATAGAACAGCATTAAAAACAAGAATTTTAGAAAAAAAAAATAGACTTGTGTATCTTGTACTTAATGTGACCTTAGTGTGACCTTGAAACCTTGCTTTGTACTCGACTCTTACTGAACTTATCAAGTGTTTCACACTGTTTTCATTCAACACACGTCAGATGTTTGTTATTGTCGGGGTTATTTTTTACCACCAGAACAGTAAATATTGTTTCCCGTAGAAGACGTTGTTTATATTATTATATGAGGGTTTGATGGTGTCGACAATATTCCTCTGTATGTTTTGTTTGACTCATAACAACTGGGTAAAAACTGTGTAGATAATGGTGGTTGGAGTCTTCTGCACGGTAGCGTAATCAAAACTAAGATTTAAAAGACCTTGAAGCAGTTTTTTTTAATCATTTATTTATATTGTAATTTCCTTATGTTGATAGGATATTATTTTTTAAATGCTGTAAGAGCCAGTTAATGGGGAATGCATTGATTAGGGGTGTCCCGATCACGTTTTTTTGCCTCCGAGTCCTTTGATTTTGAGTATCTGCCGATACCGAGTCCCGATCCG
>JAPSES010000115.1:10879429-10897508 GCA_029822895.1 Maxillicosta whitleyi
CTATCTATCTATCTATCTATCTATCTATCTATCTATCTATCTATCTATCTATCTATCTATCTATATCTATCTATCTAATTTGGAAAATTAAAAAAAATACTATAATAAAGTGAATAAAAATATAATATGACTCAGCATACAAATATGATAAATATAAGTGTAAAAATAAAAACAGAATTGTAGATTATTCAACTAATTTTGAGTGTTTTTTATAGTAAATAAACTGGATTTGTTGTGTGTTTAATGCTTAGCTGGAACACCCCATCTCCTCCGTCTTGTCTCTCCCGGGTCTCAGCGGCGCCTGTTCCGCTCCTCTACCCGGCCTGAGTGACGCGCTTTCCCGCGTAGCGACTCATCCCCGCCCCGCTGCCTTCGGCTCCTACTACGGGCTTGGAGAAAGGAGCTCCGACAACCGCCGGAAAGAAGGGGGTGAGATGTGTTAACTGCAAGCCGGAGAGGGTGTTAATTCAGCGTTGAGGAGATGGGATGGAGGCGGGTGTTTTTCCGCGGTCTGCTTTTCCCCTCTGAAGGGGAAATGCAGCTCCGACCGGCGGGGCAGAGTGGAGCAGCAGCCCGCCGCGGAGCTCCTCAAACCCCCGCTCCTTTTAGGTTGACTTCCGCACGAATTTCACACAAATGGAAATATTTGGAAAGCGTACCCGCAAACCACATAATCGACAGATTTTCAACTATAATTTCAACTCAAAAGTAGCTTCTTATTGTTATTTTCTTAAGGCCTGCAGCAAAGGAGGACGATTAGCATGGAGTGTCTTTATGCGCAATGCGCGTGCAGTTTGCGCATATTTGTGCGTGTTTATATTACAACACGCACAAATAAGTGATTAGACTATTTCTTAAAATCCACCTCCATGCAAGTCTTTGTTTTGCAGGATTACTTTAATGCATAATAGGTTTTGATTTATTGTGAGTGTATTAATAAATAAAAAATATTGTAAGCCAATGGGTATCAATTAGTGCATGTTTTGATGTTTGCACCAGTGGGAGCTAAACCTACATATATGTGTAATTGTGAAAATGATTGACTAGAACAGCAACTGCAGGGAAGCACTAAATGATGTATAAATTCAATCAAACACACACAATCACACACATATGCACACATAGGCTATGCATTATATATACAGTATATGATACATAAGGGTGAAGTTACCAAATCTGAACCCTTTCGTGCATAGTGGTCACTACAGTGGTTCTCTTATATATTCATAGGTTTTGTTGTTTTAGTTGCATATCAGCCAAAACAGTGGACACTTATGCATCATCCCATACACTGTAATTCATCCTGTTACTGTAACTACGCTGCTCTTAATAAACCTGATCTGCAGTGCCGTGGTTTAGTGTAAATCAACAAACAAAACATTTTTTTTTTGCATATTATCTCCATGAATAATAACTAGTATTAGCATATGTTCAAATGTGACAAAACATCTGATTAGTAGTATTAAAAATGTTTTTATTGCATCGTTTTTCGTATCACTTTTGGATATTTGGCTTTAAATTCATGTTTCTTTGCTTCAAAAAGTAAATGTATGATTGAGTGGACATTTTTGTAACTCCTTAAAAAAAACTGGGTCCCATTATTATTATTATTTATTTATTTATTGTGCCTAAAGAGAAAAAAAAAACCAGGAAAAATATCTTGACTAAGTTTCTCATAATTTATACATGAAAGGGTTAACCAAGCTGGACACCTATTTGTGAATGATTTTAGATGGAGATCTTCAAAAACACCAAATGAGAGATTTTTTTTTTTTTTTAATGGAAAGTAAATGCAACACTCCATTAGAGCTGAAGCTGCTCCAAAAACACACAGAAGATATTGTATTTTTTTCCTTTAATTTGTCATCCATTTTTGCCTATAGATAACACATAGAAACAGACACAATACTCTCCCAAAAGAACACATACACACATCCTATAGGTGGAAAACAATATATATATATATATATATATATATTCCATCTATAGCATTGTGTCTGTCTTTCCTGTATTTATCCTCATGGTGAATGGACTCAAGTGAAGAATGGAACATCATTAAAAGGACAGGTGGTGCTGGCAGAGATGAATGTAATCTTGTGGGGTTATAATGAATGTGACAGGATATGGATCTGAGATGAGATCTGGTTTGATCATCAGGTAAAAATAGATCAGTCACTGGCAGATCATTACTGATAATTACTTTCAAATGGTTGTCTGTATGAGGTCTGTATTATTAAATCATTCCACCCCTGGTTAATGATGGCAGGTCGAGGGAGTTTGGTGTACCTAATGTGTGAGAATGACACTAAAAATAGCAGAAGAGCAAACATTTTTATCGTTAATTATTTCCCTGTTAGGTAAATGCGTGAGCAAATGTGAATTTTTGCATGAAAACACACCCGTGTATGACAAATAATAATCTTAATAAATTAATTCCTCTGCTGTTCATCCATTTTTTTTTTTATGTTAAATCTATTAAAAAAAAAAAAAAAAAAAAATCGGGGACAAAAAGTTGCACGTATCACCTCCCTAACTAGCTGCATGTTGCAAATCAATGCATAAGTGCCTTGCTCAAGGAAATTGCAGCTGATGCATGAAAAAATATCCCCGAAGCTTATTTGTGTGATTGAAATCTGGACATGTGAGAGCAGCCACAATATAAATGAGTGAACAACAAGCATGTAAAGAGACCTGGGATTTCTCCAACTGCAACAGCTGTTAAATGGTATAGATCCGGTCTGTATAATGGTACGGGCAGACTCCAGCATTTGTGTGTGTGTGTGTGTGTGTGTGTGTGTTTGAGCCCTCCCCCCTCCCCTATCAGCAGGACTCATTTATTATGCAGACTGGAGACCCCTCGGCTGGAGGGGAAGGTTGGTGTAGGTTTGTGCATATTTGTGTGTGTGTGTGTGTGTGTGTGTGTGGTTTCTAAAGGGTTTACATGTGATGCCCACAAAAGTGTACAGCTGACTCAGTTTCTTTAGTGTGGAGGGAAGTACGAAGAAAATTAGGGCTTTTCAATACGTTTTTGATGCTTCTCTGAGTACAGCCGGACTTGTGGCTTCGGCTCTGACAACTGGTTGAAGTGTGAGTCCAATAAATAATGACTAATTTTATTTATTTATTTATTTTTTTTACAGGTTAGTTTGTGTTTTGTAGGTTGTGTATGTAGTCACACAGACCTTGAGCAGCACATACAAAGAAGCTGGTGTGTGTGTTAACTTGTGTCTCTGTTGTTTCCCCCACACAGAACAAACACACAAGACCTCTTTACTGAACTGTAAAATAAATAAATAAATAAATAAACATCTGTGGACACAAGTTGGCTCTTCGTCTATGATGCTTGATTAGTTTTCACAAAAATTATACTTAAACAGCTTTTACATCTGGGTTTAATCAAACAGAAGAGATGAAAAGCAGAACATTGCATGTGATTTTTTGTCTTGTTTTTGTTTTTTATTTAACTGAAAAAAAACCAAAACATATTCATTGTGACAGGTTTGGGAATTCAACCTGTGAGGTAGCCGAATGAGAAAACTTGTTCATGTCAGAAAAGTTTGGAAACTAAACGTTAAACAGTTCAATGAAAGCAGCGAGGATGAGCTTGTAGATGCATCATAATTGAAATAAATTCTTATTAAATAGAAAAATATGATACAACTTAAAATTAGTGATAACCGTATGTGATGGAATATGATTGTTGCAAAAAAAAAAAAAAAACTCTTTTATTAGATGGAAAATCAGGTGTTTTTGATTATGAAGAGTCTTCATCAGGACGTGAAACTTAATTAAATATATTAATATATAAATTAGAAAATAAACCAAGAAAAGGCAGTAATAAATTGTAAATCTTAACATTTATGACTAAGGAGGTGCAGAAACTATTTGCGAAGATCATATTTATAGGAATCATAAAGTAATAATTAAATGATGTGACTGTCTACCTGCACCCAAAAAAAAAAAAAAAAGAAAAATGCATAAAATTCAACTGTGACACCCGAGTCTGTAACTGTATTTGTATCCCTGGTTGGACAGAAACCCATCAGATCTAGGTTACATAGGACAGCACGAACAGCCCTGACACATAATTATATAAGAGCATACTGTATAACAGCTAAAAGGTGTATTCTGTGAAGTATTCTGATATGAAGAGGAGTTTGCAAAAGTAGTATTCTCCATTAGTCTCCTTCATTCCCGGCTGTTGACACGCATTAGTAGCACAATTATAAAAGCTGCAGTCTAATCTTTTAAAAGTCCCAGGGTAATGTTGGAGATGGCCAGAGGAGAAGGGGAGAGGGGGATGGAAGAGGGATAAAGGGAGGAAGGGGAGGAGAGAAACTCAATCTAAAGCACCAGGTGCACCTTTTGTCGACATAATCTCCCAACCCTTGAGACCGCGCAAACACTGGCCAACGTATACAGCCTTTCATACGTACACATGCTGCTTTTTTTTCTACCGGGGGGGATTTGGATCTTGGGTCGACTCTCTCATATGTAAAAGGGACTGTGGGGTCACTACTGCGCCGCCAGAACACGGTTTTGTCACTTGACCACGTTTATGTAATAATCAGGGGGGGGGGAGGATAAAATCTGGAAGTCGATGTGGGTTCGTCAACCACATGTGAAGTCCAAAGGGTACCTGCGCCGAAGAACAGAAGTCGGGAGGAAGAACCGGGGAGCCTTGGTGTCTTAAGGGCAAATGCTGTCACATGTGAAAACCCACATGTAAATTTGGAGCACATGTGCCTCTTGGAGACAAGTGTTTTCATGTGTGAACCGGTTTTCACACTGTATGTTTCTGTTTAAGATCGGAAAAAGTACTAATCCAGTGGTGTTTGCTTTGGAGCCTATGCACAATCAATACATGATTTATAGGATTAGTTATAAGCAGAACTAAGCACATGAATATTACCTGAGGTTAAATGCTAACTTCTTCTTCTTCTTCAGTGTCACCCGATTCGGGCTTAAACGAACTATGATCATATCGCAATCTGTTGACGCCATGTCTCCCAATCTTTGGCGGTGTCCCATAAGTCTCTGATTGATGTGAAATGATGTTTGAAACAGTGGACCCCCGCCATACGACATTAATCCGTTCCGGAGTTTGTTATTGTAAGGCGAAATCGTAGTATGGCGGACAATAGAAACCTATGGTAATTAGCTAATGCGTGCAAAACCCCAGGTAACCTCCAGCTTTGTTTCCATAGTAACCATCTTCTTACTTCTCCCTTTAACGTCACTAACAATCTTGGGACCCGTGGCTACGAGATCACACCAGGTCACGTCTTTACGAAACACACGCGAGATTATGAACTGAGCGAGCGATAAACAAAGAGAGAGAGAGAAGCAGCATCTCTCTCACGCATTGTGGGAGGGATTTCGGCCAATAGCAGACCAGCATCTTAGTATGACCGCGGTGTGAGGTGAATGACTCGTACAGTCATAGTTAGAATACCGCCAAGT
Source organism: Maxillicosta whitleyi (assembly GCA_029822895.1). Taxonomy (NCBI): domain Eukaryota; kingdom Metazoa; phylum Chordata; class Actinopteri; order Perciformes; family Neosebastidae; genus Maxillicosta; species Maxillicosta whitleyi. The sequence continues at coordinate 10,884,893 of JAPSES010000115.1, forward strand.
TAGAATTTTGGAATTTTTTGGCCGCGCGAGAAAAAAATAGTTGTTGATGCTGTAAAGGCGGGAAAAATGCCGTAATGAGGGGACGAAAAAACTTTGTATGCCACATTGTAACTTGAAAAAAACCTAAGCAAGGGATGTCATAACCTGGCGGGCCCACTGTATGTTTTTCTCTATCTTCCGCGCGCTGTCTTTCCTTCAATTTTCCCGCTAAGGCTAAATTCTTCCAGTTTCTTTTTTCTAATATAATGACCGAGGAATTTTAGCTGACGTTTTTCGATGTTCTCGATCAGTTGCCGTTTGCTATTCGTTTGTGGCATGATCTCTGCACGAAATTCTCATCGTTCTCCGGTAGAACCACATTTCTGCGGCTTCTAAACTTGTCGTCATCTTGGCATTTAAGGTCCAGGCCTAGGCCGGCGCCATACATTAGAACCGACCAGACAAACGCTTTAAGGAGTCGTAATTTAATCTTAATCGAAAGTTTCCGCAAAACACTGACTGAAGAAACTCCCACTTGTTCGCTTACATGTTCCTAACTAGCTAGCAGCTTTCACAAAAACATAAAATATTAGACATGAATGATCTCTGATGGTGTGTGTGTGTGTGTATTTAACTGCGATTGGATAGTTTAGTGGTTTACACTGCTGACTTTGGTGCCAGTTCGAATCCCAGGTGGGCCCTTAGGCAAGGCCCTTTACGCTATATATGCCCATACCTTGTAAGTAGCTTTGGATAAAAGCGTCAGCCAAATGTAATGTATTTATTAGAGCACCCACACACACTGTGAAAGTACACACGTGTCAATCAATGTACAAATCTCTGACCTAAAACGTCCAAAAAAAAAAAAAATTCCGGAATGCACAAAACCACACCCGTGAATAACATTACAGGCCGTGTTAATCAATGCTCACAGTGGATTTAAGCAGACCGGGTGTTCCCTGTCCATAATTCCTCACCCATCATCCTTTAAGCTCGACCCCTAAACTCCTGTAAAGCCTCAAGTAGGGACAAAGCCAAGGACAGAGCAAGCCACTCATTGTGATTTAATCTCTCTCAGTGTCTCTCCCTACCGCTAGAACAAACATCAAATATGGCCTCCTTATCAGGCCAGTCCTGCTCTATCTGTCACCAATCAATATCTGCTATTCTGTGTGTGCAGGCTCGAATGTGTGAGTGCGTGTCTGTGAGGAACAGGTCTCAAGGGCTGCGCTAACTAAGGTCAAAGATCAGGTATAACCCTGCAGTGTGGAATGACAGATGTGGCCCGAGGACAACAAGATAAAAGAAGGAAAGGAAGAAAAGCAAGAAGGGAGAGACTTAGACCCGTTGCATGTGTCCTAAACAAGAGATCAGAAAACAGAGAACTATTGTTGTTATTGCTCGTGTTGTTTTTACAGCAGGTAGAGGTTCGCCGCAGGCACCGGTTTCTCCAACTGATAGAGTAGAGAAGTGGTGGGTATATTTAGTTACAGCCGCGATTTAAATATGTGGATGCATTGAAAGAATCAATAGATTTTGCTTAAAGGGGATTTTTTAAAGTTCGCGTTAGTTCCGATGTAGACACACAACATGAGAGTTTATAAAAACATCTGATAAAAGTGATGAAATGAACGAGTGAGCATAAAAACTTTAATGATTAAATGGCAGAACTGGGCGTACGTTACAAGACTATAATGAAAAACACTGTTGCATCATTAGAACTGATGACAGAAGTGGGTGGTCCACTGTGGTCCGGGTCACTGGCTTGGGGTCTCTCCGAAGAAAGACGAGAAAGGAAAGATGATCTAAAAAGCATAGCCGAACATTACAGAATTGGCTAATTTGCTGTTTATTCACGTGATTTGTTTTCAACCAGCTTTCAGAAACCTAACAATGTTGTTGGCACCGAGTTAAAACTGCAGCTAAATGATGTTTCAAAAGTATATTCAGATCATACTTTGTATTTTAGGTTCTTGATTCTTATAATGTTGCCTAAAAACACTATGTACATTTGCAGAAAAATTTATTGGACCATCAAAAGTCATCAAAGACAGTGGTTGTGTAATCAAGTAGTAACTCCTGTGTGTATCATGTGACTAAAACAGACAGAAAAGAAAACAAAAGCACTGTTTTTGTCATAAATATTGATGTAAGAACTGAAGTGAATTTGGTTTTTTATCAAGAAAACATGTTAAATGGATAGATATCAGCTTTAAAATTAAACGATTATGAGTTATTTTTGTTGTTATTATTATATTCGTCCAAACAAATGTACCTTTAGTTGTATTAAAATAAACAAGAAACTGAAGAAAACAAGGTTGGTCTAATCATTTTTTCCACAACTGTATATGTATATGTATTCCTCTATAAAATAAACCATAAACCACCTTTCCCAAGGGATCACCTGGGTCTTGAACCGGCCATCTCTGCACCAAAGTCAGTGGCGTTAACCACTGAGCTACCCTAAAAAATGTAAAATACAACCATAATATCTAATAAATACTCACCACGCTAAACATTTTCATGTATTTACACCAAAACAAAGTGCAATTTTGCCAAACATGTGAATAATGTGAGGAAATATGAACAACCTGAAACGTCTTAAGTGCAGTTTTAACAATATTATTATCTGTTATTGAATGTTTTGTGTATTTGTAGATCCACTGTGATCTGTAAGTTATAAAGTACATGTGAAGATGATAAACTGAAGCAGAATATTGTTAAAATGACACTTATTTTTTCAGTTTGTCCATATTATTTATATTATTTTAAAGCATAGTTTGTAGATGTGAACATTTTCATAACAAAATGTTACTTTTTTCTCTTTAAAACATAGAGAAAAGCTTGGAGTTGACATTATTTGTGTATTATTATGTTATTGTTTTACTTCAGATCAAATTTGGCTGAATGTGGTACTGAACTAAAATGAGTTTGACACCCCCTGGTTTAAGGCGCAGTTAAACGATCAAGGAAATCTAAAATGCAAAGGTATGTATTGTACAAATCTGCAGTGAAACACAGGTTTAAAGTCACTCCTCAGACACTTTGGTCTGAATATTGGCCTCGGACTATGAGGCTTCTGTAGGGTCCAACCCAACAGACGTGCATTGAGAGTTCCTTTTAGAAATGCCAGCGGCTAATGAGCAGCCATATCACCACGCAGTGCCAAATGTAGCTCTTTATTAAACTGCTTCCTGCAGTCGTTGGGAACTGGAGCACATTTCAAAGGCGGAGGCTCGTCCAGGAAAGTGAAGTTAATTGTTCGGTTTGTTCTGTACGAACGCCGGAGCCGAAGCAACAGAGAAGTTAATCAGAAGCTACGCATGAAATACATTTTCATCCCGCCTCAGACGTGGATTTCCATCGTAAAGAAACTAAGTGTATGTATGTATGTATGGCATGGGGAAGGTGCAAAGGGGAGGGGTGGGGGGGGGGTGCTCCTGAAGTGATATGACACCATGAAACAGCCCCATAAAGCTGCAAAATGCTGCCAGAGCTGCAGCCGTCTGCAATGGCTGTTAGAGATAGATGGAGAGAGAGAAAAAGAGAGGGAGAGAGTGAGTGAGGGGGGGCAATCCTTTGTTCTGTCAAGGACTTAACACAATCAGAGTGTACAGTGTGTCAGGAGCGCACAGGCATATATCAACTTCAATCTCTTTTTAATGAAAAATCCTGCCCTCTCTAATATGTGCAAATTAACCTCTTCTCCTCCTCCCTCCCTCCTCCCCTCCTGCCGTTTCCCCTCCTCTCTCCCTCTCCCTTGTAGAGGCCCCTCGATTCCCACTCCCACTCTCTCTCTCTCTCTCTCTTTTTTCTCTCTCTCCACCCTCCTTTCTGCCCTTCCTCTTTCTCCACTGTTTCTTTCACTAAGCTTTACTTCGGCCAATTTTCTAGAGGTAGAAGAAGAACAAAAACCAAGAAGAAGAACAAGGAGGATCTGATTAGCTTGTTGCTTCAGCTCCCACTTCCACCTCTCTCTCTCTCTCTCTCTCTCTCTCTCTCTCTCTACCCAACCCCCCACAGCAATTAGCCACATCAGCTTGTCATAAAAAAAAAAAAAAGATTAAAAAAATGAAAACAAAGCAGAAAAGGCACACTCCAGTCAGTGTCCAGCAGCAGCAGAATTGAACCCCCCCCCCCCCCTCCATCCTCCTGCGTTCCCTTTGCTTTTCATCTCGGTCTCTCTGCTCCAACTCACACTCACACCGAATCATGCTATTACCCTGATTATCCTGATGAGGTGGTCAGATCCTCGCCTTCTCATTCTGTCCGTGCTGATTGTAATTTAGAAATTACACCTAATGAGGAATTTTTAAAAACGCAGCGGCCGCTCTGTGCTGCCAGCTCCACACCGTTCCCCACTCTAATGGATTTCCTGGTATGGAATCCATTTTTCCCCCCTTTCTGCCCTGCAGGGGGTCCGGCTAGCTGGCCCTCACCCCCCCCCTCCCTCCTCTGCTCTCCCTCCACCCATCCCTCACCGCCTCCCACATCCCCTACCCTCCAGCCCCCCTACTCCACTAATTGGGGGCGACTGGTTTTGCTGAAAAGAAGTCATAATCATTGTTTCTGCTGCTAATTTAAGTGGTTAAGTGTACGGGATCAGCTCTCAGAACAAGGAAATGAGTGTGATTAAATTTACATTTTTTAATCTTAACAGCCAAAGTGCCAATTTCCTTTGTGTGGTTTTGTTGGAGCTTTTGGAAAGTTGAATTACTTATGGCAGTTTTCAAAAAATAGGATATTTTTTTAGTGTTTAAATGTGTGTTGTTGTTGTTTTTTTTGCAACAAACTTTCCTGCAACAGTTTCCATTTTTTCCCATATGTGACAGTTTAAAGGTATGAATATATTGTTTGTGGATTATACGTGTAGCCTGTTTTGATGCTATAGAAAACACCTGTATGATGTGTTTGTGTGTTTTGGGGAGGATTTCTCAGAAATGGGGAGGGTGGACACACACACACACACACACACACTCATGCACACACACACTCATGCGTTCACACAGGCACGCATGCAAATCAAAGCCATCAACAGCTTGTGATGAAGTGAGACGTCGTGGCATAAACAGAGTGTGCCGTTACCATGGAAGCCACTTTCACCTCACAGGCTGAGAGAGACAGGCCGAGAGACAGAAAAACACAAAGAGCGAACAAGACAGGGAGGCAGCGACAGAAAAACAGTAACAGATAGACAGACAGACAGGCGGACATATGGAGACAGAGTGCCTACAAGCTCTCCTTCAGCAACATTTAACAGCTTTTCAAACCCTCCGCAGCTTTTCACTAGTTTCCTTTGTACACTGGTTGTTTCAAACAAAAGGGAAAGTTCATTGAAATGTTGTTTAGTAGCTGGTTGAACATTCACAAGTTTAATGAGCACATCACAAAGCTACAGCAGCAGACAAGCACAGGAGGGTTTGTGGGTTTCAAGCCACATCTGTCCTGTATTTTGGTCCGACTGTAGGTCACAGATTAGATACGACTGCACAGGGTTTATCCAGGTTAGATTTTTTTTTTATTTCCCCAAAAGGATAAAACACAATATGTGCCAGTGTGTGAGATTACAGCCAATATTTAGTCCTTAAAACAACAAGGTTCACATTAAATTAAAGTAAAATACATTATACACTTATTCTAATGTTTGGTTAAAAGTATTACAGATTCATAGACTTCAAATTAAATGAGTATTATTACCTAAATAAAGTATCAACAGAATATATTTCTGTTAAATATTGTGCATTGATACTGTTTTATTTTATTTTGTGATTTCTCTTATTGTATATATTCTATATCTATCTATCTATCTATCTCTATCTCTCTCTCTCTCTCTCTCTCTCTCTCTCTCTCTCTATCTATCTATCTATCTATAATCTAGTCAAAGCCAAAAAAAAAAAGGGCCACAAGTTCAGTTTTTCATTTCTGTTAATAATCCACTCTAATTATTTTCTGATCTTTAAGAGTCCAGAACATTGGTCAAACTGCCAAATAAAACAGCCACGAGCATGAGGAGATGTCTTAAAATTGCTTATTTGGTCCAACATATACATGCACAATTAAAATATTCACATTCGTACTTGAGCGAAATCATCCAAAACAGACACAAAGAACCAGCTGCGGAAACATCAAAGATATTTCGTCGAAGAAAAAGAAAAACCTCAACAATTTCAACAAAAGCGTGGCCGTATTTTCTGTCCAACCGTTAATCTAGTGAAGTAGAATTTGCAGCTTGACTGAAAAATCCCCAAGACTGCACACAAAGCGAAAATAACACGTATGAAGTTTTGGATGAAATGTAAATACTCCTGCAAAGACTTGAACCAGAGCCATGAAAAATATGTTTTTTTTTCCAGATCAAACACATATATCCATTAATTTTCCTTTGCAAATGTCACTGATGTGAGTTTTACTAGTTTGATTATTCAATATGAAGCTACTGTATTCATCAAGCCCATATTTTATATTACGAAATGAATCACAAGCAAGATTCAAAATGCACTTAAATGGAAAAAAAAAGAACCAATTATTTGCTGCATTTTCTGCATAACAGCGAATGTTGACTCGACTGCACAATCCATTGTGGTCCAACCTTTTTGCAGGAAATTGAACATAGCAACCTGGTCATGTGACATCAGAGGGGACTGAATATTTCCTGCTTCGTTCGATTGGAGACACTCATGCCACATTTTCTTCTTTTATGCTTCTAAATGATTCATCTTATCCAAATGGAACCTTCGTGGTCGCATAACTTCGACCACAGACGCGAGATTTGCTTCGAAACATCCTGCGTTTTTAAAGGAAAATATGGACATTTCTGCTCATAAAGACATGTTTCCAAGTTCAAATTAATCAGATCACTGTGTTTCTGATTGTCATCCATAAGAGGAGTCAGATCTTTGCATATCGGGATCTGTCATCTCCTGATTGCCGCCGCATCTCGACTCCATACCTTCTCCGAAAAGGTTGGATGAGCCAGAGCGTTGTATCGATGCTGGCTTTGAAGGTTTGCCAGGGAGGCTACAGGAGGTAATCAGAGGAAAATATGTCCTCTCCTCCTCCTCTTCTTTTAGACCTCCATTAGACCAGCCTGCCTCTGTCTGGGAAAATTGATTTTCTCCCTCCCCTCCTCCTCTCCTCTCCTCTTTCTCCTCTTTTTTTTTCTTCTCAGGTTCCATTTGAGGCTTGTTCATCCACTCTCAAGAGCAGTTCTGCGAGACAGAGAGAGAAAAGAGAATAGTTAGGCCACGACAGGTTGTTCACACATATACTTAGCCGCCCTTAACAGCAGCCACCATGGCTCCAATCTCCTCCCTGTCATCTGCAGACACAGGCCTACAGTGGTCTCAACTGTTTTTTTTTAACCCCTCTTTTCTTCCTCTGCTGTTCATTCTGCACCTCTTCTTCTTCTTCTTTTTCTTTCTGTTGCTGTTTCACCAGTCTTCACACTTCCAACCTCCCCCCCCTCCTCACTCAGAGCCAAGACTTGGATCAATGCACCATTGATTTTCCTATCAATGAACATTAGTATGGATCAGACTGCTGCTTGCACTGCCCTGCCCTGAAAACTGCACACACACACACACACACACATGAATGCTCACAAACATACATACAGAATGCCTGTTGCCGCAGGGATCCCAGATTTTATCACTGCTCATCTACAAGTACAAAAAAAAATCACTGGATGTTTGGACAAAAAAAAAAAAAATCAGGAAAAAATGTGGAAGACAGCACAGAAATAAAAGAAGGTGGTGTTGATAAAAGCGGTTGTAGCTGAAAGCTCAGGAGCCAATCAATGAAAACAGTGACAGAAAAGGAAGGAAATGAAATCAGACTGAGCCGGGGTTAGTGTTTGTTTCAACGTAAAGGAAACAGTCATTGGTCAACTGTCTGCGAGTCGATTCACCGCAGAATAATTCAGTCTGATTGGCAACCAGCTGGGGCTGCTGATAATGGCTGCTAATCATGACACTGAATGGATGCATGAGCTTTACACACCTTTGGGTGTCCTTCTCCATATAATTCTCTCATATAAGACAGAGGTAAAGGTTCAAGAGCAAAGACACAAAGATAAAATTCGATTTTTTATCTCTATTTCCGAGACCTTGTGAATGCACTGACAGTCAGTCATGAATATATGACCATGTTAAGACTCTTTAGTCTTCTGAGTTTAATGTCCTATAGATGAACCGTTTCAAGGTAATGGTAATGAATGGACTGATGTAAGATGTGTCTTGAGGTAATGGTGGCTTCGTGCAGTTTTATTTACACTTAAGGGATGTTCTTTATTGATAGCCTTGACTGGAGTCGGTGAAGAAATTTGACTTTAATTTACTGAATCACACTTCATACGGAGAGTTCAACACATATAAAAACGAGCTGACATCCGGTATTAAATATGGAATGGTGTGAAAAGTAGTCATTGCTGATCCTAAACCTTTCAGATAATGAGCCAGCAAAATAAAAAAGGAACTACAGCACAGCGATAGAAGGTTAAAAATAATATATGCTTTTGATATTAAACTTTGAATTTACACTTGTTGCATTAAATGTATGATAGCCTCTATAGATAGATGCATTTTGTGCTTTACTCTAAGTTCTGCTATGTATTATAGTTTTTTTATGTCATTTTATTTTAACTTATTGACTGCTCTTACAAATGATCTTGTTCTGTTGCATTACATTAAATAAATACATACCAAAAGCATAGGTTTTTGTGTGTGTTCTCATGCTTATGGACTTTTTTTGTGTGACCAGCAACATTTGCATGTTTGATTCTAAACAAAAAAATCATGTTTTTATTATATTACAACCCATGCTTTTGTGCTCAGAGGCTGATTAAATACATGGCTGTACAATGAAGCAAATATGAGGGCGTATCTATTCATGGATGGAGTTACTGTGAATTAAAATCCCTTAATTGATGATCAAATAAGTGTGAAAAAACACATAAAGCTGCAGGTACTTGTTGATTCATTTGTAGAGAATCAGTATATAGGCTATATATAGCATTAAATCATGCACAAAATACTTAAATATGGGTGTTTTTTTTACCCTTATTATGGAGAGCTCCCTCCCTTCACAGTTGCACACACACACACACACACACACACACACACACACACACACACACACACACAAACACATACAGTATGTCTGTCTCCTCTCTCACCCTATAATGGGCTCTGAGTCAGGTGGAGATTGACACTTTTCTTTCTGCCGGGCTCCTTTTGTGTCCGACATTGTATTCATTCCTCACAAACCAACAGCAGCCTCACAGAGAGCACATTTCTACGCACATCAGCTACATTTTCAATCACCAAACAATGGCTCGTGCTTTCATTCAGCTTTAAATTAATGTAGCATTTGAGGAAAAGTTAAAGAATGACCAACTATATTGTAAATATTTTCGCTTGTGAATGGTGTCGTGAATATATGAAGATGTTTACAACACACTCAGAGAGTCTCTTTTCCCCTCTTGAACCTTGTGCATTTAACATCCTCTAACTGATGGACATTGTATAACTGCTCTGCTTCAAGGTAATGTTGTATCTTTCACTGCAATCCCATTTTTTTTTTTTTTTTTTTTTTTTACATACAGTCACTTCCACCAAGCAGACAAAGGAGCTGTGTATAGATTGGTCTTGATGGAACAAAGAAACATCCTTCTTTTGGGAGTGCATGCATGAAAGTTGATCCCCGGTTAAGACCCCCTGTACATGGAAACTGAGAAGCCTTGGGGCCGTCCTTCACCCTGCCTGATTGTAAAGGGTTTTAATTTGGGCTGCAGCGGACGCCTGCCTGCCTGCCCCTCTGTCCGTGCGTCTGTCTGACATGTCTGTCCAGGCCATGTATCTGATGACGTGGTGGGTTAATTAAGAAACTTCACTTAAATATGTATGAATTTTGTTTCACTTTCATGCCTCATTTCATTTATTAGGTTGTGGCTGCCTCATACATTACATGTATTTCTATTTTTTTTATCATTATAAACACTTCTAACGTTCATTCTTTTACTTGTCTATATCTAAAAAAGTCTTCCTGCACCATATTAGTGATTTAAGAGAACATTTACCAACACATATTTAGGGAAAAAGACATTAATTTTAGATTTATATACAACCAAACTGTTGAAATGAGAGATATATCAGAAGAAAGCATTGCTTCTAAAAATACAAATAAGAAAATCTGCTATGATATGTTATGTTATGATTTTAAAAAAAAAAGACTTCTAGGATTCATAATCTGTTTTGGTTAAGTTTATATAAAGTTGAAATAATAACACATTCCACATCACATTTGACCTGGTGTAATGATTACAGTTACATTTTATATATCATGAATAAACCACAAAGGTAAAAACAAACAAACAAAAAAAAAAAAAACAGTTTATTCCAACTGTATTACAATAATAGTTGAGTTGCAGGATAAAAAAATGTAGATATATAATTGGAATGTGGATGAATTTAGTGTTGTTGTTTTTTTTTTTTTTTCTTTTCAATAATCATCCTATTGTAAAAGTGCTTCATTGAACAGACTTTCCCTCCTCCTCTGTGTCCAGCCTGACTGGAACACACTGAAACAAACAACCGTCAACCTGTGGGAGTTCAGGAGTGTGAGGGGTACCCGCAGATTTTTCTGGCAACATGTCAACCGAAACTATAACCTTTCTAACCACAAAGTTCAATTACTCACTTAGCTGACTTTGATCCAGACCCGTGCCTCTGATGGAGGTTTGAACATGTGGACTGACTGGTCTGTAATCAGCTTTTCAGGAAGTTCAGCCTTAGACAAACCGGTCAGCAACAACAACACTGTTAGTTGTTTTGCAGCATGAATCCTAATGTGCTGCGCATCATGAGCAGAAACAATGAAAAACCGGAAATTAAACTTGGGAGTTTGTATAGTTTTGCCAAATTTACCATACCTTTGTTTTAGATTAAGTTGCATTTCTATGGAAACGAGTGTATTATTTAGGCTGAAAGTGGAAACACACAGTCAAACTATAAAACACACTAACGTTTCCACTCAATGTGGCGAATTAACAATGAGGAAATCTGTTAAAGAAATTATTTTTTAAAACATAAAATACTCTTAAGATGCGGAAAAAACACTTCTAAACATCTCCTCGTGTTCAGTCGCCGTGCGTCGCCGCGGTCCCGTGGAGCAGAGCGGGGCGCAGCAGCGGCCGCAGCCGGCAGGAAGCTGCTTTTCACCGGCGGCAGGAGGAGGAACAGCTGCCTCTGAAGGCGAAGGGAAACACCGCGTCTCTCCGCTGCTTATTCAGCCGTAAAAAGAAAATACTCGCAACACAAATAGTCTTAAAATATACTACATTAGGAGTAGTGTTGTGTTGTAAATAACAGCGAACGTGGAGGGATATTTTTTAAGGTGAAAAAAAGGAAAAACCACAACTCATTTACACTTTTAGGTTAAAAATGTTTATAAGGGGAATAACAACAATTGAAACCACAATTATTATTACAATTTATAATAATTATAATAACAATAATAATAAAATAATAGCCTATTTGTAGTCGTGGTTTTCCTTCATAACTGTGTCTTCTCCTATATTTTAATATTCATTTGAGGAGCCACACATATGAAAAGGTGGCAGCAGATTAAATACCGTGAGCCCAGTTATTTAATTTTACGCCAGGTGACATTTGCATTTCATATCCCTGCCACACACTGTAACAGGCTTTAAAGGCTGTAATTACGATCACATTGAACCCCAAAAAGCTTTTATTGTCATTGGATGAGTAGGGTACGCGCGCTCACGCACGCACGCGCGCTCACACACACAGTTGCTCAGCTCCTCAGGCTGATTGTAGCCAGTACCAGCACGTCTATACATCTAAGAGAGGCAGAAGATCACCACAAAACCTCTAATCGCTGTTACATCTGTCACATTCAGGGCCTCTGCTTTTAACCGGAGATGTTGCTTGGCGCGCGCCCCAAACCACAGTGTGTGGGTCGGTGAAGTGTTGAGGGTTCTGGCTGTGGAGCTGCTGAATTAGAGCAGGCATACGCGCTCTGGTAGAGGTGAACGTGAGCCATTCAGATTTCCATATATGTCCTGTCACAAGGGACCCCCACACACCCCCACCACCACCATCACCACCACGCACGCACGCACGCACGCACACCAACCTCCTCCTTTTCCTAACACACGTAGCCTCCCCCTCTTCCTCTATCTCTCCCTCCTTTCTTTGTTCCCCTCTGATGGTTCCCTCTATGCGTTGCCCACAGGACGCACAGACACAGAGAAACCACACCACTGCCACCCAGCGGCCACTTGGGCGCGCGTGACCGTGCGCGCGTATCAAATGTTAGCCCCGACCTCGAATTTCCATCCGAGGGTTTTAAGACTCCCTCATAACTTCCCAACATTTTACAAGCACATTCATACAAGGCCGCCCCCCCCCCCTTCCACCACCCATTGTAGTTTTCTGCTACCGGTGGGTGTGGACTGCGTGGAGCTGCTTGCACCAGCAGACACCCGCGCGCCCTGCTGATGTGTCCTTGAGCAAGACACTGACCCCATGCTGACCCCATGGGACAGGGCAGGGGGAGGTGGGAGGTGTGTGTGTGTGTGGAGTGTTTGTGTGTGTGTGTGTGGTGTGTGTGTGTGTGT
>JAPSES010000115.1:10903057-10915951 GCA_029822895.1 Maxillicosta whitleyi
CCCCATGTCCCCCCACCCTACTACATCTTTACATACTGAAACTACATCCACAAATAGACCATCAGTCCTGGTGCATCTGCAGCCTGTCTGTCTATAGGAGTTCACTGTGTTTTTTTTAATTTGTTTGTTTGTTTGTTTATTTGTTTTCTTACCATTTCCTTCATCTACTGTTTATTTGAGTGTTGTTTATTTTCATATTCAACTCATTCTGTAAACCCCTGTGAGGTATAACCTTCTTGTGATATAGGGCTCTACAAAAAAAAAAATAATTAAAATGATAAATCATACCCCAAAAAACCCCCGTACTGAAAGCTGCAAACTATATATTTTTTGATTATTCATACAGGTGATGATGTGTGTTTAAGTATTTATGAGTGACACAAGCAGCAGCTGTGGGTTTTATTCTAAACATTAACCCCTTGTTAACCTTATTCTGCACGAGTTTGTTTTGTAGCTTCTTTGCAGTGACGTCACCACAGCGCGAGCATTACTGCCATAACAAAAACCAACACGTTCCACCTGAAATAGTCCCCTCCATAATCCCAACCACGACGTCTCCCCAGTCGGATCCCCTCCTTCCTCAGCCTCCCTTGCCGCTCCACACGCTGCATCAGCTGATCCAGTCACGTGGTCTCGTGTCATGGGTCAGCCTTTGCAAAATGGAGTTGTCTGAGTCTGTGCAGAGAGGGCTCCAGTCTCTCGCCGATCCGTCCTCCTTCGACCACAGCGGCTTCTCGGTGCTGGTGGACGTGTCTTTCCGGAGCCTCCTGTCCTCTCCCGCAGACCCCGGAGTCCTCGGTGAGCTGCCGCGTCTCTGCGCCGCCGCCGCTTTTGTCTCCCTTGCTGCTTCCGGTTTCCCCGGATTGTGTAGCCTAGAGGATCTGCTTCGATATTTGCTGCTTTTTTTTATTTCGTTACGCGCCGCCGGCTGCACCGAACTGGACTCGATGTGTTTATTTACGTTACGTGCGTAACTGCGCTTTTAAAGAGGGAAACCGGTTGCGCGCACATCCGCCCATCAGCTGCACCGAGGCTCAGATCATAGCCTTTTCTGTTGCCTGCTTTGCATTCACCAGCAGTCACACATTCAGACCGCTACTCGGGCTACCTTTTGTCATTTAAACCCGCACTTGGACTAGTCAGCACATTAGAAACACTATGCTATACCATTAGAACCAGCTTCCATTAGTCAACAGTGACACTGGATACACATTTGGGGCTTGGATTGAATGGGCAGTGGGATCTGTCTGGCTGATTTGGATCCATCAACTCAATTATTAACCCACAAAGACCCAGTGCTGCTTGTGTGAGACTCCATATATTATTTTCCCTCCCTATTGAATTCTTACTTGTGTGATTTATCAGTATTTAGCTTATTATCTTTTCCATTTTGCATCTATTTCAGTGAAAATCAGGATATTTTCCCTCTATTTATGTTTCTGCTGAGATGATATGTGAGGGTTATCATACCAAAAAAACAGAGAAAAAGTGACTTTATCAGTAAAATCTATCATTAACTGAATTGTTTCCATCCTATTTAATTGATTCAACTCCGTGGGTTTTATTGGTGAATCAATGTTGTAGAAGATGACAGTGTTTCCACGGTAACTATGGAGCCTCATATCATATCTGATGACCATCAAACTGTATTTTAGACCAATTATTTACACGGATTGATAGAATTAATGGATCTAAACTTATTAAATATTTTAGATCAGTAGATGCTTTTGGACGCTGGTGTATATTTGGGTCTTTATGGGTTAAATTCACTATGTTCTACCATTAGAATCAGTCTCCATTATTCAATAGTGACACTGGATGGACACACATTTGGGGCTTGGTGGGATTTGTTTGGCTGATTTGGATCCATCAACTCAATTATTAACCAACAAAGACCCAGTGCTGCTTGTGTGAGTGTCCATATGTTATTTTTTCCTCCCTATTGAGTCCTTACTTGTGTGATGTATCAGTATTTAGCTTATTATCTTTTCCATTTTGCATGTATTTCAGTGAAAATCTGGTATTTTTACATATTCATTTTACATATCATGTACTTTAATCATCCTGCTGAGATTATATGTGAGGGTTATCATACCAAAAACAGAGAAAAAGTGATTTTATCAGTAAAATCTCTCATTAACTGAATTGTTTCCATCCTATTTAATTGATTCAACTCCATGGTGAATCAATGTTGTAGAAGATGACAGTGTTTGCATGGTAACTACGGAGCCTCATATCATATCTGATGACCATGAAAACATGACAAACTGTATTTTACACCAATTATTTACACGGATCAATAGAATTAATGGATCTAAATCAGTAGATGCTTTTGGATACCGGTGTATATTTGGGTTTTTATGGGTTAAATTCACTGTTATACCTTTAGAATCAGCCTCCATTATTCAACAGTGACACTGGACACACATTTGGGGCTTGGATTGAATGCTTTAGGTTTACAGTCTATAAATCAAGAATGCTAATTGACAGTCGGTTTGGCACCTCTTGGTATCTGCTTCTGTTTTCCAAATTCAGGATTCCGGCTAAACCAAATGTAGAGAAAGTCTCCTAAAATGTTCCCAACACGGATAAACAAAGGGGCCACTGGCTGTTGCAGCTGAGGGGCCCATTCACATGCAAATCATCATTGATTTCCATTCGAAACGTCAATCTTGTATAGCGCACAAGTATGGATTGCAAACCCGCGTCATTTGTACCAATAAAACGTCGGGTTTTACTCCAAGGATTAAAAAAAAAAAAATGCGTGTTTCCAGCTGCAGGGTGGCATCCTCCTCCTCACGCCATGATTGTCCTCTTTTTTTCTTTTTTTTTTGGTTCCAGATCAGCCCGAGCTCAAGCAGATCGACCAGATCCTGCTGAAACAGAGCCACGCTGCTGCGACCACCTTCATACTGGAGGCGGTCAAACAAAACGCAGACAAGTCGACGATAAGGTAGGCGTGGAGGGTTTCCTGTGAACCGCACACACGCTCGCATACTGGATCACACAGTGTCTAAAAATAGCCATCAGTGAAACCATTAGTTGTCAGTTGGCTACAGTGAACACCGTGCGTGTATTACACACTAACAAGAAAAACTGTTGCATGCACACTTTACTTACCTTGCCCTTTGCAGAAAACTCTGTCAGCAATAATAGACTTAATCATGTGTAATTAAATCTCGTCATAGCCTGTTTCTTGCAAAATAGTGCGGGTTGAAAGCAGCTGAGCAGGGTGACCCAAACCAGGTCATTGTATTCTCTGAAGCTATTAGAATGAGTTCGACAGGCTGTGATATTTTTCTGGGTGTGTGGCCTTTATGTCCCAGATTAATCTGCTCAGTATGTGAACTAACAAGAATCTCACTGTAGGATTGGATGTAACTAACACTGCAGCTTTTATGAAGCATGAATCACATTCAGTCAGGAGGATTGTAGCTGTCAGAAGTGGATCAATAGGAGGATTTGATCAAATGTGGAATCAATGTTGCAGGATTTTTATTTATTTATTTAGTGTTTTTTGTTTTTTTTTGTAACTACTCAAGCCAGTAAATGGATCTGATTATCACCAGATTTTTAGAATATAAAATACAAACTCCTCTGGTGTTCCTGATTCTGTAAAAGTTCCTTATAATGTTGATTAAAAACGCTATGTACTGTAGCAGAAAAATTTATTAGACCATCAAAAACAGTGGTTATCCAATCAAATACTAACTCCTGTGTGTATCATGTGACTAGAAAAGAAAACATGGAATGTCTAAAAGCAGTTTTGTCAGTACAATGACATACATATTGATGTAAAAACTGATGTGATTTTGTTTTTTTATCTAGAAAACATGTGAAACGGATAGATATAAGCTCTGAAATTAAACTATTATGAGCTATTTTTGTTGTTATTATATTTGTCCAAGCAAATAGTTGTACCAGACATTAAAATGAATGAGAAATTGAAGAAAACAATGTATATACATAATAAAAAACACTCAGAATTATAGTTTAGTATAGTCAGTTATACCATGTCACTGTGTTTCTCTGTATTTTTCACATTGATACACACAAAATATTAACAGAATTTCAATCAACATTCTTAAGTTGTATGAATATTTTCCCTCTTGCAGGCTCTGGTTTTATTGTTGTTATTTCTAACAGTTTAAGCACAGGAATAATAAGTGATGTTGTTGTGTTGTTGCTGCTATTACAGCTCCTGCCTTGAAGAACTAACACTCAGTGCAGAGAGAATAGACATATTCTACAGTGCATACCAGGTGACATTTGATGGACTTATTTGTTTTCTGTCTTAGCTGTGGTTGGAACTAAGAGTGATTAATTACTTGTTGTGTTTTACAGAAGCATAAAAAAGAGCTGGAACGTTTATTAGCGAGGTAAGACTGAGAATAACTGAAATAATTATTATTAAGTTAAGACTGGAGCTGTAGTAAAGTCTGTAAATATGGTCTTTACATATCCTATATTAAATAAAATGTTTTCTATTTGATGATTTATTTGAAGCTTAGAGTTTGTTCATTGTAATCTACCGTGCACATTCTGCTAAGGGTAAAGATATAAATGAGAAAAATGAGTCTCACCTTCAAGTTTGGCCATAATGGAATGTGAAATCTGCCCCAAAAAAAAGTGATATATCCTGTCATCCAAGAAAAAAAAAGGGTGTCACCCTGCATACCCTGTGATCAAGGAACCCACAAGAAGTATTTTACTCACAGAAATAAATCAAAATGTTGGAGCTTGACTTTATTATAAGATAAAAGTGTGTTTTTATCTCAAATCATCAAAAGGAATCAGGTATAGATTTGCCTTCCTGCGTCTTTCATTCGCTAATGGGGCTGTACATCTTTGTCTTATAGCATAGGAAGGAGACCACCTGTCATCACAGATGTCTCATGGCGTCTTCAGTACCACATGAAGGTACATAACCCAGCCTCTAAAGTACTTAAAGTGTTTTATTTGTTAGTGTTTAAACTAAAATATCGTCCTCCTCCAGAGCGCACACCTCGATAAAACCAACGAGCCTTTCTACCTGATATCACTGAACACCGAGGTAAAACACAGCTGGAACTAAACTCCAAACATTTTAGTGTGTGTGTGTGGTAAATATAGCTGTGTGTGTTTGTTCCTTTATTAGAAGGATGGAGCTCCGGAAGATGTCAACTTCACCTGCACAGTGGAGCAGCTCCAGGTAGAGCCGCTGTCACATGCGTAAAACCTTGAATGCACTTCATGGTTTTGCACTAGAATCACAAAAAAAAGAAAAAAAAAAAAAAGAAAAGAAAGTATATGACTCATTGAAGTGGTAAAAGAAGTTTTTTTTTTTTTGCTCATAAAGCGGAAACGCTCCGAAGGAAATAAGATCTATTAAACTGTCTTAACCACGCGTCATGCGTAAAATCCCTACGATGTGTTTTTTGTGCGTAATTCAGACATCCATCACTTTGTGGCCACGGTGTCTCCTTTAACTTTGGGCTTACCGCCAAGCCTTGAATATAAAATGAACTGGGCCAAGAGATTTTATAGTTGGCATTAAAAGTTAACCTCACCTCTGCAGGCTATAAAGTGAAAATATGGACATGATATTTACTGTCAGTGGCTTTTATATGATTATAGTTTCATCATGGCAGCGGCTGTTTCTCAGATTTGACTTGAATTGAATAATTAAAGTCAATAAATACCAAAAAAAATATTTTAAAAATCGCTCGAATTCTTGACTTGTCGCTGCAGCTGTAAATATTGTGTTTTAGTTTATCTGCTTTTATAGATGACAGTGAATTTATTGCCTTTTATTCCTACTGTTTGTACTGTTTATTGCAGGATTTGGTGGGAAAGCTAAAGGACGCAGCCAAGAGCATGGAGAAAGCCAGTCAGATGTGATACCGGTGTCTGGTTTCATGCCTTTTCTGAACCACAAAGCACTGAACTTCACCGTTTTCCAGCGGCATTGCTCATCTCTTTATATCTTCTTTTCTACCTGAGTATGACAGCATTAGAAATGTCATTGAAATTATGTTTCAATAAACGAGTAAAAACAAAACAAAAAAAATATCCTCACGGTGTGAATAATTTCTCTTGAAGATTTTCTTCCACATATGCTGGCTGTGTTTGTATAATATTCTTATGGGAAAGTATTTAATAAACACACTTGATGCTGTTTTAAGACGCAGGTTTGTCTCAGTCAGATGTGGAACATGTTGGCTGAATATAGGGGCAATGATGTATCCGGTAGGCATGTGTTTTGTCAACACATACCAGCCTGAAAAGGATTTTTGCCATGCTTGCGTGACAGAAGTGTATTTTCTTTCCTGTCTTTCTATGTTGTTTTAAGTTTTTGTGCAGAACTCGAACTGAAGGGGTCTCTGTATATACATATGTGTGTGCGTATCTGTGGAGCGTCTTTATAAATATATATATATAAATGCAGATACGTGACTCCAATTGATGTTGAAGAATTCCAGGTCTTTTTTGTCGCCTTTCCCCAGACGTCCACCTCATCTGAAAGTTCAAAGCACCTCAGCTGATGCTCCACCAGGGCTCAGATTCCATAAACATCCGAGATGCCTTCATTTTTAGGGGCTATGACCGATGGATAAAAGGCTCCGATTCATCAAGTGGAAGTTGCTGCAGATTTTTTTAATTTATATATATATATATATATATATATTTGTTGTTGTTATGTTTGTTGTTCTTATTGTCTTTGCAGATGTCAGGAGGACAGCCCGTGACAAAGGCTCTGACAGCCATTTGTCACTTGGATGCGTTTTAACCAAGCGCGCGGTTCTAAAAAAAAAAAAAAAAAAGAACCGCAAAGATCAACGCAGATAAATTAAAACGCAAAACGCTGACCTGGTGCTATCCGAGCTCAAGGGGAAACGGCTTTTACTGAGCGGATCGGTCGGGTAAAAAGACTTGAACGTGTGTAAGTGCTTGAACTGGTGTTATTTTTAACATCACATAGACAAGGACACACCATCAGTAGCCTTCTTTGGACACACAATGCCATTGGAGCAAAAGCAGGAGAGCATATGTTTACGCACGGTTTGTCTTTTTTGTGCAGATGAGCGCATGTAACCCTATGAATATGTATTATGGGTTATTTTTTTTATAATGCGTCATACATTAGAAAGACCAGAATAGCCAACGCCGAAAGCCGTATTTTTAGTCTCTTTAATCTGTGTCAACTCTGTTTAAGTCAAATATAACTACCGGAAGCTTCATAACATGCGTAGTTAAAAGCTCCAAAAACGTGCATGTGTGTTTTTCGTGTGTTATTTTCTATCATGCGTAGTAGATTGGGAAAAACAGCATACACCGACAGTAATTCCTAGGCACCCTTAAGCAAGAGACCACGTGACCAAAGCGGGGCGGTCGAACTACAAGCCATTTTGGGGACGGTGTCAGTTTCCACGGAGCACACACACACTGCTGCATTTTACTGGGGGTGAAGCGAATATTTTGGAGGCAAAGTTATCGGTGCCGAAGTGGAAGCCTTCCGGAGCCGAACCCGGACACGCGAGCTCCTCCGAGAGCGAGAATCGGATACGCACGGAACGCGCAAGAGGCGAGGAAAGGAGGGAGTTT
Source organism: Maxillicosta whitleyi (assembly GCA_029822895.1). NCBI lineage: Eukaryota > Metazoa > Chordata > Actinopteri > Perciformes > Neosebastidae > Maxillicosta > Maxillicosta whitleyi. The sequence goes on from JAPSES010000115.1 coordinate 10,910,642, forward strand.
TTATTCGCACATCTGAAATGCGCTCCGGTCCGCCGTGCGCTCTCCGCCACTGACAGCGTCTGCAGCCTGCTTCAAGATGGCGGCTCGGCTCCTATTCATTTTCTGCTGATCTGCCTCCCAACTTTCATTGTCTAGTCGCCTCAAGACCCACCGATTCCCAGACGAGTCTCCAGGTACGTGTTCTTCGATATCGTCTCTAACTAACGGGTGGAGAAGGCGCGGTTTCGGGTCGGTGCTTTAGTGTTTTTGTCCGTACCGATCCAGCGGTGGATGTGGAGCTTTCAACGGTGGCTGCGGCGATCACCGACGTGGAGCTCCGTGTGTGTCTGCGCACCACTTTTTCCCCCCGTAAAAGATGTTCCCCGCACGGACTCAGAAGCGAATTAAGACCCACGAACACGCAATGTCGCATGCTGTGGTGTCCGGCCGTGCGTGCGTATAAGTTTGGAAGCGGATGGGGCTTGGATTGGGTCGTTTGGATTTATGTAAAGTGGGAGATCTCGGTCGAAACAGGCTGGATTGGCTGAGATGGTAACGGCAGCAAGTGATCCAAACGGTCTTTATGCGCCTATATTTCCATACACCGCCTTCAATTTATAGAATTAGGATGTTTAAGGTGTTGGGAATTGGGTGTTATGTGGGTTTGGGGCGTTTGGAGCCAAATGTTGGATTTATTAACTTAACTTGGATTGCTCCCATAAATGTGTCAAGTAGGCAACCGATTTCATTTGTGCATAAATGTTTCATGACGCCTGCTTGATAAACACCGGGTCGTTGTTATGCACGCGCTATACTTGTTTATGGATTGCGTTATGATTATGCTGATTATAAGAGATGGTTGGATTTTTTTATTATGTTAAAAATAAGGGAGGACTGTTGTGTCAGGGGTACAAAGAGCTGCTTGTGTCTCAGCCAAATCGCCGGTAATTTGACTTTAATTCAGATGCTCTGCAGTAGATTATAGACTGTTATTTGTTGTTGATGCTCATTGTGGATTTCCATATTTTCATTTTAACGGGGTTGAAGCACCGTGGGGTTCCTCAGTCTGTGTCTTAACGCACTGACGGGGATGAACCATGCAAGGGATGTTCCATCTTGGGGTAAATTATCATTTAACTCGTGGATGCTGTTACGCACCTTTTGCCTGATTAAACGCATGAAAATTACTGTATTTACTTTCCCTCCAGGTTGACAGCGTCACGTGCTGTGGGTAGATGTGGTAAATCCAGCATCAGAACCATGAAAAATAAGCCTGTTCTGGTTCTGAGTCACGTTCTCTCTTCTCCAATCTCTACTTAATTAATTCTCCATGTTCTGATTTGTCCAGCGGTGGTTAGATGAGGTTTTTGTTTTGCCGATTTTAATTGGGTTATTGGGAGCTGCTTGTTGGTTCACTGGTGATGGGATCCTTTATGAGAGGAGCTGGTGGAAAATGAAGGAGGACGGGTCACTTCGTTTGTGCTATTTTAGATGAAGATCGACATGTTGGGTCTGAATTAATTGTCCATCCAATTGGTACCTGAACGCATCATTTATCAAACACATATATGACGCAAAGTGTGTGTTTTTTTTTTTGTTTTGTTTTTTTTTTTGGTTCTCTCTGGTTCTTAGTTAACCATGATATGCTAGAATTCTCTGTCACTGACCTTACATTTACATTTGGATTTATGTGGGTGGGTGATAGACTGGAGCTTTTATAAAGTGTCCACGCAGCTCCCACAGGACACAGTTGTCCAAACACCAGTCAATCGATTACTGGTGCAACAGGCTCCATATGTGGACATTATCCATCAGTATCCAGGTTTGACTCATCCTCTGACTGTAAATGTGAGCAGTCTGAAGGGTCTAAAGTTCCCAAAGTGTGTGTGTGTGGAGCCCGTGGAATGGATCTCATGGGTTCCCCCTTTAGATCCAAAACCTGGTTTATACATTTAGAGCGACTGGAGGGGCCGTTTTCAGTTGACATTTTCATTAATATGTAATAAATTTTGATTATTCTTTTCCAGGCTGCCGTTATACTTGTCCTATCTGTGGGTTAAATGAGTAAAAGTCCATTTTAAGTGTGGTCTCGAGTGGCTTTGTGCGTCCGGACAGATTCATGTTTGGGTGAAATACGCGCCCACTGTGGACTTTACCCAAATGAACTCCATGTCACCATCGGTATTAAATAGATAAGTGTGATCGTGTGTGTCTCCAACTTCGGCGCAGTCGCTGCTGTCTGGCCATGTTGCTGCTGCACACGGATGATTATCACGCACACGCCACGAAGAACACGAGCGAGAATAAAGCTGAGATTACTCCCCTGAGTTGGACACCGTGAACCCTCACCCACAAACATCTACCACGGTATTGTTTACGAGTGTGATCTTGGCTTCATTCGTTCCCCGTCGGTGGAAAATCCACGCAGCCCGTTGAACCGATACGGGGTTTTCTTTTTTTTTTTTTCCTCCACAAAATGGCAGCCGTGTTGTCGGCAGCCTGGCAGTCCAGCGGCTGCGTGATCCGAGGGACGGGGAGCCTCGGATCCCGCTCGTTCCCGCTCCGCACACCGACAGACCCCCGTGTTGTTGTTTTGGTTGGAGACCCCGCCCGGTTCTGGTCACTGGCGACCAGCCATGTGGGCTAAAAAAGCAAAGGAGTTGCCATAGAAACGCTCAGGTTTTCCCCCCCGCCGTCGCCTATGTGGCACACCTGACGCAGCCAATGGGTGTCTCCCATCACCCCGAGTTCACCCACGCGCACCACGGGGCGTCACGGACCACGTCCCCGATATTATTTTACACTTTAAACTTTACATTTTCGGATACATCTCTGATTCTGATCATAAGGGGTGACACGGTTATGGGGGTAAAAATCCACGCGCGCGCACAGATGCGCATTTTATGTGGATGTTTGTTCGAGGCAGGAGAGATCGGATTTATTTGAGCCTATTTGTTGCGTGTCTTTGAAGACTTCAGGTAGATTTATCTCCACCAGAACAGCTGCAGATGTAGAATACACCCCCAGAACCCCCCACCACCACCTCCAGGTCTGTGTTTAACGCAGACTTTGCTTTAAGGTTGTCTCCGTGTCCATGTGTTAAAGGACTCTGACCCACGCGCAGAGCTCCTTCGATCCACAGGACAGTGATTGATTGATTTATGATCATCCACGGAGCCTCAGTCCGGTGACTCCGTGGTGATGTTGCCCATCAATCTGCCACCGTGGACCTCCCCCACTTTGGTTATTACTGGATTTGCATAAAAGATGATGTTGCTTTAAAGCAGAACAAACAGGAGCCTCATTTTCTCTCCAAATGGTCTCCCAGTTGCGCAGTAAAACAAAACAAAAACAAAAACAAAAAACAAAACCGCAGCCTGATGCTTCCACACATCCACGCATTGTTTTGACTGGTTGTTGTTTTTTTTCCACGCAGGATTGCTGTTCCTTCCTCTCATCATGCATCGGACGACCAGGATAAAGATTACGGAGCTCAATCCTCACCTGATGTGCGTCCTGTGCGGCGGATATTTCATCGACGCCACAACCATCATCGAATGCCTTCACTCATGTGAGAAAACACAACATATGGATGTGATGAATGTGTGCCATCAAGTCCACGTTTTTTTTTTTTTTTCCTGCACTTGTCTTTGCAAAAACTTTCAAATTTAAGCAGCAGTAGATTATAGAATAGAATAGAATGGAATACATCTTTATTGTCACTGTCATAGAAGCAATGAAAATCAATTTAGCAGCAAGACACTTAAAATATTCCACTGAAATTTAATAAAAAAGTAGGAATGTGCAAGGCTTCAGGATAAAATATGAATTTACACATGCTACTGAAGTACTATTGAAGAGTTAGTGCCTGGAAACACTGCAGAAGCACAGCCCAGGTTGAGGATATCCTCTCAGATTGCATCTAATTGTAAGTTTTTTTTCTTCTTTTCCTGTTTTTTTTTTTTCTACGGTTTGCAGTCTGCAAAATGTGCATCGTGCGTTACCTGGAAACCAGCAAATACTGTCCCATCTGTGATGTACAAGTGCACAAAACCAAGCCTCTGCTCAACATTAGGTGAGAACTGTGGTTAATGTCCATTTGCAACCGAATCACACTGTTGTTGGATGTTCTGTGATAACCGTTCCTTATTTTTTGGCCTCTTATATTTTTCCGTAACTATGATTTAATGTAAAAATGTGTTATATTTGACAGGATTGTTAGTAGTTTGTGTTTGTGACAGAACAAGTTGAACAATGGTCTTCATTTCCTGTTTGTTTCTATAAAAAATACAATCAGATGTTTGATTCTTTTGAGAAACACTCATGGAGTAATGTCGTATTTTTTACACCTACATGTCAAAGTGCAAGAAAAATGGGTTTAACCGACCGACGTGTGAACATTTATTTCCGTCTCAGTGAAACAAAACAGGCCAGACGGTTGTTTTTATTTCCAAATGTCTCCAAATCAAGACGACTGAGGTTTATTTTTCTTTCTCAAGGTCTGACAAAACTCTACAGGACATTGTGTACAAGCTGGTCCCCGGCCTCTTTAAAAGTAAGATCCTCACACTGAAACTTTCATTTCCCTTTTTTTTTTTTTTTTTTGAGCTCATTTGTTTAACACTAGAAACTATTGAACTATCAGCATCAGCGCACTGGCAAAAAAGAGGTGTCTAAAAACTAAATCTGAGGGGAAAAGCTCCTAAAAACAAGTGAAATTATCTGTCCATGCAGAGAGATTCTGGAATTAAGGTCCTTAAATCTAGAAATAAACATGTCTACAGATGTACGAACACTTAAAATAAGATATTAGCTCTTAAAACTAGATAAATTATGTAACATTTCTAAATCGAAGCTTGTTTTTATCTTGGTAAGAACCAAATATTTGCACTGCGGTTGTTGTTTCAGTGTCTTTATGTTGTATTTTTTTTTTTTTTGCCATTTAATGCTATTAAATCTGAAAATAATGACACATGGTTCTGGAATAATATAATATTACTTTTTCAGATAGCACTGCATCTGAATGTTTTATGAAGGTGACTGATGTTGTTGTTTTTACTTGATGTTTTAGATGAAATGAAAAGGAGGAGAGACTTTTATGCAGACCATCCTGTCGACGGTGAGTTAAAAGTCATCTGTGTGAATAAATAATCTCATTTATAATTTAATAACTTTAATAACGCGACTCTTGCTTTAAAACGGCCAAATTGTTTATTTCTTATTTCACAAACTTAGATGTACTGCCTGATTAAATGTGTGCCTGTTATTATACCTTATAATACATATGTAACCATTACTTTATACTGGTCTATGAGCTTGGGTGGGGCTGTT
>JAPSES010000115.1:10916051-10985040 GCA_029822895.1 Maxillicosta whitleyi
ATAACTTTTTTTTTTTTTTTTTTTTTTTGGTGAGCTTCAAATACATTTTTTAAATCCTTCTCAAGATGATTTTTTAATATTTATTATAAGATTATCATCAGAATCAGTGGAAATCAGGTCTTTTTCTATACTTAATTTACTGATCCTGTAGAGCAGGGGGCGTCAAAGTCATTTTAGTTCAGTTCTACATTCAGTCAAATTTGATCTGAAGTAAAATAATAACATAAAAATATATAAATAATGTCAACTCCAAGCTTTCTTCTATGTTTTAGAGTGAAAAAAGTTCAATTGTATTCTGAAAATGTTTACATCTACAAACTATCCTTTAAAACAGAAACAATTTCTTAAGATAAATAAGTTCAAATTTAACAACATTATGCATCAGTTTATCATTTACAAATACACAAAACATTTAATAACAGACAGAATATTAATAAAACTGCAGTTATTTCTGTTAAGACTTTTCAGGTTGTTCGTATTTATTCAGTTTTTTTGTAAAATGATAGTTTCAGTGAAATTACATGAACATTTACAAAGAGTAAAATTTGGAGTTGTCGTTATTTATAGGTTATTATGATAATATTTCACTGGTCTGATCCATTCGGGATTGAATTGGTCTGAATGTGTAACGTGAATTAAAAAAAAAAAAAAAAAAAAAAAGATTGTTAGTATCTTTCACCAATTCATCCCACGGGCCAGATTTGACTCTTAGGCGGCCGGATGTGGCCCCCGGGCCGCATGTTTGACACCCCTTCTGTACATGTAAAAGGGTTAATCAAAGGTTTTTATATCAAAGAAAAATGAACGCAACAACAACCGTCTCTAACCACTGTCATTTTCTTAATCTTTGAATCTATGTGTTGAAAATAGTGTCGTTTCCATGGTAACTATGGAACCCCTAAACATCCAAATGGGTCATATCTGATGACCATGAAAAGACGAGAACCTGAGTTATTTAGTCGTATTGATAGAGTTAGTGAGTGCAAATTTATTAAATATTTTAGATCAATAGATGCTTTTAGTCACCGGTGGCTGTTTAGGTGTTTGATATATTCTGAAAAAGCTGCTTTTTCTTCACTTTTTTGATACAATATATGAATTTACACCTGAGTTTTTATGAAAATCTACACGATCAGTGAGTTAAATATAAGAAAATGTCTTATTTTACTGAAAAAATACAAAATGCAGTCGAGGAAAATATAATAAATGTAGAGAAAAAAAATATTTTATGGTGAATCAATGCTGCAGAAGATGATGGTGTTTCCATGGTAACTATGGAGTCCCTAAACATCCAAATGGGTCATATCTGATTACCATGAAAAGATGAGAACCTGCGTTATTTAGTCGTATTGATAGAGTTAGTGAGTCTAAATGTATTAAATATTTTAGATCAATAGATGCTTTTAGTCACCGGTGGTTGTTTAGGGTTAATGGTATATTCTGCAAAAGCAGGTTTTTCTTCTGTTTTTTGATATAATATGTGAATTTACTCTTGAGTTTTTATGAAAATCTACACGATCAGTGAGTTAAATATAAGAAAATGTCTTATTTTACTGAAAAAATACAAAATGCAGTAGAGGATAATATTTTGTGGTGATGTATTCATGATCACTGTGGAGCCTCTGAACGTCCAATTGGGTCATATCTGATGCTGAGAAACTGCATTTTACCTGAATTATTTTCCTGCGTTGATAGAAGTTGTGAATAAGTTGTTAAATTTTTTGTTAGATAAGTGGATTCTTTAGTTTGCCAGTGACTAGATGTTGCATGTTTTGCTAAAGTCAGTTTTTATTCAGTTTGATTTTTGATGTTTTGACCATTAAGTTTGTGCTTTTTATACATATCTACATGATGATTAAATTAAATAGCCTATAGGAAAATACATTTTTACTGAAAAATACTAAATACAGGAGAGGAAAAATTTAGAGAGAAATGTAATTTGGGGTGAAGCAATTTTGCAGAAGATGTTTTCATGTTCACTGTGGAAGAAAACTGAGAAACTGCATTTTATCTGATTGATTGGTTAATGATAGAATTAGCGGATGAAAAGTTATGAAACATTTTAGATCAGTAAATGCTTTTAGTCACCAGTGGTTGTTCAGATATTTGAGGGTTAATGATATATTCTGCTGGAAAAGTCACTTTTTAAAAAAAATTTTCCCCATGTTTTTATATAATAACCTTTAAATGTACCCTGAGTTTTTATGAACATCTACATGATCATCAAATTAAATATAGGAAATGACTTTATTTTACTGAAAAATGTCAAAAAAATAAATATTTTGTGGTGAATTGATGTATTTTTATGTTCACTGTGGAACCTCTGAACTTCCAAATGGGTCATAACTAATGACAATGAAAACCTGAGAAACTGCATTTGACCTGATTGATTGGTTATTGATAGAATAAGTGGATCAAAAGTTATGAAACATTTTAGATCAGTAGATGCTTGGTTAATTAATAGCCTATAGTTTCCTCAAAGTCACTTAAAAAAACTAAATTCAGATAATAACCTTTGTTTTTATGAACATCAACATGATAAAATCTAAATTATAACTGTCATAACTGATGCGGAACAACTGCATTTGACCTGAATAATTAAATATAAGGCCTGTTGATGGAAGTTCTGTATAAGGATCGCGTCTCAAGTGGGTTAAGTGTTACAGGCAAAGCAAATTTATTTGTGTAGTGCCTCTTACTTTCATATTTTAAAGGCACGGAAACACATGAAATTACAATAAAATGATGGATTGATACTAGGAATATGGTGAAATAAAACATTAAACAAAGGGAAAGTGCATAAAAAAATAAACATTAATAAAGAAATTAAGAAATTAAAACAATAATAAGAAGTAGATAAAACAAATGTTGACTAAAACTAACCTGCTGCTCTGTTAAATATTCATGAATTTTGTTGTTTTAGTGCATCATCATTGACATTTATACCATTACTGTAACTTTACTCTTGATTTCCACTAACATGTTTGAGTGTAAATCAATGGCTTAATATTGTTATTAAACAGATTTAAATTTTTTTTAACAATTTTTTTTTTCTTATTTCCATGAAGTGAGTTGTGACTAGTATTAGAGCATGTTAAAATGTGAGAAAATATCATTAAAAATGTTTTTATTTCATAGTTTTCACAATAAATATGTGTTTATTTGCTTCAAATATTAAAAGCATGCTGTCCAGATGATTGGACATTTTGGCAGGGGTGGAGGAAGTACTGAAGTTTAGTACTTCAGTAAAAGTACCAATACCCTGCAAAATATTTTACTCAAGTAAAAGTTGAAGTACTACATCCAGAATCTTACTTAAGTAAAAGTACTAAGTACTTTAAAGTCTAAAAGTCCAAGTATTCACACAGTGTCAGTCTGTGGACTGTGTCATTATGATACAGAATGTAGACAGACTTGTTTATGCCTCTGACAATGTCACTGCTCAGTGTCACAACAATATTATGTGAATTGAATAGATTGGTGTCAATATTGTGTGTGTGATTTTTCATGGAAGATTTACACCAAAAAAAAAAAAAAAAAAGATTTAGACGAAAAGATGATAATATAATGTAATAATCAGTAATGGCATCAATTTAGTAGAAAGCACAGATAACTGCCACAAAATGTAGTGAAGTAAAAGTAGGCCTATACATTATTATTTTCACTTAAATAAAGTACAAAAAAAAAAAAAAACTTTTGGGAACTATAAGAAAATAGGTTCAAAATATTTTTTTTTTCATCCTTAAAGATGAATAAATCACTTTTATAATTATAATTAATGCATGAAAGTTAAAAATTGAATGTTACATCAATTAAAAATAAAATTAGGGCAGCTATAAAACACGTGTGACTGTGTCTCCACAGAACGGACCCCTGCCCCTTAAGTACCGGGTCCGACCCAACTGTAAAAAGATGAAGGTGAGTCACGCGCAGCAGGAGGGTCAGAACAACGCCAGCAGATCCGGACCCGAGAGCGACTCCGCGAGCGACAAAGCCGGAAGTCCCGCCGGGGCCCCGTCCACGTCCACGTCCTCGTCACTGCCGAGCCCCGGGACGCCGGCCCAGTCCCCGCACGCGCAGCTCCCGCACGGGCCCGTCAACGGAACACAGGGGGCCGCCAACCCCCCGCCCCCACCACCGCCGCCTCTGAACCCCCCCAGACCCTTCACCCAGTTCCCCGGCGGAAACGGCACCAACACCGGCGGCGGCAAAGCGCGGAAGGTGACCCTGAACGGATCCTCCACGACCTCCGGATGACGAACCGAACCGGACCGGACCAGCCAACGCCAGACTCCCGCTCAGCTAAAAAAAAATGTTTCCATGCCAACGTAGTTCCATTGTGTAGACGACGCTCTCTCTCTCTCTTCTCTCTCTCTCTTCTCTCTCTCTCTCTCTCTCGTTCTAAATATTAAAGCATCATCATATGTAAGTTTAAAGTAGTGGAATCAGAGACATTTCAATAAAAAGGAATGAGGTTAAAAATGAAAGGAGACATTCTCAATATGTGAACGTGGAATGGAAGGACAAGCATTTATCCCCTTTTTTTGAAAAAAAGAAAAAAAAAAGCTGCATCTTTATTTTACAGAAGTGACTGAAGATAGTCTTTTATATTTTAACTTTTTTTTGTGTGTGTCTTTCATGATTCTTTCCTGTGCGTTGGGAGGGAGGGGGGGGGGGGGGGGTCCAGTTCAGCACACACATGCATGCTCGTGATAACACTTGGTTTATGACGGACCCACGGGTGTTTTCTCTGAGGAAAGCAGCATAAACAGTGTGATTTGGGAAGAACTTTGTATAATAATAATAAAAATAATAATAATAATAATAGTGCTGTTGGCTTAGGCCTATGAGGGGAGGAAAACAACTTTACTTTGCCTTTTACTGGAAAAAAAATGCGTTTTCTTGTAGCTGCAGTGGAATCTGACTGCTTATTCTCCACGTCTTTAAGCATTTCCAGGATCCACGTGTAAATAAAAAAACAAAAATGCATATTTAATCAGCGATTATCTCTTCTTCTCCCCTTCTGTTCTGATGGAATGACTTGGGCTTTTCAGCTCCATTTCATGCTCAATGACCGATGTTTTGATGTCTCCCGTGTTTTACGTATTTGTATCGCTCGATTGTATGGACAACTTATTGTATTGTTACTGTTGCACAGTATAAAACATCTAAATAAAACATTTTACACTTACAGATTAATTCTGAGTCTGTTTCCCCCCCCACCCCGGATCGACCAGTCTGGTGTTTCTGTAGATAACAAAGCTTATTTCAAGTGGACAGACGGTGCAAAAAAAAAAAAAAAAGCACCAGATGTCAGAGAAGGAATAACTCAAGAAACACAAGAAAACACTTAAGTGTCTAAATAAAGCGCATTTACGTCTGTTAAGATAGTTTTTATCGATTTATTTTTGATAAACAAATGGGCTATAGAAATTGGCTAAATAAAAGAACTAGGCTAAATAAAATTACATTATTAAAAATTTCAATGCTAAAAAGAAAGCAAATTCGCATTTTCTTTACTTATAATTGAATTTAATAGTCTTTAAAAATATATCTAAAAAAGTAAGCATGTAAGCAATTCATTCATTTATTTAGATTGATGACCTGTTTTTTTTTAGGTGCAAATAATCCGCCTAATTTCTTCACAATTTTAGCCTCTGCTTAATTAAATAATAATATTAAAATAAATATAAAAAAATGCAGAAATTCGATTTTACAACTATTTTTTTAATCACTCAATTACAGCCTGAATTAACCTGAAAATATCAGCGCATGCGTTGTTGTTCTGTGTAATACACTTAACAATTAAAGTGCATCACTGATAAATTATATAATATTTACTTTTACTTTTATTTAAGGATATATGTACTTTTAAACTGTGAAGAATATACAAAAAAAGGACATTTCTTGATCGAAATGACACGTGTTTCTTGAATTAATCTGGGTGACAGTTGTCTCTGTTTGTTCAGCTAAAGCGTGATAATTATGCCCGATTAAAAAAAAAAGTAGGTCTGCAAATAATAGTGCAAATGTTTGTTTTCCGATACATGAGCATTTAATAAGTAAATTGATCTGATAAAATGCGCAAAGAAAAACGAACAGAAAATGCAGGTTATGTTATGGATGCGCGCTTTTTATTTATTTATTTATATAGTCTCCAACATCAAGACGAAGTATACTTTGTGATCGATTGTGTTGCACAATTTATTTATTGAACAAATAGCTGAACATTTAAGCTTATACTTTCCCCAAAACATGATTAACAGAAGTGAAGGGGATCTAGGTAGGTCACCAGCAGCCAAGACAGGCACCAAAAAATAAATAAAAACAATGAAAAAATAATAGGTAATTAAAAAATAATAAAAACAGCTTTTCATTGTGCTGTGCAATGAACACATCGAATTTTATAATTTTATTTTCCCAGGTTCTACTTTTCTTTTTCCTTGTATCACAATGAATCATGATGCTGCTTGTGTTTTTTTTTTTTTTTAGCGGGAACAAAGTCAGACTCAACCCAGAGGAGGAAAAAACAGAACTCTCACACTACTCATTTTTCCGGAGACGAAAATGTCTTCCAGACTGGACAGAATATACAGAGTGACTCCTCTTCGCAACAGACAATCTTTGTCCAGGCAGCCGCACCAGGACGTAGCACTACCAGGGCGTTGCCATGGAAACACCTAACAACAAAAAACTCAAGCGAACCTGGAGACGGCTGTAGAAATGCAGCACCGCATCCTGTAACAACAACATCCACAAATACAACGGAATAACGCGTGAAAAAAGTTCTTCGTGGTGAAATAATAATTAATAATGAGTCAACGGCAGATCATCCAAGGTGAGGCTGAGCAGGAAAACAAATAAAACAAACACGAGCTAAATGAAGCTAATCCTGTCTGTCTGTCTGTCTGTCTGTAGCTTTTGAGAACTATCAGAAATCACGGATGCAGTTTGTGCAAACGGTTGCGGATTTGGCAAACAGACCACAGAACATAGAAATCCTCCAGAACGCGGGTGAGAACCAACCCTCTATAGTCACAGTCCCCACGCGTGGGTATTCTCAGGGCTTTAATCCCGGTTCTCCTGCAGGTGTGATGTCCCTGCTGCGGCCCCTGATGCTGGATGTGGTCCCCAGTATCCAGCAGACGGCGGCCCTGGCTCTGGGTCGTCTGGCGGACCACAGTGATGACCTGGCCGAGGCCGTGGTGAGGGAGGACATCCTGCCCCAGCTGGTCCACTCCCTGGCCTCCCACAACGTCAGTACCCCCCCTCTCTCCTCCTCCTCCCTCCTCCGTGGTCTGTTTACGTCGCCGTCTGCAGGTTGCCCCCATGTGCGCGTGCAGACATCTGCCACCCCGCGCGTCCTGAGTGGGTTTTTCGGGTTAAGTTGGCAGTTCGCCTACAGGGGCTCCTTCAGACCCTGAGAGCCCTTTACTGTGGAGAGGAACCCAGGCTTTGTCTCCTCCTTTTGTCTCATCAGCCCACTCAGAAGCTCAGAATGGAGGGCAGGGGGGGTTAATAATTAAGTCTTTAATCTCAATTGGCATAATTAGCCTATACACGGTTTTACTTTTTTTGGGATCTGTGTCCAAACTGGGGGAAATTCTGTTCTAATTTAACTACTCCTTAGTAAAATTAAATAATAATAAAAAAAAAACATCATGTAAACTGTGATATGAACTCAATGCAGTATCTAATATTTATCAGCTTTAATGTGAAAATAAGGAGTAATATTTAGCTTTTTTTTATGATTAAAAAAATAATAGAATTATGCGTTTTCAAACCATTCCCTGTGCTCTATACACTATAAATGTTATGTTTGGTCTGAATTCTTCATTAATTCGACTCCACGGGTCCATCTTCAACACTAGGTCACCAAAGGTCATTTTGAGCACTAGCCCTTTAAAAGCAAATGAGCCACTTTACGCCCCGCCCCCTTCAGCTAACAGGCTGTGCTACTTTGTCTCGTTCAATCAATAACTGAACATTTTATGTAATCAACTCAAAGTTTGGACACATTTTCAGTTTTTACTACAACTGCTGCAGCTGGTAAAGAATTATGTCAAACTAGAGAAATGTTGGTCGGAAGTCTTGCCCTTATTTGGTCAAATACCGTGACGTAAGTAATTATAGAGGCAACAAATTAGACAGGATTTAAAACAGGTTGTAGAAATTGCCAAAATAAATATAAAAATATCTTTGCGTCACTTGGAGGGTTCAAACTGAAACTTTTTGAACTATTAGTGTCCAAATACACAAATAAATGAAATATAAGGTGAATAAAAGTAAGTTTAGATAAATATGACCACTTTAAAACTTAGGTTGCCACATTGTTTTTTTTTTTTTTTTTTTTAGTTTATCAGCTAAAGTGAGATAATTTGCACCTTGTATCATTTTTCTACAATACAACCTTAATTTATAATATCAGATTGGAGAGTTTAACATGGATACATGTAAAACATATTCTATTTATTCTCTTTCCTAATTTTATTTCAAATGTCTAATATAGTTTGTTGAAAGTGATTCCTTATTTTGTGACAGAATTGGTCCAAAATCACCATTTTCCCAGCACAGCCTCCAAAGGACAGTATTCCTATCACCTGTTATTTCCATTCCCTCTTTGCCTCTACTGTATTTTAATTATAAAATGGCCGTTTATATTCATCAGCTGATTGAGTATCATTAGGGTCTTCTGATGTTTCTGAACGTAATAAGTGAGACTCATGGTTATTTTATTTCTGCATCCTCCTCATATCATTTATAGCAAACAAAAAAAAACTCATCCAAATTTACTAGATACTATACTATTCTACACGTCTCATATAATTTACTATGGGATAGCTCAAAAGTGGGACCAGATCAGATCCAGAATGAGCCCATATTGACCCTCAGTGCTCCACCGCTCCTCATAAACCTTTAGAATAACATGAAAAAGTTATGAATATATAAAGACAAATATTAGATTTCAGTAGTACTGCTGACCACCAACCTGAAAAACACCATAAAACATTTTACCAACATATCACATGATCTAAAATAAGCACCAGTGCACATGGTGTTACCTGACCACTTCCTTTTAATCATAATAATGACATTTATTAATCCTGCAGTTCCATTTTATCCAGTTTTCTTCTTTGTTGCACAAATGTCAACATAGTAACGAGGAACAGACCTTCACATGCAGTTTCATGTTTCTCATATAAACACTATGAATTATGGACAGGGTGTGAAGTCTGGGTGTTGTTCCTGCAAAACACTGATAAAAGAGTGAATCAGAAACACATTCCATATGAACTGTGTTCTGTCTTAATGCACTTTTACATTTTACACACTATTATGCCTGGTCTTTCTTTCTCATGCATCATGCTTTTGTTTTCTGGAGGCATTTTTGTGTAGTTTTTATTAAGCTTGGGATTTATCCTTAACGTTAACTTTGTGACGTCAGTGCGTAAAATGGTGAAAAATGGTCAAATATGAGCCTAAACTGTGAGACAGTAGGATTTTAAGTGTGTGTGTGTGTTTGTGTCGCACAGAGGTTTTATAAAAAGGCGGCTGTGTTTGTGCTTCGTGCCGTGGCCAAACACTCCCCAGAGCTGTCCCAGGCCGTGGTGGGCTGCGGGGGGGTGGACGCCCTGGTTCTGTGCCTGGAGGAGTTTGACCCCGGGGTGAAGGAGGCTGCTGCCTGGGCTCTGGGATACATCGCCCGACATAACGCACGTAAGGGGCACAGACATGACCAGCCTCTGCTCCTGTTTGTTTTATGTTCTGTCTTAACTCCCACCGGGTTCTGCGGCTGCGCAGTTCTGTCCCAGGCGGTTGTAGATGCGGGTGCGGTTCCGCTGCTGGTGTTATGTCTTCTGGAACCGGAAATGGCACTCAAACGCATCGCAGCCTCCACCTTGAGTGACATTTCCAAACACTCACCGGAACTGGCCCAGACTGTGGTGGACACCGGGGCCATTGCGCACTTGGCACAAATGATCCTCAACCCGGACGCAAAACTGAAGGTAAGACTTTAGTAACACTGCCATATTTTTCCGTGGAGTTTTTTTTTTTGTTTTTTTTTTTAAATTTTATTTTAATCTTTGTTTTAATTTTTGTTTTTTCTTGATGCAAGACACATTCATTCACAAGGGAATAAACTATAATTATTTTTTACGCAACAATAGTTTGTGTTTCTGAAAGTAAAAAAGTAATGGCACGTATCCAAACTTAAGTATTCAGTGTTACACGCTTTTTATTAAATGATGTATTTTTATTTTATTTTTTTCTTTTGTTATAGCCTTAGGTTTAATTAATTTTTGCTTGAAAATTCCACTCACAAAACCTTCTAAAGACCAAGTGAAAATGTCAGTTTGAAACTTTATTAAATGTATTATAGAAATAAAAAATGCAAAAATATAACGTGTACATAGCCTAAGTATCCACAGCGGTGTGTGTTGAGCTCATGAGTTTCCACTAATCATGCTTCAGATGTTTTCACCTGTAGTGGATTCAGTTAATTGGACCTGGTTTTGAAAAACACCTGTGTGGGGTCTGATGGTGGACAACAGGTCAAAGCACAAACACATGAAGTCCACTTTGACTGTAGACCTCCGAGATGAAACTAAAACCTGTGGAAGGTCCCAGTGAGGACAGTGTTCCCCATCATCTGTAAATGGAGGAACTGTGGAACCATCAGGACCCCCCTAGAGCCAATCTGAGCGGTGGTGGTAGAAGGGTCGTGACCCGGAGCCCACCAGTCAGACCAGTATGGAGGCCAGACCCTCCTCAGTAGAAAACACCTGAAGGACTCTCAGACCATGAACTAAATCCTCTGGTTTGATGAAACTTTGTCGTGGATGTGAAGCGTCATGTCTGGAGGAACCCACAGTGACCCCCACCCACACTATCCCTGGTGGATCATCAGGCCGTGGGGGTGAATTTAACAACAGGAACTGAGGACTGTAGTCTGAGTCCAGGAAGAGCAAACACGCATGTGCAGAGACCTCAGGACAGGACACCGACCCTAAACATCTGCGAACCAACCTGACGTAGAACCTGAGGTGGAACCTGAGGTAGAACCTGAGGTAGAACCTGTCCGAACACAGAACTGGAGCATCAGGATGGATTTGTATTTGCTGTCGAATATTCTTCAAAGTAATGAACAACCACTGAGAGTTATACTAGTATTTTTTTTAATACATTTTCAAAACATTATAAACTTTTTTTTTTTGCCATTATGACATATTGTAGGCTATATATGTTTTTTTTTTTTTTTTTTGTTAATCTATCCCGGAAAAAGGCTGCAACACAACAACATTAGTTGTAGTAGTAAGTCTCGCGCTGTGAATACTTCCCGGATACACTGTTAAATATTAAACTATAATAAACACAGTGATAGCAGGACAGTCCAACACAGCCTCTGATGGTTACAACCACAGGAAACATGACAGATGTGTTCTGTCTTTAAAAGTTCATATATGAATGTTTTTGTTTTTTTTTCCTCCAGAGGCAGGTGTTCTCAGCCCTCAGTCAGATCAGCAAACACTCGGTGTGTTTGGCGGAGATGGTGGTGGAGGCGGAGGTCTTCCCCGCAGCAGTGGCGTGTCTCAAAGACCCCGATGAATATGTGAGGAAAAATGTAGCCACCCTGATGAGGGAAGTGGTCAAACACACACCAGAGGTAATGAACACACACACATACAGTCATTTTAGTTCAGGGGCCACATACACCCCCAAGTGAAACAGAAAAAAAAAAATAAATCACATAATAATATCAGCTCCAAACTTTTCTGTTTTTAGAGTGAGGAGGAAAATAAATAAAGGAAAATGTTACAAATATAAATGAAAAATATGAACATCTGAAATGTCTTTTAAAAAAGAAGTTTTATAGCTGATCATGCACACATTACAGATAACAGCTGATCTACAAAGGCACAAAATATTTAATAACTGGCGTAAAATTGAAATTGCACTTGTTTTTCCTCATGTGGTAGTTTGTAGATGGAACCATTTTCATGATTTTTGACACTAAAACATAGAGAAAAGTTTGTTTATTGATAGTTTTACACCTGTTTAAGATCATACCGGTCTGTATATGAACTAAAAATGATTTGAACATCCTTAACTGTTAATAATAAATGAAGTGTGATATTTGCTTTTCACATTTGGAACGCGGGACTTGTGCGTAACACCCACTGGCATGGACACGTCATAGTGTGTGTGTGTGTGTGTGTGTGTGTGTGCGCGCGCAGCTGTCCCAGGTGATGGTGAACTGCGGTGGGATGGTGGCAGTGATTGACTACCTGGGTGAGAGCACTGGGAACCTGCGTCTGCCTGGGATCATGATGCTGGGATATGTGGCTGCTCACAGTGAGAACCTGGCCATGGCTGTCATCCTGTCCAAGGTGTGTGTGTGTGTGTGTGTGTGTGGTGGGGGGGTTCTATAAGCTCCCGCTATAGAACCTGTGACGTCCCTGCAGGTTTATGTCTGACACGCATCCACTGATGGGGGGCTGTCTGCTGTGCGTCCTCCTGTCCACTAGGGGGTGCCCCAGCTGGCTCTGTGCCTGGCGGAGGAGGCGGAGCAGCACGTGAAGGCGGCCGCCGTGTGGTCCGTGGGACAGATCGGCCACCACACCCCCGAACACGCCAAAGCTGTGGCCACGGCCCACCTGCTGCCCACACTACTGGAGCTGTACATGGACGCCAAGAGCTCCGAGGACCTGCAGAGCAAGGCAGGGCATGTTCTCTGACGTCACCAGCGGACGGTCGCTCGCGCTCTTTTGACACCACTTTCAACAGTCATGTCACTATAGTTCAGAGGCAACATTATTATACAGCTTTAAGCATCCGTGTAAACATTAACATTTTTGTACAGCAACACATTTACAAGTTTTTATTTTTTTTTTTAATAAAAAGATGTGTTAGCATAAAAAAGGTGCAACAAAAAAATCAAATCCACCGACATTTCAGTCATTTTTCATGTGAAACATCATGGTTCAACACACACACACACACACACACACACACACACACACACACACACACACACACACACACACACACACACATATATATATTGGATATACACACACAGAGTTATTTCTGTTTTTAATTTATTTTATTTTATAATTTTAGGATTACACTCGTAGTTCCACAAAATAAACGTTATGAATAGGCCTAATTATTCAGCTATTTTTGTAAAGATATATTTAATAGGACAGCATACACACACTATACATAAAACAGGTTTCTTTTCAACAGCATCACAATATTTATTGTGTTACTTATATGCTATATGCGTGTGGAAATTGACATTTGTCACTTTCAATTAGGCCTAAGAATGTTTCATAATCAGATTAATTCATTCAGTTAGTGTCTGGTTCTTTGCAGAGTAAGAAGGCTTTGAAGAGCATCCTGCAGAAGTGCACCCACCTACCCAGTCTGGAACCCCTCCTCTACGACGCGCCCTCCAACATCCTCAAACACGTGGTCTGTCAGTTCAGCAAGGTATTAAAAACAAGTCTGCACCTCGAATATAGACTTCCTGTTCTGTGGATATGTGCCGGGGTCTCTATCTCTCTCACCCCCCCTGGTGTGTTCAGGTGCTGCCTCATGACAGTAAGGCTCGTCGTCTGTTCGTGACCAGCGGGGGGCTGAAAAAAGTGCAAGAGATTGACGCAGAGCCCGGCTCCCCTTTGCAGGAGTACATCAACGCCATAAACAGCTGTTTCCCTGAAGAGATAGTCAGGTAGGTCACACACATGAACCCTACTGTGTTGACATTCTGTTAGAAATGTGTGTTGACTGAGCTCTACCCTGTCGAACCTGCCCTATAGTTATTTCATTGAGATGGAAAACAAACTGAACTTAAAGTTAGATTTAGCTTTCATAAAATGTGAAAAAATTCAATATAGATCGAAAATGTTTTCAAAAGTATCATTCAGCACAATCTGGATAAGAGCAAGTTTATTTGTACAGGACAATTCAAAATAGTTTATTTGTACAGGACAATTCAAAATGTTTTTACCTTAAAGCATCACAAGATAAAGTTTAGTTAGTTTTCTTTTGTTTTGGATTTTCAAGTCTCATTTTCTACAAATATATTTTTTGTAAGTTATTTATTTTGTAAATTAGGCTATAGCCAAATGATTAGGCTACGTGTCTAGGCTACAAAAGAAAACTATAAGAACATAGACAATATGAACTTTGTTGGATAAAAAGAGAAAGTTAAAATATAAAAATCACAAAAACAGAAATTTTACTTAAAATACCTAGACATTAAAATCCTCCACGATAAAATGTGATTTTAAACTTCATTAAAAAAAAAAAAAAAGATAAAAACTTTCAGCTTAAAAGTCGGTGCAGATCTAAACTTCTGCATAAAAACTCTTTAAATGCAGCTGAAAACAGGGTGGGTCTTTGAACCTGGAGTGTTTCAGCTGTGGAGCAGAGAACCTGAACGCATCTTCTTCTCATATTTTGCTTTTTTTTATGTCACCTGCTGGACAATTTCGACACTTGAAACTATATAAAAAAAGAAAACCTTGTCTGAACAAAATAAAAAAAGCAAAAATATAATTTCACTAACATAAGACAAAATGAACGCCTTTAGCCTTTCTCTTTGCCTGGTTCTGACTCTGGGAACTGATAACATAACAGTGGTAAAAATAAACGGTGCCGTCTGTTTATAGTTATCCATGTGCATAATTACAGGTACTACTCCCCTGGTTACTCGGAAGTCCTCCTGGAGCGTCTAGAAAACTACCAGCCAGCATGAATTCATCCTGCAACAATGTGAACATGTATGGATTTACTATAAACTTTTACAGTTTTATCAATTAACAGCATTTTAATTTGTGTTTCTATAAGGATTTTTGATTGCACACTGTTTTTAAATCACATTGTAATAATTGATTTAACACGTATATTAGTAGCCTAGTAACAGGACTGTATTGTATTGTTTGTAAAAAAAAAAAAAAAAAAGCTAAAAAATCAAAAAGGCTAAATGTCTTTTTAAATATAAACTATAATCTTTAAACCAGGCTTTTCCCACACGCCTACCTGAGAGTAGACTTTAATTATGTGTTTAACAGCTTCTACACAGCACATTTTACAACCACCATGCCATTTCATTGAGTAGGAAGCTCCTCTCTATTACCCTCTATAAATAGGTGAAAGGTCAAAGGTCAAGTTCAGTGACAGGGTGGCAGACGTGCTTCAATATTCAGGATTCGCCTCATCTGCGTTCAAGAGGTTCTGACCCGTGAGAAACATTCTAAATTGAGGCTCGGCTGTAGTTACCGCAAGCCAAATGAGGCGTTTGAGGACCTCATGAAACGGATGCATATAAAGAAATAGGCAAAAACAAAACATAAATCGGTCAAATTCGCTTTTTTCCCCCTACAAAATGAAAAATTTGAAATGTTCTTCTGCACACTGACCGTGTAGGGGTTTTATTTTGCGTCTCAATACAGGCTATAAATGCAGAGAAGAAAAAAAAAAAGTTAAAAAAAGAAAAAAGAATAACGCAGCTTACCTGGGTGGATGGATCCTGTGTGTTGCATGGGTCCCACTGCCTCCTGGCGGCCGAAACCTGCCACTGCGCCTCAGCTGTGGATGTAAATGTGCGCGTGCGCGTCAGTGTGCGTTAGCGCGCGCACAGCAGCTGCAGCGCACATGGCAGGTCCGCTCTTTGTGTGCGTCGTCTGTCGGGTTGTTGGCTGTTGTTCTCCGAGTTGTCGTGGAACAAAACCTTCCATCTGAAGCGGAGACACGGAGATGCGCGCGGCGTGTCCTCACTCCACGCCGCGTCACGTCGTTTTTATACATTTGACATCACAGCCTCCACACAACTTTATTTTCACTCCAATAGAAACATCGCGTCCAAATCGACCATATAGATTATTATCAAACCAAGACTAAAACGCATTCGTATCCAATCTTAATTTAGTTTTTAAAAGCCTACGTGTTTTCCTTCCGTTTCATCTTCTAATTTCAAGTAGAACGGTGCACTGGAAATGTTAACTTAATTAAATTAAAGTAAATGTCTTTGTATTTTATCATCTTCACAAGATAAAGACAGCAAACTATGAAAAATCTAAAAAATCCACCTAAAGCAGGTCACATTCAAGACGAAACCACTAACGAAAATTAGATTTTTTTTTTTTTTTTACATTAAAGACAAGGAAAGTAGAGGAAAAGCAGATCATTTACCCCTTCAACCCAGACTATAAAAAATAAATAAATAAAAAAATCACTAAGGTCACAACGCGTTTAGATAAAACTGCTGCGTTTAGTTATTGCAGTTAATCGTTTTTAGAAAAATGCACACATTCGTCAAATAAAAGGAAAAAAAATACAATTACAAATTGTCCCCATTAGTTTTATTCTCATGTTGCTTAAATTTTAAGTAAATCTAGAATGACATGAAATGTAAAAAACAAAAAAAACAAAAAAAAAAAAAAAAACCTCAAATTTAAGGTTTAACTTGAGTTGATGCGTTAGAATTAAATCTGATTGTTTCACCTTTTTTTTTTATTTTATGTGCAACCATGCGAGTTAAATACTAACACAATATATACATTTGTATGTTTTTTTCCCACCCTATTTGAAGAAATATTCCATTAACTTAATCTACGTTTTTAGGGCATATTTTTCTTTAAGACAAAACATGGAAATAATATGGTGGTTTTAAGTGGTTTTCCTCCCAAAAAAAAACAAAAAAACAAAAACAATTAAAATATTTTCTCAACTTAGTTCACATTTCCTTATCATTTAGAAATAGAGTAACATTTACTGTTATTCTCTGTATATGTCAAACAGTAAAATGAACTGTAAAAATATAATCATCATCAATTTATAGAGAGAAAAAATGTGATGTGAAAAAAAAAAAGACATGACTGCAGACTTTGAGTTAAGCTGAACAAGTGCTTTAATTGGTTTGAGTGAACGCTTATGGAATGGAGTGTATTATCATCATCATCATTATTATTAAATGTGAACAATAAACATACAACATCATTTTGGCCTCTCTGCCACTGAACAGGAACTTGCACCAACCACTGTCAGACAGCAAATCACAAACACTCACACATACACACACATTAATGCTCGAGTCCTCTCCAAAAACCTGGGCTGATGTGAGATCCAAGCAGATTCTGCAGGAGGATCTTTGGTGGCCTGGTGTACGCTGGCTGACCTTTTGCGTTAAAAGTCCAATTTCTGTTATATATATATATATACTCTTGAGAATTACAATTTTACTGCTAAAAATTTGCTAATTACGGAACTCGAGGCCAAAAAAATGAACGCTCCGGGCCCTGCAGATCCTGCCTGGTTTTTCCATTTAATCGTCTAATTTTCCCTTAACACTCGATAAACCACAGGGCTGCTTGCCATAGCTTGTTACCGTAGACATGTTCACATATGAGCGATGCACAAATCGCCCCATTTCCCTGTACAAATCAAACAAAACAAAAAAAATCAGTTGAAACAGACACATTATGTTACACAATGTTCGTCAAGCTCGTATGGGCTAGTTTTGACTGCTCAAAGATGCTTTTGGCAAGTTAGTGGTGGCAGCAGGTTGACTAGAAGGAGCGGGTGGGGACGGGTAAGAGGAGGGGAGGGGGGGTTGGTTACTGCTGGAAGAGCTCATTCATGAGAGAAGTCACAAAAGCGAGGACTGGACCTTGTTTGTACAGCAGCAGGGCGTGTGTGGAATCATTGTCTTTACATTGCATCTGTATGTCTGGCATCGCCGCCAGTTTCTCTCACAAGTTCCAGAGTTAGATGAATTCCCCAAAAGTAGAAGGAAAAAAAAAAAAAAAAGTCAGTCTCCCAGCATGCACTGCTCCGTTTTCTACGCCAGACTGAGTTGAGTTAAGCCTCCAAGGGGGGGTCAAACAGAGCAAAGCAGACGCAAAGGTGATCGCGTTCCCTCCGTCGTTTTTAGCGACACAACCACTTCTTTACACTACGACACTGAGTGACGAGAGGAACAAAACAGCCCATCTAATGCAAGAACACGGAGAAATGAACCGCTGACGCACAAGGTTTGGTGAAAACAAGCAGACGGATGTTACATTAAAAGGAGACGGGGGTGGGGGGGACAGAAATGTGTCAAGACAAGAATAGTTGTACATTAAAGGGTTGTAAAACACTGAAAAGTAAAAAAAAAAAAAAACACTAAAACTGGCTGCATCTGTTGTTAGTGGGGGGTAAATGTGATGCTGACAGACCCCTGGAGGTAAGGAGGAGGGGGGGGGGCTGTCGAGTAGCAAGAACAAGCACAACAAAACACGACCACGACACGCACACTCCACAATGCAATTCCACGCACACAAAAAGGCAGGACCAGCATGAACAAACCAGGGGTTATTATTATTACTATTATTATTATTATTTATCAGACGCCGTCCTCGCACAATATTTAGGACGATGGATTCAGAATTTACACACCGAAAACAGATCCACTGTGACGGGGGGGGTAACAAAAAAAAAAAAAAAAAAAACAAAAAAACAACAAACCTCCGCTTGTTCTCCTGTTAAAACACAATAATCAGATATGGGTTTATTTTCGACGGGAACAAAATTACACAAGCGTCGGAGCAAAAGAAGGTCGGAAAAATTAAGTCGGGGGAAGGGGGGGTAATGTATGTCAAAGTAAACACCCTCTTATTAAAATAACATTTACCTTTTGTTTTTAAAAAAAGATTACAAAATATAAAATTAAATAATTTCGGAGTATAAAGGCACACATCTTGCACAGTGTAATACAATGAAAACAGTTATTTTAAAGCACGGGTGGGACTAATGCTGAACAGCTCATGAATGTGGCTGGAGTTGAAGGGACATGAGTAGAATCTGAACAGCCGACTACACACACTTAGAAGAGGGGCCAAAGGAAACTTAGTCCTGCGACATGCACGTTTTTTTTTGTTGCTTTTCTAGTACATCAATAATAAGCGTTGTATAAATTCAAGCAGTATCATTCTTCATTTACCACAGCACCATCAGTCATTCATTCATTCTGAAGGGTGGCTCTTTTTTGTTTTGTTTTTTTCCTCTTTTCTTTAAATACAACTCTTATTTCATGACTAAAATCCAATGTAAAAATATAAATGTGAATATAATCTATGATATCTAAACGACGTACGGCGATGGAAGCTTTTCGCGTTGGGTTAGAATAGTCATGGAGGACGATTTTACTTGGGTTTTTTAGTCGCTTACCCAGAAGTGATACAACAACATCACGCGCACAACAACTTACACACAAGTATATTGCATTTCCCTTGTTAAGACCGTATCAACTAATTGGGGGTCATATTCGTAACATTTGGTTCCTTTCCTCATGTGCAAAATATACAAAAAAAACAAAAAACAAACCAAAAAAAAAAAAAACAAACAATGAAATTATTATATCATTTCATAAAACTGCCAAATTGAAACACAGATAAACCACCTTTAAAAAAAAAAAAATAACACCAATAACGATGAATAGACTCACAGTCGAGGTTAGAGAAGAGATGACCTAAACGTCTTCCCAACCCCCCCTCCCTTTTCTGATCGCTCTTTTCTATTTTTCTCTCTCTCTCTCTCCTGGAACACTGACACACACACCGTCTGCCATCACTGGGTGTGTGCTGGTACGATGCTGGAGGTAAACTGTCCTGTCTGCCCTGAACGCATGAGCGTAGTCGCACCGCGGCCTGGTCTCAAAGCCCCCCCTACCACCCCCCACATACACACACACACACACACATATATATTGCAGTCGAACACTCCCGTCTGATGTACGGGAGGAACCCCCGAGGTGAAGGACGGTGGGCGGGGCTTGAGACCAGGCCTGTGTGCGGCTTCTAATTCTAAGAGCTGAGTTGGTTTTCCTCTTTGTAACAGAACGAGGACTCCTAACGTCTAAACGACAAAGTAAAAGTGCAACATTTATTTATTTATTTTTTGATTTTACTCATAAGGTGCTGATGGCAACAGAAACTTGAGGGCTGCTGATTTTTCGATCTGATAGGATATATATATATATATATATATAGAGGAGGGGGGCGGGACTTATTTTCGTATCGCTGAAAGCCAAGGCGAGTCATCTGGGTCGGTCTCCGCCGCGGGAACAGAAACCAGGCCTGAAGAACCGAGTCGAAGTGAAAGCGGATAAAGAACAGACGTGTGCTTGAATCCCTCGTTTAAGAAAAAAAAAAAAAAAAAGAAGAAAACAAAACGCAAAAATCTACTTCTTATTCGTTCTTACAGCTTTAAGTGAGTGGCGAGAGGAACCCAGAAGCTCTATTGATTAACAAAGGAGCAAGAGGGGAGGGGACGAGGTCTAAAGGGCGAGCGTTTTGGGGGAGGAACCTAAATGGTAAGATTTGTTTGGCTGAGCTCTTGTATAGTATTTGGATGGGCTCTGGCTGTTGGCCTATTGGAAGACTGCTTCCCACTCCTTGAAACGAAGCAATTGCATTAGATTAGGCTCGACATATGTGTGTTTTTTTTTTTTTTTGTTTTTTAATTCTCCACATTCGAGCCTCGTCTCTGAGTGGGTTTTCACTTTGTGCTATAATCTGACATCTGCACTCCCCCTTCTTGACCTCACACTATAACGCACCCTCCCAAACCTCCCTGAAACATCATCATAAGGGAAAGACGAATACATACATACATTAAAAAAAAAAAAAAAAAGCAGGGTGCTGGATGTTAGAAGTAATTAAAAAAAAAAGCTATATTCCCACATAAATTGCCAGACAAAACACATCGTATAAAAAAAAAAAAAAAAAAAAAAAAAAAACTTGGACACTTGCTTTCAACACCCTTATTATCCAAAGTAACATGAACAAAACTGAACAACAGAGGACAGGTTAAATGTAAACGAATGATGGTTTTTAGCTGCAGATTGCGGCACCCCACTGAAAGAGAGAGGAAGGAACGGGGGGAGAAGAAGAGAACGGATGAGGGAGAGCGAACGGTGCCGTCACAGCACCTTATTAATGAGCCTCTCCGCCATCTTCTCTCCGTCACATGTCGTCTTCGCCTCGCTCCCTACTTGCCCGCTCTTTCCCATGTGCCTCTGGGCCTCCTGTCGCTCTTGGAGGCTATGAAAGGATAGTGGTGATGAAATCGTAAAACCTCTTTGAGTACTGCTCAGGGTTCACTGTGGATATCTCCGCTCCGGCCTGTGAAGGGGGGGGGGGGATACGTAGACAGGGTCAGTTACAGGCTTTTAAGAGCTACTTCATGCTCATGTTGATCTTCGGATTTTAAGGAGACATTTACTAAAATCGGATTACAGGTAGTCCTTCAGGTTACGACGTACCCGACTTATGTTATTTCGACTTTACGACACTGGAGTCTTGTCCACCGTTACTGTATGATGCCGAAATCTCGTCTTCCGTTACTGTACATACGCAGTGTTCCAGCTGGTGAAAAGTACCGTCACGCTATAATTTCGGGCCGCTATGCTAATTTCCTCCCGCTACGTTAAATTTTCAATAGTGTAACGGTATTTTGACTGGATTTGTTTGAAAACTACACCATGGTCGGTCATGTAGATGCAGGCTTTGGTGGTGGACGTAGAAATTCAGACAAGAAAACACGCAGCGAGTCAGTTTTCAGCAACTCTGAGCAGATGACATGGAAGTAACGCACCGCACCCCCCCCATCCCCTCGGTCACTTTGCTCCCTTCACCCACTACGCTAAAATAAAATCCTAGCTAGAACCCTGATACGTACTGTATACTGTATGTACATTAATGACAGTATCTTATTTTTTACTTTATTTTATTAATATGAAGTATAATACATGTATTTGGATAGTTATTTAGATATTTATGGGGGTATTTAGGGGTATTAAAGGGTTAATTCCAACTTGCGCGGAAATTCGGGTTACGTCGACAGTGTAGGAACGGAACTCATTCGTAACCCGAGGACTACCTGTATTGAATTTCAGACTTTTTTTTTTAGCACCTACAGAAATCCTGACTTCATTTTACCATTAATTCTGTCACTATCGCGTGTAATTATTATTTTTTAAACAAATTTTATTAATCACATACAATCATCAACGCTTATTTAACATCGTTAGTTACTGTACCAGTTAGTTTCCAAGTAAGAAAAGGAAGGAAATGAATTGCACATGTGAAAGCTAAAGAGGGGAAGAGAAAACACTAAACAAAAAACAAACTACTATCGTGGAATATTAACCCTTTCATGCATGGTGGACAGCATTTCAAAACTGTTCTCTTAAATATTCACAGGTTTTGTTGTTTTAGTTCCATATCAACCAACACTTTTTACATTAATGCACCATCCCATAATACACTGACATTCACACCATTACTGTCATTTTCCTGTTTTTGATAAACCTAATCTGCAGTAATATATTAAGAGTATAAATCTATTGCTAATTGTTAATAGACTGTAATTAAGCTTTTTTTTTTTTTTTAACAAAACTTGTTGTTTTTGCATATTATCAGAGTGAGTAATAACTAGTATTATAATACGTTAAAATGTGAGAAAACATCAGATTAGCAGCATTAAAATGTTTTTACTTCACGGTTTTCACACAGTAAGTATGCCATGTTTCTTTGCTTTAAAAATTAAACGCATGGTGTCCAGCTGAGTGGACATTCTTGGAACTCTATGAAAAATAGTTTCATAAATCATTTTCAATCACATAGTTTTTTTTTCATGCCTAAAGAGGAAAAAAAAAAAACGTAATAAAACTTCTTATAATTCATGCATGAAAGGGTTAAGACGGAATTATTCATCAGTTCCATACCCCATGTTTGACAGTCTTGGCAGCATGGGCAGCTTTCTTCTTGGCATCATAATGCTGCAGGATGTCTATGACAGCCATGAAGTAAACCTCCTTCCTGGGAGCAGCTGTGAAATGAAGAAAGTGTGAAGGTTCTGACTGCAGCCGCTCTGCATGAATGAATGAGTCAGTGCTATATGCGGCCAGCAGGGGGAGCTCTCAGTTCTATGTCTTGCAGTTCTCCAGTTGCTTTAGTGCAGGAGTCTCAAACTCATTTTCTTTCAAGGGCCACATTCAGCCCAATTTCATTTCAAGTGGGCTGGATCAGTATAATAATAGCATAATAACAACTCTGAATTTTTATCTTTGTTTTAGCGCAAAAAAAATAAATAAATCCCAATTTAATTATGAAAATGTTTGCTTTTATAAACTATCCAAACAAACAAACAAACAAAAAAAGAATAATCTGAAAAAAAATGAAGTTTCTTAAGAAAAATATGTGCATGTTTAACAATATTATGCCTCAACTTATCAGATCTACAAAGACACTAAGCACTAACAACTAATAACAGGGAAGAAAATTGTTAAAATTGTGCTTAATTTTCTTTAGACATTTCAGGTTGTTCATATTTCTTCAGATTATAGTTTGTAAATGTAAATATTTTCATATGTTAATGTTATTTCTTGGCATTAAAACAAAGACAAAACTTTGAAGTTGTCATTATTTACATTTTTTTCACATCAAACCAAGAAGAAAATATGGAGTCATTATTTTTTGTGGGTTATTATGCTATTATTTTACTGTGGATCATATTAGTCTGTATGTGGAAACTGAATTAAAATAAGATCGACAGCTTTGACTGTGGAATTTTTGCACTTTGCAAATTCATCCCATGGACCGGACTGGAACCTTTGGTGGGCTGCATTTGGCCCCCGGGCTGCATGTTTGAGACCCCTGCTTTAGTGCTTTTCTCTCATCAGAACAGAAATTCTCAAAATAAATTGTTCGAGCTCCACATCATTAAAAAAAAAAAAAAAAAAAAAAATCACTTTGCTATTATTTTGAAAATTTTTAAATGCTTTAGTGAATTCATTTATGTAAATTTGCTCATTTTAGTTCCACATACAGACCAATATGATCTACAGTAAAATAACAGAATAATTTCCAAAAAAAATGACTATATTTTCTTCTTGGTTTGATGTGAAAAAAAAATTATATTATATTTATAAATATTGACAACGTCATATTTTTCTCCTTGTTTTAGTGAAAAACATAACATTAAATTCTGCAAATATTTACATTTACAAAATAGTTTTCTGCCTGTTTTTAAGTGTGTTTGTAGATCCGATCCATAATGAACATGTATAAATAATAATTTAAGGCACATTATTGTTACAATTTCACTTATTTTTCATGAGAAATGTTACTTTTTTTCAGGTTATTCATATCTTTTTCGTTTGGGTAGATTATAAAAGTGCGTATTTTCATAATTTAATGGGTTTGTCTTCACTAAAACAAAGACAGATTCTGAATTGTCATTATTTCTACATTATTACACAATTATTTTATATGTTATTATTTTACTGGTCCAGCCCCCTTGAGATAAAATTGGGCTGAATGTGGCCCCCGGAAGAAAATGAGTTTGAGACCCCTGTTTTAGAGGCTTTCAAAAAACCTATTACAAAACACTGAGGAAAGACAGAACCACCGACAAAGGACCAGTGGATCACAATTATTGAAGGAATATATACAATGGAAAAAATAACTTTCAAACTGTAACTACAAGAAGCATAAATGAACAAAAAAAAAATGGAATAAATGAACTGAATACAGGACTCGAAATGGTGGAAGGACTGAATAATGTGAATGTACTGTTGCTACCCAAGCAAGGTTTGTTTGTTTTTGGTAACTATGCATTTATAAAATTCTATTAAAACTGAAGTGGGAAAAAAAAAAGCATTTGCACTAATATGGTCTGGAAACAAACTGCAGAGAGTAAAGGTGTCAAAGTGAAAACTAACAAATCTCCTGCAGTGAAGTTGGCACTGAAATGAGCTAAATGAAGGACACAGAGTCAGTTACAGATACTGTCTGGTCCTGTTTGTGTGAATTTTTTTTTTCCAGAAATGCACACAATTTTAGCTTCCTCCCCCCTCCCCCTCCCAGACATGCTGTGGATGGGGGGTTCGGGAGTGCTGTGCCCGATTGGCTGCAGCGTACCACCCCTGGACATGGGCTTGTCACATCCCTTTACCCCCCCTCACTACCCATGTGTGCTTTTGGTTCTGTGTGTAACTGTTGTCTTTATGTTTCGTGCAAGAGGCGTGTTTTTTTTCTTCATAAATTACACCCTGTAGAGTTACACTACAGAGTGCGATTCGTCCCTTATGTCTCCGTTTGTTTACTTCATTCTGCATAATTTTTGCGGGGCGCAGGGGTTTGCGACTCGTCAGTACATCTGTATCCGTATTCTCGTGTTTGTCTGTGTTTAATGTTTATCTTGATGAGTTGTAATTGGAATGTTTTCATTGCCTTGAAATATGTTTATGTTTTACGTGCGATGATAATAAACAAATTCAATTCAATTGTCAAAGGTTTGAAGTATTTAACTTGATATTGGGGGTAAGTTCGCCACTTACTATCATTGCTTTTGATGGCGTAAACATCGATGGCGGGGTCAAACTCTCCAGGAGACAGAGGCTTGGTGCTGTCCAGGGTGTTGCTGGGACTGTCGGGGGGCGTCCCAATGCCCCCTCCGTCACTCTCGCCCTCCTCCTCGGCCTCGTTGTCCTCGCTCTCCACCTCTTCCTGCTCGGCTCGCTCCACGTCGTGGATCCCCACCAGCAGGCTGTAATCCATGAGCTTTAGCTGGGCAAGGAACTAGGTGTGATGGGTGATAAAAGTGCAAGAGGAGTGAAAGGAAAGCAAGCGCAGCAATTTGAGATTTTTAAAGGAGGAGCGGAAGAGCATGGAAGAGAGGTGAGTACAGGTGAAGAAGATAAGAGAGAAAAATATATTATAAAAAAAAAGGAGATTTGGAGAAAAAATGTAGATGATATGCAACCAGATTCTGCACAAAACCCAAACCTACAGAAAAAAAACAAAGCGAGTTTTTAGTTGTAACCTCTGTTGAAGACGTACCTCCACATCTTTCCTTAGCTTCTCCAGGAACATTTTCTTGTTCTCTCCGTCTATGTAGATTTTCTGCCCGTCATTGATGAAGTCATTGTCCTTGTAGGTGGGCAGCTCCTTCGCCTACCCATTGGTATTGGACATTAGTGAGCAGATAAACAACAGCAAAAGCCACCAGTCTATTCATGGCACGGTATGCAGTATAACTGGGCAAAAAAGCTTTACAGAGTCCTGGTGTTTAAGTGAAATGTTTGTTTTAGAAATTCATCCAATCATGCAAATGGGATCAAACAGTTAGCGGAACATTTTTAGGTCCTTGTTTGAAATGTAATCCTAAAATAAATATGATTTTTGAAATGGTCAAATATAACAAAAACACCAGCATGACTGTTCTTTACCTTTTTCCCCCAGAATACTAAAAACATATACAGTACAAGATATACTGTATGTTGTAAATGGTACTTATAGTTATCTCATTATATTGTGAAAGTTAAGGGGTATTTCAAAATGCCTGACGACAGAGCATTTAGTTTGTGTCAGTAGTATATTCAAAATAAAACATTCAGCATTCTGAAACACCCCACATACTGTACATAAACAAGGCTTTACACCTGTGGTTTGTTAGACCAGTCTGTCTGTGATTCAGCCAAATATTTAGTTGTTGGCTGACGTACGACAGGTGGTCAGTCCAAACCAAGGCTGCCGTCTTTTTTAGTTTAATTGTAACTTCATGCAGCATGCTCACAGCACGGTAAAGATCCATCTGATGCATCACCCTTTACTTCATATACGTTCGCTTGTTGTTCAAGTTGGAATGTTTAAATGATCAATGCGACATTAAAAACTCAAAAGTACTTTTTTTTATTTATCACGCTGGCTTATTAAAAATGCATCTGGTAGATCCATACACTTTGTGTCATGACAAAAAGAGCCTCAGTTAAAACCATCAAATGCCCTTTTTGGCACTGGGCTGGAGTCCAAAAAAGCATCACGTTTAATCCTTTATTAAAATCACTTGCGGAGGAGAAATTATTAACATCAATTACCACCAATGTAACTCTTTTAAGATGCTTTTCTGAAACCAGATTTTAGCTAGCATCTTATAAACTACACTTAACGCTAAAGCGCTAAAGCATATCTTTATGAGATTTCCACTATTTGGCTTAAAAAGCAGAATGACAGAGTTTCCTATTTAGGTATTTGTCTAAAGTTTCTACGTCAAGCTGCTGCAAAACTGTCAGCAGCCCATAGGGGGAAGAGATGTTATATGAGGAGGAACGGGGCCTAGTATCGAGTCACTGAGGAAAAAGAGAGCAGGAAATGAGGTAACAGGGCAGCAGCAGTTTAGCTACTACAGTGTTTCTATGGCAGCAGGAGAAGTGCAGCAACACATAACAGCACTTTGTAGCACTAGAATGAGCTCTGACGCACACACACATACATACACACATACATACACACATACAGAATAAACACAAGGACACGTCTCACAACCATAGACATTTGAGCACATATATATACAGACATAGACCTCCAATTTGGAATAAATATGAGATGTGCACTGGTCTTGACTGAACAAAGATGCGACATAAAAATAAAAGGACCCTACGTGGGGCTGACTGCAAAGAGTGATCATCGTTTGAAAGCATTTTGCTGGCCCCTCACCTACGCTAACACACACATCCATGGCGATACAAATCCATTTTCATCTATCTTTTATTTCCGTACCATGCATTCCCACTCTGTCTAAGTTTTCATTACTTCTGAAGCTGCCCTTCAGTCAGGCCTTGGTCCGACATTGATTTTCTCTTACACTGACTGCAGTGAAATGCATTTGACTGTTTCTGAGTGGTGAATACCGGGCTGGGAAGAAGAAAAACTGAAAGGTATATTAAACGTAGGAAGAAAGGGAGACGTGTCAGAGAGCTTTACAAGGTTGGGTGACAGGTGAATTTCTCCCCAACGTAAAAAAAAAAAAAAAAAAAAAAAAAGAATCTTGACTCAGTTCTATCTCCCATCACGTGAGGCAGATCTTATCATGTGACATCCTATGGGTGTGTCTCCTTATTTCAGAGGACGAACATTAGGTCATACTGTGGGATTCCTACTCTTTGTAAAAAGCGTTCAGTACTTGTTTGATTGCGTGCTGATGCCGTTAATGAATCTGCCAACATCAGCACACAGCAAAATGCTTATCATCTCAGGTTGTTCGTATTTAAAACGTTAATGAGACTAATGGCAAAGCTATACAAAAAAGAAACTGGCTAAGCTCTTCAACTTAATCCTAAGGCAGCTGCTTACTGACTGCCAAACATTATTTCAAAAATGATATGTTCTGGCTGCAGTGTGGTGTGAGGAATGAAGCCAGGAAATTTCCTCTGTGCTTATTGCACGTTCTCTGCCTGCAGTCCTGGCTTATCCTTCTGCACCAGGAGCAGAAATGTCACCTATGGGTGCTAACTAAATAGACTCAGGGGTTAGTTTCTGGCATGTGCTGATCTGCAGTCATCTGTAATTATTCATATTGCACATTAGAAACAACACCATGTAGAAAGACATGTTTTATGTCACAGCAGTAGGTTGTGGTTAACAGCCATATTATGAACCTTTTAGTTTGCATGTTCTTCAACAACTACTGGAGACTTTTGCTGCTTTTCCACTGACTGCATCAGCTCAACTCGCATCATTTAGACATTTTTGGCCTTCTTACTGTGTGAGCGCATGCACCACCAGGTACCATCAGATACGATTTTTGTTATGACCTTTGCTGATGTTCCAAGCAACCTAAAGAGAAAGTAAATATGACATAATATCATGCAGATCACAGACTAGTTGAACCAAATCGTTGCTGTGGGAATATGTGTCATAATACTGCAAAGTGGAACACAGTGCCAAGCTAGTTGTAAATCACTGAAAATGACCTAATAAATGTTTATGTCGGATCTATCTTGATGGATTCACCACAGATTTTAGGTCTAAATTACTATATTTGGTTGATTTTAGAAATTCTAGCTTTCATCCTCCAGTGCCATGTTGTTTGTACCTGTGTTAATATGATGACCAGTTGTACTGCAGAACTACAACTGCAGTGGTATTGTAAGGTACTTACGCCAAAACTGAACCAAGATGAGCTAAATTGATGTGAGCTGAGCTTCTACTGATACTGTTAGTGGAGAAACTGCATTTCAGTCACTAAACCAGAAATGATGAAACCAATACATCAGGTTTAGTCTCTGGAAAAAAGAAAAAGTAATTTTTGTATTGAAATAACTTTGTACTTCATCTTTTATATATATATAATTCTCTTGTTCCTTTTTCAAGTTCCTTTCTGAATTCAGAACTCCACATTTGCTCTCCAGTGTTTCAGATACATGTTGGTGCCACTGAGTGAATGGTGAAAACAAACAGAAAACTGTCTGACAAAATCAAAATTCACTTGCTGACAAGCTGACTATATGGTGACTGTCAATGGATGGAAAGTGTGCAAAATATGGACGGTAAATAAGAGTGTATCAGCTTGAAGAAGACGAAAAAGAAAATGCTTGGCCGTACCAAACGCAACAATAAAAATAAGATTGGTTCAATAGATCATGCCTGGTATATGAGCCCTGGTTTTCTTACATCTCTTACGTGTTTCATGGCGCAGTAAAAGCGCGTTGCAATCCGCAGTGTTTGCAGCCTTTGCTGAACGTTACCAGATTTGGGCCGCGGGGGCACATCCTCTGGTGGGGGCGGCTGCTAGAAAAGGGGGAGCGAGGGAGGGACGGTGGGGTAGGAGGAGAGGAGAGAAGAAAGGAGAGAGGAAGGGAGGAAGGAAGTTGGAAGTAAAGGCAAAGTGTTTAAAATGTAACAGAACACAAGTGTTTTTGTAAATTGGCAGAGGGGTGGAAAGGCCATCAACGCGAAAGACTCATGACTACGTTTTGTATTCTTATTGTGTTCATAACACATGGCAGAAGGTGTAGATCAGTGTCCAACAAGTACATCTAATTACGTGAAGATCTGCAATGATTACAATGTCACATTTATTCTATTATCTTATGCTGGTCATTTTTAAGATTCTGTCCTTTACTTGCTTTCCAAATGTCAACATATAAGACTTAGTTAAGTATGCATTACCAAGGACTGTTGGCGCTTATACCTTTTTGGCACAGTTCCCGACAAACTCTAGGCAGAGAGAGGACGCAGTCTGGCAGAGCCAATCTAAGGCAGCTAGGAGCTGGAACTATGCATAGCAAGGAATAAACTAATATGTGGTCTATGGACCTGTATTTGTCTAAACCTCTCAACAGGTATGGTTCTATTTCTAAGGTCTTATGATTCCTGAAGTGGGGGCAACAAAGCCAGCATTAAAGCAGATCACACACAATCATACTGGCACATTAAAACCATGTCCTCTACTGGAAACACCTGCTGGTGGCAAGAGAGTGATAAAAATAACAAACGCCTTTTGCAGACAGCAAATGAAACCTGGTACACACACAGATGGTATTATACAAACTACTACAACCATTTGCTATTTGAAGCAATTATATGTAACCTCTGCAGTTTCCAGATCAAAGACAAAACATTGCAATAAGAATCACCAAAACCAGTGTTTCTAACTCGTACTAAACGGGTCACAGGCATGTTTTTGTGTAAAGCTGCATGATAAAGCACCTAGTAAGATTTGAGGCAGAGATGAGCCCAAGTAAGAACACATTCACCTAGTTTGGGCTTTAGTTATGATAATCTGAATCCACTGTCGGGAAAGCAACTGCTGCTGTGACAGGCAAATCCCTACCACAGCAGCGAGAAGAACCACAAAATTTAGTTTTGTGTATAAAGAAAAACACGTCATGTGTAAGTCAAACAGAACATGTCCACAATGTGCAAAATAATGGGCTGGTGTTCATAAACATCAGAATTATGTAACCCCAAAAAAGATGCAGAAAACACTATATACCATGCAGAGGCATGCATGAAAGGGAGACGATCATGCAGTCAGGAGAGAACCTTGCCGTGCTTGTTGTTTGTGTGTGAAGCAATTGCTTTGTTAATACACTCTGTAACTTAAGAACGAAACACACAATTTTCCCTTCAATATTTCATGGTGCAGACTCATCTTCACTCTAAATGGCAACCGTACGAACAAACGTGTTGCATCAAAGTCAAGAGTTGTACACAGCTTTACAAGAAAAGCATTCATTCGTAGCCCTCAAAAGCACAGATGTCTTGCAGCGAAAACTGCAGGTTAAAGCAAGACTTTCTGTACCTGCAGGAAGATGTATTTTCTACTGAAGAAACCATGTTGTGTTTTATCAGAGCTTGTTTTTTTTTCATCTCTGAGCCTTGGATCAGATCATGCTCTGGTCTAGAGTACTGTGAAATACCGTGGATCATCAGCGCCACAGACTAATTGGTAAGTAAATTAAGGACCGGGGGTTGTGAAAGAACACACAGCAAAAATGTACCGTATTACTGCAGGTTTACAGGTTAAACTGTTTCTCAAAAAGCTGAGCTGCAGATAAATAGGTCACACAGTAGGTTTACATGTGTGGTAAAGCTTCATCTGCTTTTTTCCCCCACTGATCTGTTTTAATCCTAATAATATTTTGTTTCTTCTTCCATTCACAGTGGGCTATATATAGTCTGGAGGATTCCCTTTAAGTCTTCCATGATCCACTGCTCGATGCCTCATACATTAAACTGCCCTGAAACCTGATCAAAGCCTTTATGGGTCCAAAGCTTGTCGCTCTTCGATATAAGCTTCCTCCAAGGTCAGTCAAACCTCCACAAACTGAAACATGAACACTTATAGGAAAAGTAGCTGTGCATAAGCAATAGATCACTTTCCGATATTGCTCAGCTCACATATCAAAAAGGACATTGCTCCAAAATAGAAGCAATCAAAGACACTTTCAGAAATTTCAGTCATTCAATATGTAAAGGTTTAGCATCTAAACATATACTATATATATAAAATCTAACCCTGTTATAATGCAATTCCCAATTATTAGCTAAATAAATAACAGTTAGACAACAGATTCTAGCAGTGTCCAAGCAGCCATAAGCCAAATACTGAAAACAGCCCATCTCACAACACACACTGTCATCAATACCAAACACAAAACCTCTGACTCATTTACACTGCTCACACACGCAGGCACAGGCATGTAGAAACACATCACATAGAACTATTTAAAATTACATGACGACATCTGATTAAATAACACTCCAAACACTCGGAACACAAACAACCTCCCATCTTTCACAAACAGACAGCAAGCAGGGAAACTCAAGGAACAGCTGAAGCGAGGTTAGAGGGGATGAAGCAAATTAAAGAGATTCAAAGAGCGTGCAGGGGCTAGAAAGGGAATGAGGTGATGAAGTAGGTGCTAACTGAAGGAGATGATACTTGCTACTGTCATCCAACCCAAAGAGGATCAAAGCTCTGTAATTGTGTTAGTTGAGCCATTTGGGTGATGACAGTAATCTTAGAATTGTCAGAAGCTGTGCAGGTTATTGAAACCACTGGAAACACAGTTTGTTCTTTCTCTCTCGTTCTGTAATTGTCCAATGGCTTTTAAAAGACCAGAATAAGTGATTATTTAGAAATACAATAACAGAACAGGTGAATCGATGTTCTATGTTTGGTGAATTTCTTAAAAAGATGAGCTTGAAATACATGCAGTTTCTTAATTTCTATTTCCCTTTTTTGAAGTGGG
The DNA here is from genome assembly GCA_029822895.1 of Maxillicosta whitleyi. Taxonomy (NCBI): domain Eukaryota; kingdom Metazoa; phylum Chordata; class Actinopteri; order Perciformes; family Neosebastidae; genus Maxillicosta; species Maxillicosta whitleyi. Next base: position 10,948,645 of record JAPSES010000115.1, read on the forward strand.
ACATCAGTGTTTTTTTTTCTTTTTTTTTTTCAGTCCAAACTGACTCAGCCGTTTGCCATCATTACACGTAGACGTTGCAGCTGTCCTCGCAGCAACAAATGTTTTGATGTGCTGAAAGACAGAAAACTGCCACCACAGAAAAATGCAAGTCTACTTAATCGTCATAATAGTTTCCAAGTCAGCTACGTGAGTAATAGTGTTTGCACATGTGTGGTGGTTTGGTTGCTGTGGATGAAAAAAGGCCACACGCTTAAAATATCCAATAACTGGTTCAAAAAGGACATTAATCTCATTACTGTCCTTGAACTTTGAAAAATTCTCATTTCTAAAGTCACTATTTATTACAATTGATACCTTTTCCTGTTTTAGTTTGATGCACATCTTCTTGAAATTTTTTATTTAAGTGTTATTTCCAATATTGTTATGATCATCCGTTTTAATTTATTTCACATTTTCAAGTGATTCTGAGTTTATAGTTATTCATAAAGGGCATAGTTGGATCCTGGATCACAGCAGGTGACTGTACCTTCTCCTTGTCGCTGGCCTCTCTTGCCACGGTGGAACCCTGAAGCAAAAAAGAAGGGCAATTACTCTTTGTAACTCAGTTATTACTAGTAACACGGAACACCTTCAATCAGTCTTTCCCTTTGTCCTCACTTCAGCACACACTCGTACCATTGTGCATGCCTGACACAGAAGCTTTCCAAGCACAGTGGTTTAAAAATTGAGGCTGAGGTTGATTATCTGAAATCTAAGTCCTCCGGACACTGTTTTAGGAAACATCAACAAGCCACTTATGTTAAAGGAACCAGTGTTTTACATCTCAACTCCAGCCTGATCTTATTTCCTTTGATAATTTCTGCAAGTTGTTCTGTTCTGTTCCCCTCCTACCTTGAGATCATATTTTTTGTAGACAGAAAGGCGATGGGAGAAGACATTTCGTGTAACAATCATGTAGGTCTCATCTCCGTCCACAGTAAGCCGGTACATCCCAAGAAACTGAGGCAGCAGCGTGTTGCCATGGCATTCCACAATGAACTACCAAAAGAAAACGTGCAACATGATTTTAGGGCTCACAAAGATAAATACAGTCTACATTATAGGTACAGCAATAAAGAAAGCTAGTTTGTAATTAATTAGAAAATAGAACTCGCGTAAGAGTTTCACTGTAATACTGCAGTGATTCTGTGGAATGAAAACCTCGTAAAGAAGATGGATCCCTAAGTGACTGATCTAGTCTATGGTATGGCAGTATATAGAGTATATGGTATTTTTATTTCCATCCATCCATATTATGAGCAGACAGGCTTGTGTCACCTGATGGTATTTCTTTAGAATGTTGTGCATCTCGGCCACATCCTCACTGCTGATGGTTTTTATAACGTAGCGTTTGTCGTAAGAGGTGTGGAAGCGGGCCCCACTCCTTCCCTGGGCTTCACTGTTCAAGGGGGCACTGCGGGTTAAAGAATTCTGCAAATACACAGAGCAAATAGTGAAAGAAAAAAATGGCTTTGTTTATTAGAATGTATAGATGTGTAAAGGAGAAGCTATTCCTATTCACCTAGAACATTTGACAATTTCCTTTAGAAAGCTGCATCAAATACTTACCTTTCATAATAATTGAAATCTAGGTTGTGTCCAGTATACTTCATGATTTAAATTAAATTTCCCATTTTGTTGAAAATGTTAAATACCCATATGAAGCCTACAATGTAACATGTCCTGAGTGTATACTCTTGTCTGACTACCTTCCAGTCTCCAGTCTAAACATGTGGGGATCTGACCTTCTGCCTGTCCAAACCTACACACAGACGCAAACAGCTGCTGCCCAGACTTCGGAGCTCAAAAGTAACATGACCCGCACCCCTGGTTCAATGCCTCATTCTCAAAGAATTCCTGATGTCCTCTGTCTTCAGTTCCTTCTTCTCTACTTGACTTGTATGTATCTATACTGCTTCTGCTGCAAAGTGAAGACTGTCCTTTGAAGTCTGGCTTCTCAAAGTTTCTAAAAAGCATGATCACTAACCAGCTATGGTTCACGCTCCAGTGGAACACCGCACAAGTCTGTGATACAGGCTGAAAATGTTTAAGAGGCCCTTTGCCCTGGGCAGCCATAGATGAAAAGCCTTCAAAAATATAACCTAATGTTTTGGTTTTAGTTGGTCATTTTCTTCAGCAAGCATTTATCATAATGTGAAGAAATAGGGTTTATTTGTCCACACTTGTGTGAGCCCTCTAAAAAATTAATTTAATGGTGCAAGTATTCCTCATTAAAACTAATGGCTGCTGTTTCACGTCAAAGAGCAGTAGGCAGTAATCACCGGCTGCAACAAAGGATATTAATGCAAGTGGAAATAATGCCCACAGGCTCCTTTCAAGCAAGACTAAATAGAAAAGTGGTCAAACCAATAAACCTTTCCAACTATAATGTGACTAATACCTAATGGAGAGTAGTTTCATGTTGAGTATGTCAGGACATTCCTTTGTACTGGCCAGTGTCTTAACACCCTCAACTGCCCACTGACTGCAGCCAGCCGAACCCTAATGTAAACATGTGAGAAGGACAGCTGCACTGAGGTGGGACACAATGACCTCCAAATGCTGCCAACTCACTGCGTGCACTGGGAAAAGGGATTTACTAGAAAAGAGTGGAAAATGAAGGAAGACGAGGAGCAGGCTGAAACAAAAGAGAGAAAGTGGAAAGTGCTGTGGAGCATAAGTTTACTATATAGCTCATGATTCAAGTGTTGATTTTACTGTGGTTGTTACACAGGTACATAATATCAGTGCATTTCCAGTAACATTGTCTAATTGTAATCCAAAGTCTTTCCTGTTTTTTAATCAGTTTGAGGTACTATGCAGGTGACAAAATAATCCACACGTGGCTTAAGTAACAGCAGTGCTGCTTATTTTGTCGATCACCTCTAAGCGCACAGTATCTTTTCATACCAAGAAATCCTGATCGTCAATGCCGAACCTCTCCCTGAGGTTTCGAAACACCAGAGGGCAGTACTCCTTGAACTTGAAATGGCTGGGCATATTCTCCCTGTTAACATTAGAAACACAGTGTCATTTAAAAAGAGGTTCAGAAAAATACTAACCATCATTCTGAAAAGAGGATAAAAATATGTATTACTTGTTGAAGAGGTGGTTGTCCACTTTAATCTTGGAATAGGCCTTGAAGTCATCTGGCATGAGCATAATAGGAATCTGAACGTGGCTTAATTCATTTATCTGTGGAGAATGAAACACAGGAAAAGCCAGATGAAGGTTTAGAATCACAAAGCAGTACATGAACCTGTCAGTGAAATCGCATGTCCTAAAAAAAAAAATAAAAAATGCTACAGCGCAAGAAAATTACATCTGAGCAGAGATTAAAATGAAAGAGTTATTTTTTTTGGTTTTATTTACATTTGTGGATGACACAGTATTAGATGTTATCTAACTGTTAGACCTTTGTAACCAATAAAATAGTCACAATAGTCACTGATGCATGATGATTTTCTAATTCTCCATCACATCATGTGAGAACAAAAATAGAGAGAAACCAAATAAAGTAACAAGCACTTTCTCTAAACATCACAACCACCAGCTACCACCTGAAACGTGTTCATTCTCAGCTTTTAGAATGCCACATAGCTGCGGTGTGAAATCAGGTGAGTTGGTGTCCCACAGTATATTTTTTGACTATACATTTACCATCACGGAAGCTACACAAGCACAATTACATAATGCATCAATAAACCTTGCACGATGATTAAACAGCGGGGCTTCAATCACATATGGCACATTTCAGGAGCTTCAAGCTGTGCCTCAGTTTTGGTGCTGGCCATGCATCACACTGCTGTAATATGCAGACCAGACGTTTGGTATGAGTCAGACACAGCTTGACACACATACAGAAAACTATGGGTGTGTGTGTGTGCGTCTCTGAGTATTTCTGCATTTGTTGTTGGCTGCAGGTATCGATGCTGGCAATGCTGCATGGATCTATTAATAACCTGATATTTCACTATGCACATTATTGCAAAGTGGGTGTAATGAACAAACTCAAATACTCGAACTCTAATTAAAACACCGATTAACAAATTGCGTTTGAGCAACACAAATCCATACTGCTGCTGTGCAGACCACGTTCAGAACTGTACAGATAGAAAAGACGTGGTATCGCATCACATTTCTAGGAGCTGCCTTACAGATCAAAGACAATATTTTTAACACTAGGGACTGACCAAGGTGTTACGGCAGATGGTGCAGAGAATGTCCTCAGCATGACAAACCAACTGACCAATGAATATTTGGCACACTTCGGATCTGTGTAAGGAGATATGCCTTTCCTTGATATCTCTGAAATGTTTTATGTTAATTGTCAGACCATATCACCATCTGTAATGACTGAGCAATGAGAGGATGTAATGATTATGGTGGAACTTGAAAGAAGACCCATCCTTTTTCAGCATTACATACCATAGGATTAATTACTCCTGACAAATTCATAGATTAAACCTGTGTTTAGATTATGTAAAGACTTTTCTGCTGATGTGCAAGGACCTATACTAAATACTAAAAAGAAGACAGGTAGCATAAATAAAAAGCTGGACATTAGAAAATCAGCAAAGGACCCAAGTCTACACATGACATCCGAGGACACTTCAGCTCAATGGTGTGACAGGCACTGACGTAACAGTGATGCTGTAGCACCGATGCATCCTGGGTACTTGGTGGGGAGATGTCGCCTCCTCAACAAAGCAGTATTTGACACAAGGGTTGACACAAAGCTTGATCGTTTCAAGCTCAAGCACCGTGCAGGTCTGTGAGAACTCGACAGTGTTGTCTCACAGATCTAATCTCACAAGTCACAGCAGTACGAAGCAGTGATATATGTACACACATGCGAGGAGACACATGGGTTTAATATCTGAGAGACATACAGTAGTTCCTTGGACGAGTCCCAGAATGCAGTTTTCTCCAGTTTATCCATATATCAACCTCAAGCTGGAGTTTTAATGCTTTTCACGTCCCTGTTGCTAGAATGCCCATATGCTGCATTATTTAAAATGACGAAAAAAGAAAAAAACTTTTTTTTTTCCCATAAGAACTTTTGCTTTTAGTGTGCAGTTTTTGTATTTTGCTTAATCAGATGTCAGCCCTTATCTCTGCTCAGTTATCAGAGTTGCAGACAAATTTCACACCACCACTTCCTGTTTGTCTCCATGGTGATGAAGTCTGGTTTTCCGGCCCAGAGTGAAGCAAGTGTATGCTGTTGCTCCATTAGACAGGAAATTGTTGAAGAGAGCATGCTCTGTCAGCAACATAGCATAATGTTATCTCACTGAACAAAGATACAGATAGTCACTCTTCGCTGGGGCAGGCCATTTAAAGTACAAACAGATAGTAACGTCTATAAAGTAGTGAAAAATTAGTGTCTAATAGATGCCACTTGGATTACAGATATTTTGGTGGTAATATGGAGCATGCCTTCGAAGACGAGCAGTAAATGTGCAAATAAATAAGCAGCAGACAGACAGAAAAAAGTGATGAAAAAGCCAGAGGCCACTTACAAATTCATGCATAATCCATTTATTTCATCTTGTAGTATAACCACTATCCTAGTGTCAGTTATGTGTAAGAAATAGGACATGTCCTGATGAATTGGAACACATATCCTAAAGCCCTTCCTCTAAGTCTGTTTACAAAATATTTCAGTGCAAGTGGCTCTAATAAATGTTTCGTCAAGACTGACAGATCATGTGCTTAATGACTATGACTAGGAACAGTGGAATGGATCAAAAATCAATAACTGGCAAATTAAAATGTGAGGAACTCACACAAAATGTTTAATAGTGGTCTTGTACATTTTAGGGAAGGTTTCAGTAACACAAAAATACCATGGAGCCTTGTTCAAGCTAATTGTCAACTCGTCTACTTGCTGACCACAATGTGTATGAGACCCTATAGCCAACACATGATATTTGCACAATAAGAAAAACAATCATACACATTAGAGATACACCCTAACGAATGGAGTTTTATCCTTTTCCCCACCAGAAATTGAGCTCCGAAAGGTCATATCATGGTGTATTAGTTTGAACTAAACACTTGACCTTTAGTAGAGTTCTTAATACAGCCATTACATCAATACCTGACCTCTTAGAAATCCAAGGCCCATTCATCTTATGCAGCACCGAAAACAATATCTCCATAAACAACATGAACTCTGTCTAATCCTTCTATGGGGCAAGCACCAAATACAGCACAACAATGGCATCTGGGTGTGTATCAGACTTGTATATACTACATTGGGCTATATTAGGAAACATAGACTAAAAAAAATGTAAGAATTATAAAAGTCAAAGAGGGGGAAATGTATTAATAGTTCCAAAACTGTTTTAGAAAAAGTTTTGGAAAACAAACAAACTGATACTCCTATATCTATATACAGTAGTAGTAAAGTTTCACGGTTCAAAGACATCTAAAAATATTAAGTGTGCTGTTGAAGATAAATTGCATAATATTTAATCACATATTTAATTGTAGGTTTTGAGTAATACCTTGTCACTTTTTAACTGTTATTTGCAAAAATATATTCTAATGTAACTTTTGATCAACCATCACAGATTACGCTATATGTATGTATGTATGTATGTATATAACAGGCTGTAAATAAGCTAATTTTGTGGAGTATGTGCCTGTTTAGGAGTCAGGGGTAGTAGCTCCACTACTCCACTACCTCTGCACAGACACAGCAGAGAGAGGTCAGTCATAATGAGGACACACCGATGATAAAAATGGAGCAGGAGCAAAAACATATGAGGAAAAAAAAAAGAGGAAGAGCCTTCAAAGCTTGCCATCAATTACTTGTAAGATCTCTGCAGTAGGGATGGGCTATGTCTGCCAAACTGGCATGTGAACATGTCTTCAGTGGTACATCAGTATGGATGATGGCATTTAGAAAAAAATAACTTGGACTTTTAAGTTTAAACCATGGCCAGCAGTGATGTGGAGAGAGAGAGAGCGATAATAAGACCGTCTACTGTACACCTATGCTGTACATTAACAACAATCATTGAGGAAATCTGATATTTTCAGGCAATAATTTATTAGCCTAATTATTAATATGTGCATTTAAGAGGTAAAATAGAGCTCATGTAAAGTGAACTGTTAAAAGGAGTTTATTTAGAATAAGCAGGGCTGTATACAGAGTTCTACTGAAGAGAAAACATCCTAGATATATTACATATTCACAAAAAATATTAGAATGCGGATGTCTGCCTCACACAAGAGTGCAGACACACAGATGGACTTTCAGTGTTTTCTATTAAAATAAATAAATAAATGTGCAACTTGTTGGAATCACGATGATTCCTCCACCCACCATAACAACACTATGATGACTGTTAAGACATCACTGATGGATGAAGTCAGACTCTGCAGTGCAATTAATATTCTTATGCTTCCTATGAACTGTCACAACACATGCTGGATTTTCAAAAAAAAAAAAAACTACTGGAGTACTGAAAAAAGAACACGATTGTGTTTGAAGTGTTTGGCTACCTGCACTAGCCTGGCCAGCCATCTGTCTTACTCAATGAGAAAGCCATCTGGAATTATGGAGATCGAGTCCAAATATGAAGGCGGGACTAACAGGCAATGAGTAAACCAATCACAGATAAGATGGACGTGATGATTTTGTCAGAGAAATTTAAGAATACAGGGTGTAATCTGTAATTTAATCCTTATTTTTGACTCGAGTAAATAACCGATAACAGTTGTAAAGAGACTTGCGGACCTAGAACCGACTTTGATTTGCGACAAAAAGAAGTCTATGTGTTTGATGCATTGCAACACACCTGCCCCCGTACCTGTGATTGGTTCGGTATAGAACAGATGGTGCATATTTCACAGAGACTGGCCCTATTCCAGACTGTTTTCTCAGTATACACTAAAAAAACTGAAGGTTGTCCAGGCTATAGTTGCACATTCATATGTTTTTATTTTAAAAGGGCATTTTAATGTTTTAGAAACTGATCAAAAATTATCTTCGCACACAGGAGTTGAGTTGTGCATTGGTTGAAACACAGCTGTCCTGTTCTGACTGTAGTCAAAGTAATTATAATAAAAAGCAAAAATTAACTGCACAACAGCTACTAGATGGAGACGAGGTCAAACAGCATATTTTCTTCCAAAAAGTGCCACATTAAAGTGGTTTGACACATAAGGGAAAATGAGACCTCCACTACTGACACTCAAACAGGTATTAAGGAAGTTTGTATAATTATTTCCAAAGGTCTCCATTATTGAGTCAGAACTGTTTCCAAAGGGGTCAGTTTCACGTAGTTAGTATGGGTAAAGATAGCAGAATAAACTGTCGCATAAAATATAATCATATAATTTGAGGGATTGTTCAGAACTTATTAAAAAAAAATTCAACAATGATGTCAAAGCTTTCCTACTCTGATAATATTAAGTTTAAATGGCTCTAGAATCAGTGCAATAGTGGTAGTTATTTGCCAGAGGATGCTTCATTATGGACGATTAGCATTAAAATAGTGATAATTTCAGTCTGTTTATGGGGATACTTTCGCCTCTTCACACTGAACCTTTACCCCTCTTGAACTTGCAGAGTTTGTGTAATGTTATTGTGGTGCTGCTGCTGAGGACACGATGACACCATAACATCAGACAGTGAAGAATTACCTCAACTCTGTGAGTTGCTGAACCAGTGACTGAACCCTGAACTGCAATATTGAGTAATCTGACATGACAAACAAAATAATTTGGAGCCATAGTGGAGCAGTGAACTCTATACTAAAAACATAGCCAACCTTGAAGAAAGTTGGGAAAATATTACCAATTTAATTGGCTTTTCTAGGGCTGAATGATCTGGCAAAAAATAAAATGAGGTGATTTTTTTTTTTTTAAGCCAAATGATCCATGATCTGAATCACAATTCTATTACTTCTTACAAAAAGAAGGCACGTTGCAACTGAACTACAGCTTTTCATTGAATTTTCTATGATTTCTGGAGGCTTACGCCTTTTGTAATGCTCTGTTGTTATCCCAGTAGAAACTCTATATTTTAAATATCATTTTGAATAGAATATTAAACTATGGAGTGCTGAAGTTTCATAATAAATAATAAGCGTCTGTGTAAACCAGACTCATTGTGTGTCCAAATTCAGAAGCCAGACCTGGAGCTTACAGACATACAATAATTCATTGATGTTATTTGCGACTGGATAGCTTAATGGTTTACACCACTGACTTTGGTGCGGAAGGTTGCTAGTTAGAATCCCAGGTGGGCCCTTAGGCAAGGCCCTTTACGCAATACATGCAAAGACCTTGTAAGTCGCTTTGGATAAAAACATCAGCCAAATGTAATTATTTCCTTAGCAGCATCAAACAAGGTTTCTACAAGTTAAATGAGAGACGTTTTAAGACTATTTAGGATAAAATTTCATGCCCATTTCACAGGCGTTCCTCTCCACTCCATGATCTTTCCTTCAACCAGACATTATCAAATTTCCACCCGTGCTTAGTTTAGTTAGTCCCTTAAAGTTCCCAAAGTCAGCTTTCTTGGCATGACTAACAGCTGCATCTGCATTGACCTGAATGCTTGGTGATCATTTTCTCACCTGAGGCTGCAAAGTTAATGATAATTGATGGAACCGAGCAGACTAAAGTCCCTTTCTTAGTAGCTTGGACAACACCCAATACAGTGAATATAACTTAAGAACCACCACAACAATTGTAATACCTTTAAAGACTTTTTTAAGGTATTAAATGCAGGTTTGTGAATCCAAGACTTTGAAGACTTTGTAATACCCTGAGGGAACTCTGATCAAAACAACATATTATACAAACTCTGATAAGTAATAGGAACTAAATCCAAACACTGGAATACAGACGGGTGGTAAAGAAAGGCTACACCGGAACTGAGGCACACTCACCAGTCTAGTGACCTAAACCATAATTACGCTGGTTAACGTGCCACTTGAAATTGCTAGGCGAGTAGGAATGTTTTTACAGTTCAGTTACTCTTTTTATAATGACAATTTGAACAATCCCTCTGAAAGGTAAAGCATATACCAATTTAAGATCCGGAGATCTCCCCGCCCTATAGTCGGTTCCATTTCACAATGTAGCAGACACATTGGGTTTCACTGTTGCTGACTCAACGCGAGATTTATACACCACATGTGCTCCTATTTGTGCTGAAACACTAAGTGACAAACAACCAAGGAGGTAACAAATTATAGTGATCATAAATGTGTACACACAGACACTACTAATAAATGCAGACATCTAAGAAAGGTCTTCTTAAGAAGTCAGTACTACGAAAAGCCAGCTATTAAAGGATATAGTGGCTTAGACTGACTGAGCAACAAACAGGCTTATATGGCCTTTTCCTGCAGAGTGAATCAAGCTGCTCAACATGTCAGGTTGCATTGGGCAAGAAGTGTGCAATGGTATAGTAAACCCGTGATGCATGCAAGGGGAAGAAAAAAAATTCTCTGTATAAAAGGTTTTTTGGATATACACAGTCGCACAAAACCACAACATGTTTATAAAAGTTCCTCTATTTGTCGCTGCCTTTGGGGGCCGGGATGTGAGGCACCAGCTTTTCTCTGTTCCTCACCCATAATCATCATACATATTAGCTGTAGGTCATTCCTGTAGATATTTATAGTCCTGCTCTTATGAAATCCACAGACAGTTACTGAGTCAGACAGAAAGGCAAGAAAGACATAGCAAAGAAAGGGAGAAAGAGAAGGAAAGTGAGCCAGATTGACAGAAAGACTGAAAAAAGGAGCCGGGACAAAATGCCCAGTGAACCTGCAGGATGGAGAGAGCACTAAAAGAAGTGTAGACTTGAGGACAAAAAAAAAAAAAAGAGAAATGACAGGGACAGCAAAGCGTACAAGCTAACAAAGATAAACTGAGATGGGAGCGGAATAAAAAAAAAAAAAAGTGAGGCAAATTGTGGAAAATTGATGAAATGTACTTGTTTTGAGCTCACACCTTTCAGCACGCTCCATAGTGCTGACTAACTGCCACAGCCTAAAACAAATGGTGACAAAACAAGCTAATTTAATCCATGAAAAAAATACAATGAAAAACAAGTATCTACCTCTGGGCCTGTGATGATTAAAAATGCATGCATGCATCACCTCATATATCATCTATGTGTAATTATTTTTTTATTCGAAAAAGACAGGGGCAGGTGACACACAACAGCAGATTAGGAGCTGTTGGACCCAAGGTACAATTACACAGTGGGTGTCTAAAGCTGTGGTGACGCAGCTCTCCAGCTAGTGACAAATCGCCTCCGTTACCAACAGTAGAGCACATTTCAACACATTTCTTTTCTAACAGTGCAACCAGACACCCCAAGGATACTGACTGCAAATGTTATGACAAGAGAAAATTGGCATCTTGGAACATTTTTAAAAGGAGTCTTTGTCTAACAAGGTTGTGTCTTGTTCAGTGTTTATTACTACCATCAACAACAGTGATAAAGACTAAGTCCACGTTAACATTTCATCAGTAAACTGTGTTGTTCTTATGTTTGTGTTCTTGTATCGTCGCTTACCACCACACTTTATAAGGGTTGGAAAAATAACTGCAGTCTGTACAACATTCATATGAATACGGTTTGTGTAGTATTTTGCAATATTTTAAATGATGTGTTATTACATGACATGCTGATACTATGTCATGGCAGATTATTGGACCCAATATTTGACACTTTAATTGTATTAGCATTTAGTAAATTAAAATGTCCAGTAAAAATCAACAAATTTGCTACTTTGTCCTGTTTCTGTCTTAAGACAACAGACTATGTGGTCTCAAGTAAGGTCCTACCACAGCTATAATGGTTACATATATAAGTGAACACTGACACTGAATAAGAAAAGGACTTATTTTGCTGAATATCTGTAATTGACCTGTTTCAAACACAGACCTCCTGTCTATTTTAAAGATGCTCTGAATCATGAGAAACACAATTCATTGCCAGTGTTCACATGCCTGTCAGTGTTTCTCATTATGAGGAATGCTAGGTTTGACTTTGAACAATATCTGAGCGCACCATGGCACTAAAATTAATTATTACCCCAAAATAGACAAGAGAATAGTCTGTGATGCCAAACCAGTATTTAGTCTATCATGCATATTTGAAAACCCCAATGTATTTTTGATTGTAAGTGTGATATTGACCTTGTGGATTGCTTGAGCTTTCATAGCTACTAAGCTTCAGTGGTTACAACTCGAAACTTTTTTAGCATTGGCCTCAATCCACAGCTATAAAACCACAAGCTGTGTAACCTATTTAAGCCATGAGAGATGCACACACACCTTTTTCCACACAGACAAACTTCAAAACCCATATCCACAATCCTCACAGAATAACCGCTTCTAAAATCATTGGATGTCACATAAAACTACACGTTTCATTTCTCAGTGCTTGCAGTTTCATTTTATGCAGTCGAATCTTTCCACCTATTATTCAATACAGAAGCAGTACCTGTGATACTACTCTGATTTGTAAAATAACTGACAATTCTCTCTTGCTCTTTGTTTTAAAACAAGTAGTGATAAGTGTGTTTGGGACAAAAGTACTTGGACTGACTGACAGGCCAGAGCAGATACAGAAGTGAAGGTTTTGCGCTATTTTGTGTCTACATGTTGCATATTGCCTTTGCAGTCAAGCTGCATTCTCGGGCAAACCCCTCTATTCGCTCCTCCACACACTGTCCTGTTATTTACAGGCAGGAACTGTGAGTGATTCTCTGTTCCAGCTTTTCTGAACTCAACACTCTTAAAGTGACCTTACCTTTACACTTCTAAAACAGCAGCCTTCACACCCTCTGGCAGCAACTCAGCGGCCCAATCTAGTAACTTGACATTGCATGTGATTTTAATAGTGCCAGTGGTATGAGAAAACAGAGCATTTTATCAAACGATAAGAAGGTAGCAAGGAAAGTGGCCTAAAGCATAAGAAAGCAATGTGCTGGTGGCAGCTGTGCTCTGAGTTATGCAATTCAAGAGAACAGTTTGAACATGTAGGTTAGGGCTGAGAGTCAGTACTTGATTTGTCTACACCTGAATGAGCAAGAGGTAGTTCCAGATATGAGATTACACTGATTTATTTACTTTATCTAGATGTGTGTTCACTGCACTTGAAAAAATATTATCGATACAAATGTAAAGATTTTACTTTAATTACAGATATAATCTCAGATTCCTGACTGACACAGCCAGGTGACAGAAGATTCATTTACATGTTTGATCTAAAATACAGGACAGTTTTGGAAATTCATTTGGTCTCCCATACCATAGGATATCTGGAGACTGTATATAATTTAAAGTCACACCCTTAACCCTAAAATCAATTGCCTCTGTGTGTTTTGATGAAAACTTGAATTACAATGACCATATCTCCAGTGGGATTTCAGTGCTGTGTGATAAATGTGGTAAAATGTCACACTGATCAAACCATAATCCCTGGATTCTCCCAGCACATATGGACTCCAACAATACAATGTAAATATCTACACTGGCAGTTGTAACACTGCTACAGTGTGTGAAATATGTGTGGTTGTCAGTATTATTAGTCAACATTTATAAAGCTATGAAGAAAATATTGTAAATTATTAAACCAGCTAGTAGTTTCTGTTTAACAGTAACATACAGAGCCACTATTTTGTGATAAAATTTCAACCACTGCCTTAATAACTGATCATAGGGAATGAATTATGAAATAATATCTTAAATTAATTACTGTTGGCTTAGAACATGTAAATGCAGACATTTATAGGAATCAAGAAGGAGCTGTGCTTTATTTAAACATCAACTTATTTATCACTGGCTGTCCAATAGTAATGGACACATCCAAACAAAATATAAGAAGTATTTGCGCCAGCTTTCTGTGCTGCATGCTCTTTTGTTTACATTTTGGAAAGGAACTCTCCACAGCCTAACACACCTGACATACATTTTCAGTAGACTGACTTCACTCTAAAACCCCTGTCAAATCTGTTAGAGACAAGCTGAATGAGGGATAAAGGAGATGTTATGTATTACAACTGTAAAACAACATACATAATAAAACATTATTAGGTGTTTGAGGATCATCATTGTAATAGGAATGTGTGTGTAAAAGACTAGTGAGCAATTTATACATTTAGTATGTCTTTTGCCTGTCAAGATCACTTTCAGTCTAACATATAACTACTGGTCTGTGCAAATATTCAGCAAAGGAAAAGAAAACAGCAGAGATAAGCTGTCTTGCATGGGAAGATCTGCTCTCTCATGACACAGAGCCCTTGGAGCTTATCCTACATGTGCACAACAGGAAGCTAGAAAAGAGAGTATGCCTACTCACACCCTTGCACAAACACACACACATACTTAGTTTAGAATGTGAATCAAAATAACACAATGGTTAAAAAACGAATAAAATTTTCATTGCAAGTAGCTCAAATACTACAAAGACAAACGCTAGAAGAGTCCAGCTCTTCCTATTTTACTGAGACAGCGATACTCTACAGCTGGACAGCTGTCAGTTGTTTTATCCATCACTTACAATAATACAAAGGCCAGGAGCTGATAACACGTGAGGCTTAATGAGGCACACGACAGCGTGGAGGGGGGTAAACTCTTTGGGTCATCGCAACATTAAACAGCCGACTTACCGAATGGTTGACTCCCCACATAAGCACGCTGAGCAGAGGGTCGCTGGCACGGAAGAGCTTCACTTTCTGAGCAACGAAGTGCTTTTTCTTGGTCTTCGTTTTGCTGGCAATGGATGCAGCAATGCTGCTCGCCGAAGCCATCTTTATAAAAGCTAGTAATTTCAGTCAATGTGATAATGTTGACAGTATATCCCCCTGAAACTGGCACTGGCCACCAGTCCACGACTCAGTTAATACCAGTACAATTCATTTAGCCAGCTCGCAAATCAAAGTGCCCCAATTCTTTTCTTCATCCGACGTCACACAGATTGATGGACGTTATGGCCCTAGCTCGACAAGGACTAATGAGAAAATTACAAGGTTTTCCAGCTAATACTGTTGCTCTCCTTCGCCTAACTGTCCGCCACTTCCCCCAGCCCTCATCATAAGTCACCTCTCTTCCTTCCTTGACTCGCCTGGAGCTCCGCACTCCTACGATGCGAGGTCTCACTGAGCTGGCGTTAGCATAGCAGAATACCCAGCCTGCTGGCTAACAAACATCAACGATAATGTTCTAAAAGGGCTCAGCCCTACTCCTACGCGTTTGTTGTAGAATTAATAAACTTGCAAAACAAGACAATGTTAAGTATTCTTTAAGATGAGAACGAAACTGACCTGCAACCTCAACACAAATGACACACTAATGATGCTGAATGGTTAACTAAGTGTTCTTATCTACCAGCTAACCGTTAGTCCTCCCGACCTTCGCTAGCAGCTATGCACAACGTTAGCTAACTGACTGCACAAAGCAGAACCGGGCTCCGTTCACCATCTAGCAACCATTAGCCTGGAAGCTAGCTAACAGTTAACGTTAGCAGCTTACAACTAGCAAGCGGCTCAGCCCTCCTCCTACGCTTTTCTGGTCAGATCGTAGAAATGACCGCGGAGCATCCTGTCATGTCCTTGCCCTCTTCTGAGTTTAAACAGAGGAACAAATATGAAGACTCGGAACCAGCGGGTGGTCAACTCCGTGCGCAGCGGCAGCGCTGAGGTTCATGTGTGCTGCTGTCAACTGACAGCTCGACGAAGGGGAGGTGACAGCCTGCTCTCTTTGCAGTGTCTACTGCGCTGATTCGCTGCAACCCCCTCCCTCTGCGGGGCGTATGCTACTTTTCTATGCTTTTAATAGCCTCACAGGAGCCCTTTAAGCCATCACATATCTACACATTTAGATATTTAACCTCCTATTTAACATTTTTAAAAGTTATCATTACAGCAGAAATGAACTGAAAGGGACACGGACGCCTGTCTTTGGCCTGTGCACAGAGCCCACAGTATACGCGTGCGTGGGTGCGCGTTCGTTTATACCTATAGCTCTAATAACAATAATGCATTAGGAGAAAATAAACTATGCATCATCCATCCCCCATGCTTGCTTTGCTTAGTTGAGATTAATCTGAGGCTCACTGCAGGCATCAGAGTGATGTCCGACACCAGAGGTGATGTCTCTAGAGGTCATTTGGTTTCTGGTGCAGACTGCGCTGTTTTCAATGGCACATTGCTGTGTCAGTGCCTCTATTAGAGCAGGAGGCCTCAGTGTGCTGATGCTGTTGAGCTCATTTCTTTTATGAGACACTCATAGCTGCACAGTACTCTCTATTCTATTAGACCCCAACCATTCAATATTCCTAAGGCCTGCCCAGGATCTGCTACCACACAAACACATAAAACACACTGTCTGTTATAGCTGGAACATTAAGGGAACAGACCGTTTTACATTTGCCTTCATTTGTCCATTTTACTCATGTTTGTTCATTAATTTCCTTGTCATTTTGACAAATACATGTGAAAGTACAAGAGATAAAAGTGATCTCCCCCTCCCATTTTAGTCAAGCGTGGCAGCGTTGCCGAGCAACGCGATGTCAACCTCTTTCAACACATTACCTTAGCATTAGCTCCGTGTAGCACCTCTGACTGGTATGCTAATACAGAATTTGACCTTTTCTACTACTAATAAAAATAGGTAAGTCATTGTGATCACATTTACACAGATCACAACATGCAGGAGTCCGTTTTATAGACGTCAGTACACATTTCACCCCGTCAAACAAACAGGTTAGCTAAAAAAAAAAAAAAAAATAGCCTATTTTGTTTTGTCTATGGCGTTGAAACCACATGCCACTTAATAGCTACAATCAATGCCGTGTTGAACTTTAATTTTTCATTTTCTTTCTAGGCTTCAGAATGGTAAAGAAAGGCAAAAAAGAGAGCGAAACTCCTTCCAAGGAAACGGTGAGTCTATGAAAGCCTTTGTCGACTTTTTGATCAGTTAACACTGCCGTTTTTCTGACTTCCTAATATCTGAAACAAATATTTTTTATCTACAGAAATAAACAAACAAACCACAGTTAGAGAGCATGTATTCTTTATCCCGCCTGCAATAGTTACAGCCTACACTAAGTTCAGACCTTTCCTCAAACCTTTCCTCAAACCTTTCCTCAAACCTTTCCTCGCACCCACAGTTCGAGCCACTGTCTTTTGAGGGCAAAACCCCTGCAACAGTGGTTCTTCTTCTGAGTTCTCCAGAGGAGGACATCCTTATCAAAGCATGTGAAACAGTCCATGCGTTTGCAGAGAGAGGTAGGGTCTTCTCTAACGCTTATGCATTTTATGGTTATTTATATGAGCTTTATAGTTGAACAATTGCTTCTTGTAGCTCATCAGTTGGATAATCTAATCATACACAATAAGGTGTGGGAAACAATATGTACACAAACACGTTATATAGCTTTGTTTGGTTTGTAGAATTAAATATAGGATTTTTTTTTTTTTAATTAAATGCTGGTTAAGAAATATTTACAGTAGCATTTTACAAATTCAGCCACTGACTGTGATGAATATTTGTCAATGTTAGTTTTCAGCTCTATTCCTGCTTTGTTCTATTATTTTCAACCATACTGCAGTGTTTACCCGCATTCATAATGAATGTCTGTCTGACAACATGCTGGATTTTCTGCTCACTGTCTCCACCTGTTGACAGGAGACGAGAACAAAGTCTCTCTGCTGGGACTTGGGGCCTTGGAGCCTCTTTGTCAGCTCATCACTCACAACAACAGACTGGTCAAACGAAATGCCTTCATGGCCCTGGGAATCATGTCCACCCACGGTGTGTCAGAAACATATGCCACCAGCTTGGCTTCATCTCATGAATGATTTGACAGTTTAGCATGTACCTCGGTCCACAGGACTGGCTATATATACAGTATCTTACTGAGCAGTACCTGACATTCTGTGTGGTTACAGTTTGGTAAATTACCTTTAAAATGATTGTTTACTTTGTTTCTGTCTTCATTGAAAGGTGATGTAAAGAGTGCCATGAAAAAACTGAATGTAATTCCAACGATTATTGGCAAACTCTCCCCTGATGGTGAGTCATTTGGATTGTTGTTGGACTTAACTTAGACAAACAGACGTCAAGTACATGTACTCATTACTAAGAACAATACAAAAAAAAAGTGATTTGATCAAAGACCTAGCCTATAAAAATTCATGTC
This sequence comes from Maxillicosta whitleyi, assembly GCA_029822895.1. NCBI lineage: Eukaryota > Metazoa > Chordata > Actinopteri > Perciformes > Neosebastidae > Maxillicosta > Maxillicosta whitleyi. Next base: position 10,966,874 of record JAPSES010000115.1, read on the forward strand.
ACATGTGCATGTTTACCTGCTTAAACTTCTATAGATTCTGTTTTTGTGAACACCATTTTCTCTAATTCCAGAGGATACAGCTGTGCAAGAGTTTGGAACACTATGCCTGGCATCTCTGTCAGTAGATTTTGTCTGCAAGACACAGATCTTTGATAGCAATGGCCTACCACCTGTAATCCAGCTCCTATCCAGTCCAGATCCAGATGTGAAGAAGAACTCACTGGAGATCATCTTCAACCTGGTTCAGGTGACTCATAGTCAGGAGGAAGTCTACAGGAACCAAAGCCTCTAATGTTTATAGCTTTGTTTATGTAAATAAGCAGCCTTTGCAGTACAAGAATCCAGCATCACTCATATGCATTTTACAGGTTTTTTAAAACAAGAGTTTCAATCTTTTCTTTTCTTTTTTTCTAATTTGTCTGCATTTATTCTCATAGTTAGCCAGTACGAGAAGAGGTGAAAACTTTATATGAGATTGATGCATATTTTATTCTTGCAGCCCAAATGTTTTAATATTTAGTGCGTGACCATCACCAGCCCTCCCTGGAGACTAAGCAGTCATTCTTTATTGGATTTTCCTTAAGAGCCGGGGAGGGCAGTGTTTCACCACGGTGAGATAGGGGGAACAGTAAGAAAAGATAGCGGGGGTAGAAAGATAAGTACATTTATAGATGGATGGATATATATATATAAAGAGTTTCAATCTTAATTTACAATATCTTGCTAATAGATTTGTTATTATGTGTACTACAACAGAAATGTAAAAACAGAGCACTTTCTTTGTTTATGTATTATGTTCTGTATGAAGGACAACCCAAGCCGCTTGGCAGTACATGAGCTGGGTGTGATACCTCTGCTTCTGGAACTATTGAAATCAGACTTCCCTGTCATTCAACATTTGGCTTTAAAGACGCTGCAGAATGTCACTACAGATAAAGATACACGCAACACCTTCAGGGAAGAGCAAGGATTTGACCGACTCATGGATGTCCTTAATAATAAGGTAAAAAAAAAAAAAGCATATCATTTGTGACTGAATGTCTTTCTAATTACATGAACTTGGTCTGTATTATTTTGAGTATGTACTTTGTATTTCTACTGTATTTCATGCAGGACATCCATGACCTTCACGCTGAGGCCTTGCAGGTTGTGGCTAACTGTTTAAATGATAGTGAGTATTTGGAGCTTATCTATAAAGGTGGAGGACTGACCCAGCTGATGGAATTCCTCCTGACCCCACTGAAGCCAGAAATACAGGCCAACACTGTGAAGTGTATCGCCAGGGTGGCTCAGAGCCGTAAGTACAAAAAAAAAAAAAAAAAAAGCAGAAAGAACTATGATTTTGATTCAATTCATACAAATACATTGAAACTGTTTCCATTTTCTGTGTGAATGTATACGGGGACACCGAACACCGAAGCTGAGAATCGCAAACTGCTTCATGAGCAGAATGTGGAAAACGTTCTTGTAGAGCTTCTATCTGTGGCTGACGACAGCGTGAAAACAGCTACCTGTGAGGCTGTGGCCGCCATGAGCTCCCATTTACCCAGCAAAGACATATTTAGAGATCTGAGTATGTATGACATAGCATAGCAAACACAGCACTAAAACACTGACCGCAATAAAGACTGAACACGTTTCATATGTGTGTGTTTCAGAAAGCATCCCATCGGTGGTGCAGCTGCTCAGGAGTGAAAGTTTGATGGTTAGAGAGGCAGCAACGAAGGCGCTGTCTGACCTCACACATAACAACTGGCTCAACGCCTCGTGAGTAACACAAACTGAACAAACATTCCTGACCTAGTTCTTCTTTAAGAAGTAAGAGGGAAGGGAAGCTAACAGGTGTTTCTACCAATGCTGTATCTGGGACTCTGGGAATCATTCACATATTCTGTTCAATAGCATATTATTAGCCTCATAGCATAAATACCTATGTGAAATTTTGTTTTTCCGGGTCATATAATGATGCAAAATGAATGAGCAGTGTTAGGACAGTAGTTAAACACATACCACAGTTTGGCTAAAAATATGACTTGGGTAATTAAGTTATGAGGCTAATGATAATTGGAAAAGTCTCAACTTAGAATTCACTTTTGACATAGTACTGGTTCTTTCATTCATTTTTATGACACATCTGAAATGGATGGTTTAATAAAAAAAAAAAAAAAGGAAAATGTATTTGACAGCAAATGCATGATTGCATGTAGTTCACAAGACTTCTTCAATTATATAAAAGATGGAATTAATACTATCTCCAAAACAGAGGCTTTAAAGTTGTTTGTATTTTAAAGCAGAGTGGAATGCCTTCCCTTTTTTTCTCTTTCAAAAACTATTTAATGATTCATTCATCTACTCATCATTCCTCTTCTCTGAAAATCTCTTTCCTTCTCAGCTCCTCCATTCCATCTTCATTCACTTTATTCCCAGGACAAATCTTCCCTGGATCTATCACCTCTCACTCTCTCACTCAATACTTCAAAGTTACATTCTCACTCAGTTTTTTTGCTCACCACGTGCCTCCACCTTATGTGAATTTTTCTTCTGAACCTTTGATTTAAAAGTGTTGTCTTTTCTCATTTGTCTCCCAACCAGTATATCACAGACACGTTGGGTTTTATACAATGCATATGTGAGTGTTTGAGACTGTGGTCAGTGATCATAGGAACCTCAGCTCTTTGAACTAAATCCTCTCTGTTTTGCTGTGGTATCTCTCAGTGCAGTGTACGAGGCAGGAGGCCACGAGCACCTCCTCCAGCAGCTCAGTGGAAGCTGTCCCAGGACAGTGGCCAGTGCTGCTGCCACACTGTCCAACATGGCAGAGCAGGATGAGATCCGCTGCAGCATCCTGTCACATGGAGCCATGTATGCACTGGTGGAGCCCCTGAAGTCCACAAACACTCAGGTCGTGGTCAACACAACACTGTGCCTGGCAGCATTGGCCTGTGACACAGGAAGTAGGGCAGAGGTCGGTGGTATATATATATATATATATGTGTGTGTGTGTTCAATTAAAAAACAAAGCAAAACATATGCATTTTAAACTGAGTATTTTACATTGATGTCTTATTTTAAATTAAATGAGTGATTTTTCTAAATTATGATTTTCCTGATGCTTTAATATTTACTCCTTTTCTTGTATAGTTACAAAAAGCTGGAGGTCTCCGGACATTGGCGGACTTATTGCGCTCTAATCACAAAGACGTGCTGCACAATGCATGTTTAGCTGTCAATGTCTGTGCCAGCGATGAGCCCGCTGCTGTGGAAATGTGCAAATTTGGGTGAGCCACTGAGATAACAGATTATTTCAACATTTAATAGAGGAAAAGTCATGAGAAATTCAATCTATTTCCTTTATGCTGATATAATGCAATCTAATCAATACCTAATTAAACACACACTGTTTTTTTTTCCATTTTGTTTTTTTACCTATTTTTGACCCAATGTGTTAGTAATAAAATTGAAGGAGAATTATAAATCAATGTAAAGCAAAATCAAGACTACACGTAAATAGCAGTAACGGAAAAACAAAGTAATCTCCTAACAGGCCAATAGATGGCAGTATAAGATAGTGTTGCCTGTGGAAACACAATAGTATGACAGTGTTCATATTTATGGATGTCTGTGATCATGTGTAATAGTTGATTTATTTTTAATGTCTGATTCTTATGTATATGTTTTGTTTTTTCAGAGCCCTGGAGATGCTAAAAGAAATCAACCAGTCAGTAAATCGCAGGAACAGGTTCAGTGAGATGGCCATGAGCAGCCTGCTTAAGTCCAACCTGCCTGTTAAATACAGCCTGACAGGTTGTTTGTCCTCCACTGACCTCATTATGGATGGCTTTTATGATGCCGGGAAGGTGCTTTTGTGTGTATGTGTATGTGTGTGTGTTGTGTGTGTGTGTGCATCTATTAAACCGCAAAGCCTCATTAATGAATGTAAGCTAAATTGGGCCACCCCCCCCCAAAAAAAATCCCCCCAAAACACAACAACAGAATTGCTCGACAACCAAGCGAGATTTGACCATTTTAGTCCTAAAGTTACATATTTAAAGTGTTGTTTGTCCCTTTCTCCCTCCTTCTTCTTCTTTTTTTTTTTTAGGCTGTTCCAGGTCAGAGGGTTCTGTCTTTAGAAGAACTCTCCAGTCAGTCGGTCGATGAGCGCCGAGCCATCGTTGTTATCAACACAGCAGCAGAGTATGACCCCCAGACACAAAGCTCAAACCTGTTAAAACTGACTTTGTCCTAAAACAGTGCAGTGTTTTGTGAATATTCGACATTTAAAAACCCTCTAAAACTGTTTTTAGTTCATAAAGAGCACTGATGTAACTTTACGTACCTACTAATATATTGATTCAAGCTATAATGTGACTTTTGGGTTCCTCTCAGTTGTTCCCCTCTGCTTCAGCTCAGTGCTTTCCTGTTCTTCTCCCCCCTCCCCTGAAGGTTTTCCACCTTCACTGTGCCCCTTTAGTGTCCACTCACACGGTAACCGATCCAATTTTTTAAGATGGCAGCACAATCAGAGTAAAAGAGTCTTTGTGTTTAGACTAATGGACTGTAAAAGAATGTAAAATGAAGTGCTCACACACACAGACACACAAAAAGATGCAACCAAACATGGACACACACACACACACACACACACACATACTAACAAAACACACATAAACACACTCAACACACACATCCTGTTCATACCATATGTATTACAGGCTCTGCAAACACACACATACACACTAATGCCTCCACACACTCTTAGCATTTTGATGAATGAACATTGCCAAAGAGAGAAGCACACCCCCAGGGTACCCCCAGTCTGAAACCAACCCCCACTCACCCCCATTTCACTACACTCGCTTTAGCATGCATACACACATAACATCTCAGGCATTCTTAAACAGTCTCTTATGTAACCTATCTCTGGTTTCACATGTAGCTTCGCAAAGTCAATACTTTTTTATTGGCATTTATTCAACACGCTAAAATGCTACCATTACTTTTAACAATGAGGTTTGAGGTTTTTTTTTTTTTAACCATTATGTTTAACCCATAAAGACCCAAACATTCACCCTTGTCCAAAACCGTCTACTGATCTAAACTGTTTAATACCTGTTGATCCATTAATCCTATCAATCCACGTAAAGAAAATACAGTTTGTCATCTTTTCATAGTCATCAGATATGACCCGAAGCTCCGTAGTTACCGTGGAAACACCATTAACTTCTACAATAATGATTCACCAGTAAAACCCATGGAGTTGGATGTGAAGTTTATAGTCCAGTTAATGATATATTTTACTGAAAATGTGACTTTATCTTTAGTTTTTATCTGTTTAGGAACATGTATGATCAGTAAATTCAATATATATAGAAAAATAGCAGATTTTTACTGATAATGTGCAAAATAAGGATAGTATTACAATAAATGGTGATAAATCTGTTAAAAAAGGGTAAATATAGAGAAAAATGTATTTGCGAACTGCCACAAATGTCACACTGGGTCTTCATGGGTTAAAAAAAAATGTTCATACATGCTAACAAAGGTTTGTGGTTTCTTTAGTGATATAAAAAAACTGTTCTTTTTCCTGTGGTAGAGAGACAACCAGTGTGTCTGAAGACAGACGCAATTTATCAGAGGCAGACATCAGTATCAAGGGAAACCACAAGACATCAAGGTGAGCGGGTCTCCTGAGGTACTATTCAAGATATGCACATTTTTGATAGAAAACTATGAATGTATTACTTGCACTAAAATGGAATGCAATAACTGTAATTTACTGTCTGTGCGTATAGGAAGAAGGAGGAAGACAAACAGAAAGACGAGGACCAGCCGCAGTCTCCTACAGAGAAACGGTGGAAGATGATGAACGATGTGTCGTTGCAGGTTTTAGTTAAAGAGGCCAAAGAATCCATCCTCCCCCTGAATGATGAACGAGAGCAGTACGTCACCTTGGCCAGGTGACTGATTAATGCAATGATCACTAGCCCAACGTGCAGAGATGGGGTGTTGAGCCTCATTTTGTAATAGCGGTGCATTTTGTAATAAACGTCCAAAATCTAATAACTTTTTCATTTCATTTTGTAATAAATTTTTACTGCATTATGTAATAAGTTATTAAATTTTTGAGAAGATTATTACAAAATGCACTTGCAACTTTTTTATTCTCTAGAAAACGGCGCATTACGTAATAACAATTCTAAAGCATAGTTTATTTGTTTGTTAATTGTGTTTTATTTTACTTTAAAGTATTTATAAAAGCTAGGCCTATTATTAGTATCACATGTATTAGCCTAGTAGCGGTACTTAGCAATAACCATCAGTACGCTATTCAAAGGTCGCATTAACAGAGAATATTCTGTAAATTCCAGATTTTTTTTATTATTAAAATTTATTACAAAATGCATTGGGGCAGTTTATTACAAAATGTGGCTTTATTACAAAATTAAATGAAAAAGTTATTACATTTCGGATGTTTATTATAAAATGCACCGCTATTACAAAATGTGGCTCAACATGGGGGGGGGGGGGGGGTTAGAAATAAAATGACGTGTTCTGTTTTATTTGTCTAAACTGCCCAAATCAGACGACCCAACTCAAATAATACACTTCTGTTGATGTTTATAAAAGTTAAACCGATCTGGAACAAACTATATTGTAACCACAGTGAGAATTCATGACAGGAGACTAATGCGTTTTATGTTCTGGGCTCTGGGTGTCAGGCTGGTCAGCAAAGCCATGGGTGGAGCAGTGGAGTTGGAAAAGTTGCACGGATTTCAATGGAACCTCCACCTCAGTGAGCTCAAGTTTCAGCTTCAGTCTAATGTGGTTCCAATTGGGATGATCAGCAGGGGAATTTTCTGCCACAGGGCGCTTCTGTTCAAGGTACCACTGCTACAACAAAGTCTTTAAACTTATGTACGCCTAAAGCAGGGGGGTCAAATTCATGTTGGTTCAGGGGCCACATCCAGCCGAATATGACCTGAAGTGGACCGGATCATTAAAATAATAACATAATGATATAGAAATGATATCAGTTACACAATTATACGTGTGGTTACTATGTTTTAGTGTGAAAAAGGTAAAAACGGTATTATTAAAATGTTTACATCTACAAACTATATTTAAAAACATCAACAACCATGAACAAAAAGAAAGTTATTAAGAAAAAAGTGCAATTTTTGCAATTTATTCCATTATTTGGCCTCAGTTCCTCATTTTCACGTTCATTATAACATACAGATCACAGTGGATCTACAAATACACTAAATATTTAATAACAATTACTCTTCATTCTCTTGAGACATTTCTGGTTCTTCATATTTGTTCAGATTGTTCACATTTTTGTGTAATTAAATTTTTTTTACACTTAAACAAAGATGAAAAAAATGCGTTTTTCATTATTTATAGGTTATTATGACAGTATTTTATTGGTCTGATCTAAAAATTTGTCATGGTTCATATTTTCAGTGTAATTTTTTTATTTCACTAATTCATTCTGAGGGCCAGATTGGACCCTTTGACGGGCCGGTTTTGGCCCCCGGGCCACATGTTTGACACCCCTGGCCTAAAGCATGACTCTCTTCTTTAAATCCAACTATTTTTTTTTTTGCCAAAGCATTTAGTCCATTACCTGTGTGCTTCTGTTAACCTCTGCAGTGTCTGGCTGACTGCATCGGACTGAGCTGTACTCTTGTCAGGGGTGAGTACAACCGGGCCTGGAACGAGGTACTCATCTTCAGTCCAGCTGGGAGCTCTGCCCAACCATCCTGCTACATCATGGACCTCATGCACAGTCCTGGAAGCCTGTTGAGAGTCAACAGTCCTGCTGCTGTGCAATACCAAACCATATAAAGAGCTCTTTTCCAAAACGCTATATATCCATTTTCAAATATTAAGTGTTTTTATCATCTTTCTCTGTCAATATCACTGAAATCTATGTTATAATGTTTAAAATTGTTATGGAAATAGCAGATAACATTAACCTAGTTGCAATTTTCCTGATGCTATCTTCAAATCAGATTGTAAAAATTAAAATAAAACATTTTAATTAAATGGCTTTTATAGCATTTTGGAAAAGAGCTCTTTATCAACAACATAAAACACTGAATGACAGCGACATGTAACAGATTTTTACATGTGTGTACTGTGTGTCAGATCCTTAATAAAGTATTATTCAAGTCAGTTTGTACGAGTAAAGGTCATTTAATCTGTTGTCTGGTAGAAGCAGAGCTAGAATATTAAGACTTGAGGATCCCTCTTCAACCCCAAAAATGTACATGGGCAAAAAAAACTGATATAACATATAGGTTATATTTGCAGCTACATGCATTTGAAATGTCATTCATTATAACTAAATGGGGAAAAAATTATAAAAATTAATAAAAAGTTTGAACTTTGACCTACTTTTCCCAAAATGTAATGAGATCTATTCTGGGTCACTTGTAATCTGTGTATGAATTCGACCAATAATTTTGCTGCTAGAGTAAAGAATTAGAATTATTACCTCTTGACTCCTCTTCGGGGGGCGGGGTTACAATAATCAAATGAAAATGACCTGGGGGGGTGTTATCTAAAGGGTTAAAAAAACACATGCACACATACTCTGCTTGTTTTTTCTTGAATGCTGCTCCGACATCGACAAAAACTAAACCCATTTCTCCTTGAAGATGACAAAACAACACAGTAAAATCTAATTTAACCCACTAATAACTTCTAATATAAGTGTTGGACATGTAGATGATTTACCAAAAGATAGCCTATATAATAATAATAAACCAAGTGTTGTAAAAGCCATGCAGCTCTTACACCACAGGGTAATTAAACTCATTGCAAGAAATAATAGCTATGAACTTAGTCCACTTTGCCCTATATAAACTGTAGGTGTGATTTTTGACCTGGTTACTCTGAAAACAGTCCGACTGACCACGCGCTCTTTACGCAGCGCGCGCACTGGCTTTCACTGAAAACTGCACTTGACTCGACAGCAGAACTTCTCTCCACAGAAGCAAACATGTCTCGTTTGGTCACCCGTCTGTTCGTAGTTATTTCCCGACATGCAGCAGCTAGATCCGGAGGGTTACCGAGGAGGATCCCCGCGTCCATCCGTCCTCTGTCCTCAAGTCAAGGTACCAGTCAGCGGTCCGGTTCTGTTATTGATCTGTTTTAACTTCAGCCTGTGTGCTCCTCCTGTTCGTGCAGGATCTATAGTTGGTTTTGCAACATTAAAAGGTTTGTCTAAACAGCTACTCTAATGATAATTTCTTACAATGTCTGATATGAAAGAAAATGTTATTTAAACGGTTGTTATTTTAATGCGTAAAAGTCTGTTTTCTTATTTGTCCTCTCCTCATTTTGTATTCAAACTGTTCAGGATCTGCATCTGAATAGAAAAAAACATTCATGTTCTGACCTTTTCATTCTAAGCTCTGTTTTCTCCTCAGGTTTATTGTCCAGTCTAACCCGTTATGATGAGGCAAAAGACTGGCAAAAGAAACTGACCCCAGAACAGTATGTGGTCACCAGGGAGAAAGGCACAGAGGAGGTGCGCGCGCACACGCACACACGCACAGAACAGAACAGAACAGAAGTGTCAATGATTAACATGCACATCAGCACTCCCATTTGGGTCAGAGCAGCGATATCTCTGTCTGACAGACTAACCAAAATATGGCTCATAAACCCCAGAAAATTCCACATGGACTTTGCACACCACTATTGATTATCTGGGTTAAATTCATCCAGCCCAGGCACTTTTATCAATTAGACTGACTGAGAACATGTATTACCTTTAAAGCACAGGGGTTTTTAGAGCTTTAGCTGCTGTTTCTATCAATGTATAACAGCGTCTATATGTGTAAATGTATTACAGCTGAATAACTTTATATGCTGTTCAATGCTTTTTATGTTGGATGCATGAAAGAGACCATGTACTGCATTTATTATACATAGAATAGAACAGAATAAAACAGAATAGAATGGTATAAAATAGAATAAAATAAAATAGAACAGAATAAAATAGAATAAGATAAAATAGAACAGAATAGTGTAAAGTAGAATAGAGTAAAATAAAACAGAATTGTATAAAATAGAATAGATTAAAATAGAATAGAACAGAAGAAAATAGAATAGAATAGTGTAAAATAGAATAGAATAGTATAAAATAGAATAAAATAAGACAGAATAGAAGAAAAAGAATAGAATAAAATAGAATAACATAAAATAGAATAGTATAAAATAGAATAAAACAGAATAGAATAGAATAAAATAGAACAGAAGAAAATATAACAGAAGAAAATATAACAGAATAGTATAACATAGAATAGAATAAAATAGAGCAGAAGAAAACCGAATAGAATAGTATAAAATAGAATAGAATAACATAGAATAGAACAGAAGAAAACAGAATAGAATAGTATAAAATAGAATAGAATAACATAGAATAGAACAGAAGAAAACAATAGAATAGTATGAAATACAATAGAATAACAGAATAGAATAAAATCAAATAGAATAGAATAGAATCAAATAGAATAGACCACTCACATCAATACAAGCACAGTTATATATAAAAGTTTGCTTTCTAAAGTAATGGTAAAGAAGCGTTTCAAAGTAATTAAAATGATTAATAATATCCAACATCTTGTCTGTTAATATGTAAGAATGTACCATCGTTTAAAACCAATTAAAATGTTTTATATCACGTCCGATACCAAACACAAACATTAGTTTTGTAGAACACATCTGTGACATTGTACCTGTGACACATAACACTGTCACTGTGTGTAGTTTTAAAGAAGCGTCCTTTAATCTAAACTATTGATTCTAATACACGTTTGATCTGTGTAGCTTTAATGAAACTGAATATTTTCTGTGTTTGTGAATGTTTCAGCCCTTCAGTGGGATTTATCTGAACCACTTTGAGGTAGGGATGTACCACTGCGTCTGCTGTGAGACTCCACTCTTCAGGTAACCGTTCACACCAAAATGTTTGGAATTGAATTTGATGGGGAAGTTTGTGCTATTTTTGCACTCGTGTTTATGGTTTAATTATATTTGTACATTAATCATTCCACAAAGAAGGAATAAGCTAAAAAAAAAAAAAAAAAAAAGCTTATTTTTGCTTGTTTTTCCCTTGATACTCTTACTTTAAATGAAATGTGTGCATTCTCATTATGTGTATATATATTTAAAAAACAAACAACAAAAACACATCTATCATCTCAACTTAATATTCCTGAATGATTTTATACATAAAACATTTTTTTAAATTTTTATTTTACATTTGGTCAAAGAACTTAACAACCAAAATTCATCATCAAGTCCATTCCATAATTCCAAACCCACAACCCATCTAGACTTTAGTACATTCACCTCTTAAATTATTATAATTACTCTCTTTTAATTTAAAGAAACGGTGAATGGTATTTGGAACAATATTATTTTTTACTTTTAGAAATCATCTGTAATATTTTACAATATCCTGCATCTTAAGGATTTAAGTTGAATAAATAAATTATTAGTTGCTCCAAAATATCTTACGAATAGATAGATAGATAGATAGATAGATAAACACCCTGGGGAAATTTTTTACAATCACAGCAAAAGTGCAACAATAAAGTGCAGAAATTCTATATAAATAAAAGGCAGTGAGAAATAAAGACATATTTACATAATATTAATTAATATTAATTAATTAATAGGTCTTTTTTTGTAATTTTACTAATGCATCTATACACATTTTTGCACAATATGTTAAGAAAGGCATAAATAAAGAACAATATAGGCTGTTTTTCTTCAGTAAATCTCTTGTTTTATATAATATACCTATAGATTTGGACACTTTCCTTTGAATATACATTGTATTTTCTTTGAGTCCTGTGGTGGTGCTGAAATGACAGACATAATAATGTGATTACAGAACTCTAGAGGAACAAATGTGTGTGTAAATTGTCACTGAGGAAGTGTTTTCTCGTCTCTTTGTAGCTCAGAGTCTAAGTATGACTCTGGGACAGGCTGGCCCGCATTCAAAGAGGCTCATGGGACATGGGAGAGGGATGAAAGCCACACATCCATCATACGTCGTCCTGACAACAGCTTGGGCAGTGCTGGGACAGAGGTCCTTTGTAAAAATGTGAGCTATGTCTTAAACCATGAATAAAAGTAGTTTAATCAGATGTACAGGTTCAGTGTTGTATAAAGTACTGAAAAGTCCCACTCAAGTAAAAGTATCGGTATCGGTAAGTATCAAAAAATGACTGTGGTAAAAGTCAGAGTCACTGAAATGTTACTTAAGTTGAAACTTTTTGTACTTAAGTACATGTACTGTAAAAATAAATGTTCTCAAGTAATGTAACTAAAAGTACAAGTAAATGGTAAATAACAAGCAAAGGCAGCCTGAATGTTTTTTTTTTTTTTTTTTTTTTTAAATAAAATTATTGTGAATTCCACCACTGAAAATGGAGACGCAGGCAAAATGTACCAATTTGAAACTTCGTAAACCTGTTCTTTTTGCTCTTTCACATCAAGTCAGTCCTGAAAATTCAGCGTACATTAAAAGAAAAGTAAAAAAAAAACAAAAAAAAAATGTGAACTTCGGCTGTACAGATGATCAATTGCCATCGATTTCGACAAAATAAACAAAATTGGGACAGAACTTCTTTTGTAACAAGTAACAAAACGGAACTCTGAAAATGTAGTGGAATAAAAGTACGCAATTAAGTTCAGAAATATAGTGAAGTAAAAGTAAAAGTTGTCAAAAAATGTTAAACTTGAGTAAAGTACAAAGTCTCAGTACAGTAGTGAAGTATTTTTACTTGGTTACTATACAACACTGTACAGGTTTATATAGACTTGTTTGTTTATTGTAAAACCTGTATCTTATCTGTGTTTCACGTTAATTTTTTCACGTGTGTCTTCTATAAATACATTGTTTTATGACTGTTTTTGTGTTTTCACAGTGTGATGCCCATCTGGGCCATGTGTTTGAGGACGGACCGGACCCAACGGGCCAGCGATTCTGCATCAACAGCGCAGCGCTCACCTTCAAACCAAGAGAAAACAACAACAAACCCGACGGTTCTGAGGAAAACTAATGAACTCTGGTGTAAACGCGCATCTTTCGTCCTCGACTTTTATTCTGGAATAAAAGCGAAGGTCTACTTCAGCGTCAGACCTTTTGTTTTGTTTTGGTTTTGCCCTCGAATGGCATTCTGTTGTAATATTTGAATAATGAAGTGTTCATTATATCGTCTCTATGCTTTGATAAATTCACTGGACACGTGTATAAGCTGTAAAATATCCAAACATGTCTTCAATAAAATCATACTTTCACATTTTTTTAAAATGTTTTTAGAGCAGAAGTATCAAACATGTGGATCGGGGGATGAATCTGAATTTATGAAATGCAAAAATTATTCATCATTATTTTAACATACAAACCTCAAGTGGGCAGATCAGTAAAATACTATCATAATAACCTATAAATACTCACAACTCCAACTTTTTCTTTTTTGTAAATGTAAATATTTTCATGCAATGTTACTTTATTTACACTCAGACAAACGATCATTTCACAAAAGCACAAAAAACCTGAACAAATATGAACATTTTCACATGTCTGACGTACAAGTTTATCAATATTCTGCCTGTTATTAAATGTTCTGTGTATTTATAGATCCACTGTGATCTGTAAAATGTAATTTACTTGTATAAATTATAAAGTGAGACAGAATATTGTTAAAATTACATTTAGTTTTCTAAAGAAATTTCAATTTGTTCATGTTATTCACATTGTTTTGAAGCACAGGTGTCAAATATGTGGCCCGGGGCCCAAATCCAGCCTGTCAAATGGTCCAATTTGGCCCATGGAGATGAATTTGAGAAATACAAATATTACACTTATTATCAATCCACTACATTAACTTCATTTTTCAATCAATTCAATCTCCAGTGGATCAGAACCAGTAAAATAGCATCATAATAACTTATAAATAATGAAAAATCGCGCAATCTGCTCTTTGTTTTACTGTCAAAAAAGCTAAATTACATGAAAATTTTTACATTTGTACGCTATTTTTTCCACAAAAAAGTGATTAACCTGAACAAATATAAACAACATGATGAAATGTATTCGAAGACTTAGGTGTAATTGGACCAATATTTTGCCTGTTATTAAATATTTTATGTATTTGTAGATCTATTGTGATCCGAGACAGAAAATTGTTAAAATTGCTGTTATTTTTCTTAAGAAATTTCAGTTTTTTCAAAGTTCTTCATATTTTAAAGTAAAGTTTTTCATCATGTAATTTCACTTTTTTTTTTTTTTTTAACTCTAAAGCATAGAGAAATGTATGGATATTGTCATTATTTATATATTATTTATATTATTTTACTGGTCCGGCCCACCTTAGGTCATATAAGGAATTAACATGAGTTTGACCCCCCCTGTTTTAAAGGATAGTTGGTAGATATGAAGATTTTATTCACATAATTTAATTTTTTTTGAGGAAAGTTCGTAATCGACATTATTTATATATTATTATGTTATTATTTGACTGGTCCGGCCCACTTCAGATCAAATTTGGATTAATGTGGCCCCTGTTTTAACATGAGTTCGACACCCCTTTTACATGCTGGACACTTGTAACACTGCCCCCTGTCGTCCATATGCAGCCACTGCAGTAGGCCAGGTCATCTGTGCCAGGAAACCAGGTTAATATTTAACTTAAAGGGGTTCCCAGTGTTTCATATAGTCTGTGTGTGTGTGTTGATCTCATGTGTGATGGAAAAACAGCAGATTTAATCACAGACAGAGACGCAGGAGACGGAATAGCAGCACAAAAACTCATAGAAACTTTAGAAACACGTGATCAGGAAGCAGGAAGATGGCGAGGATGGCTGGGGTACGGCGTTATATGTTGGCAGTTGTGGCGATAAGCGTGTGTTTGTGGGGTTTCACTGAGGCTGTCGGGGGGGCGGTGAGTCGACCACGACCTCAAAGACGACCTCGTAAGCCAAAGGTCACCCCGGTTACCTTGACCCCACCAGCACAGAGCGTAGACATACAGCAGGTAAGAGAAGTTACATCTATGTGTCATGTGACCTGGCTTAAATCATTATTTCTGAGCTAAGCAGCTTCGTCTCACCGCTTTAATTTGTGAAATAAATAGTAGAAAATCAAAGAGGCTTATAACACAATGTGAACTGTTGATGGAAACACTATGAGCCTCGCGGTAAACAGTCCGCTTTTATGTCACATGACCTTCGCACGCTGATAGTTTGATTTTCGGCGCATAATGACAGAAAAACACAAATAAAACACTAGGAGAAAACCAATAGAAATAGAAGCACGGCTCAGGAGGTTAATATGGTATGTACTAAAAAAAAAAAAAAAATAAAAAAGTTACAGGAATCTATCTGTAATTAAATATAGAATTAGTCTAAAACTGCTTTGTTTGGAGGAAAAAACAAACACTTCAAACCTACAAACATGAGGCTGCTTGGATGTGGCAATGTGGACATGATTGTGTAATTGAGTAAACAGACGTAACATGGGGGATTTTGAGTGAAATAGAACCGAATAGATGAAAACACAAAAAGAAATGTGTCTTTTTTTATGTGTATAATGAACACACACATACTGTATTATTTGATCACAGAAAAAAAAAAAAAGATTTATAAATGGAAATGACGGGTTTTATTTCCCCAGACTGTCTCCCTGGTGATATTTAAGATCATATTAAAGTCTCATCTCCCTTGTTCTTCTTCTCTTCTGTTCCCGTGTGATGAAGTTGACTGGAAGATGGTTCCTGCTAAACGCTGCCTCTAAATGCTCCTATCTGATAAAACATGGGACCAAAGTGGAACCCACCGTCATGACCCTCACTCTCCCTTCGTCCTCCAACCAAACCCTGTCTGTTAGCACGAAAACCCGACAGTAAGTACAGCCACAAACCGTGTACCCCGGGGGTCTCAAACTCATTTTCTTCCGGGGGCCACATTCAGCCCAATTTGATCTCAAGGGGGCTGGACCAGTAAAATAATAACATATAATATAATTGCATAATAATGTATAAATAATGACAACTCATAATCTGTTTTTTTTTTTTTTTTAGTGAAGACAAACCTATGAAATGATGAAAATATGCACTTTTATATTCTACCCAAACAAAAAAGATATGAATAACCTGAAAAACTGACATTTCTCGTCAAAAATAGGTGCAATTTTAACAATAATGTGCCTCAAATGATTATTTATACATGTTCGTTATGGATCGGATCTACAAACAGACTTAATAACAGGCAGAAAAGTGTTGAAATTGTGCTTAATTTTCTTTAGATACTAGCTAAATAATAACATAATAATATATAAATAATGTCAACTCCAAACTTATCTTTGTTTTAGAGCGAAAAAAGTCAAATTAAACAATGAAAATGTTTCCATCTACAAACTATACTTTCAAGCAACGTGAATAACATGAAAAAACTGAAAAATAAGTGTGATTTTAACACTGTTATGCTTCAGTTTATCATTTCCACATGTTCATTAGAACTCACAGACACAGTGAATCTACAAAACATTTAGTAACATTGTTAAAATTGCATTTACTTTAATGAAGATATTTCAGGTTCTTCATATTTGTTCAGATTATTTACATTTTTGGTGAAATTCTATTTTGTTTTAGTGTCAATGCATGAAAATATTTACATTTACAAAAATAAAAAGTATTTATAGCATTATGATCGTATTTTACTGATCTGACCCACTTGAGATTGAATTGAACTGAATGTAGAACCTGAACTAACAGGATTGTTAACATCTTAATATCTATTTTTGCATTTTACAAATTCATCCAAACTCATCCTGGACCATTTGGCGGGCCAGATTTGGGCCCCAGGCCACATGTTTGACACCTATGGCTTAATGCTTCAGCTGCACGATCTGGATTTTATTTCTGTTCCCATGAGGAAATAAAGCCAGAACAGTTAAACCCATTTACTTGTTATTATTATTTGCAGTGTTTCAGGTCAGCCTGACCTGGCTTTTCCACAAAAATGGATCAGCGTTGAAGACTTAAGTGGAAAAATCTGTGCCCTTTCGTTCTGCCAAAACACTCTGTGGTGGATTTGTTGTGATGTTTAGAAATCTGTTGGGAGAAAAAGAAATAAGCAATTAAACAGAAATGCAAAAATGTGAACACAGTCTATTGTGTTTTCTCAGTAATCACCAGTGTTGGGAAATATTACAAGAGTATGATCTGACTTCAACAGCAGGAAGATGGACTCTTAAAGGTCAGATCTATCTATCTATCTATCTATCTATCTATCTATCTATCTATCTATCTATCTATCTATCTATCTATCTATCTATCCATCTATCCATCCATCCATCCATCTAATATATAAACTTCATGGTTTAACTGTTGCTTCCATCAGGACTTCGCCCTGAGCTCAACACTGAAATAATCCTTAAGGAGACAGATTACAGCTCCTATGCAATCCTGTACTATCACAAACGGGACAAAGTCACCATGAAACTGTACGGTGGGTTTACCTTTGATCTTTACTTCCTCCTAAATCTGTAAAAACAGCTGGTGGAACTATACACAAAATTAAATCTAACTGTTTTTTTTTTATTTTTTAGAATACTTCATAACACATTAGTAAAATTACAAAAAAAGACCTATTAGAATGATTAATATTAATATTATGTAAATATGTCTTTTTTTTATTACTGCCTTTTATTTATATAGAATTTCTGCACTTTATTGTCGCACTGCTGCTGTAACTTTTTGTGTTCGTTGTGTTCAGGGCGGTCTGTGGACAACTTGTCAGAACCAACACTGTCCAGGTTTGAAGAACTTGCAGAACAGCAGAATTTGGGACTGGCTTACCTCTTTCCATTTCCCACATATAGTACGTCCACATGCATCTAAAAAATACAGTGACATGTGTGTGTATAATGGTGCCGACTACATATTTATAATTAAACAAAATATCAACAAATACATTTAAAGCACCTACAAATGAAAACTAAGTAGAAAACACATAGTTATATGTTTAATATTTATGTTCTTCTCATTGTATTTCGTTTCTGTCCAGGTCATTGTGGTGATGTGGACCAGGACCATGTGATCAGTGAGTTCAAACATTTGCTTTTATCAGTAGGG
>JAPSES010000115.1:10985140-11006251 GCA_029822895.1 Maxillicosta whitleyi
GAGGATTATGTAGCTCAGAAAATGAATGACTTTATCACTTCTTTTTGTTCATGTGGCTGTGATTCTATGTCCCACAGAAGAACCAGAGGAATCACATTAGACAGACAGCCTTTTGTACTAACAGATGTCAGAATCATCTCGATCCATTAATAGAAACTGACAATTAGTTTTTCCTTTTCTTGTAATAACACGATCAAGCTCTACAAGCAATAGTAACTCCACAAACTAATTTGTCTTGACAGATGCCTACTGTTCTCGTTTGTCCGTTCGGAAAACACAGCGCAGACTAGTTTCTGTATTCACCTCACATTTAGTCGAGATGACAGCAACAGGAGAGAAGCATAAGCGCTCGCTGTTGTCCACTGGGCAGCAGGAAGGTCTTGAAATCACACTGTTCTACACTGTTTATCCCTGAAATGATAAGTGGGAGACAGTACAGCATTCAGCCACAAGGGGGCAGGATGTACATGGTACTGAAGTGAACATCAGAAGATAAGGTAAAAGTTGTTATCAATAGATCTGCTTCTCTTCATGAGACAGATTCAAAGAGTTTGTCACATTATTGCAATATTTTTCCTGACTCTTCTTCACAAAATATAGAGACAAGTTGTATGCCAGTACGAAAAACAATACATACACAATTACTAAAATTAAGGATAAAACACTCTTTATTTAACTCAACAGAACTGAAAACAAGAAATGTGAGTAATGGGTTTCTGTCTGAGCTGATAATCTATAATTGTTTAAATCACATGTCAAGGGGAATGTGTGTTTATGTGAGTATTTATATAATTATATAAAAGAAAGTAAAGAAAATTTACTCATTTGCTCTCATGGGTTTGATGTGTGTAGATAGAGAAAGTCTTCTTTGAGGCCCCGATAGAAGGCAGGCTGAGTTCACCAGCTGTCCAAGTGTCTCATAAAGTGATCCGCAGTTAACGCTTAACCATGAGGCGGCGATGACGTACAAAATCCTTCATGTAATGAGGGGTAACGGTAGCAGTTTTACTAAACAGACATACAAAAAAGCAAATTCATGACATAATAAGAAAATTAGCAGCTGGTCGACACATTATAAATGCTATGGTAATGTTAACAGAAGCAACAACCACAAAAAAAAAAAAAAAAAAAAAAAAAAAAATCAACACAATGAGGAAATAGAACTTGCACATCCTTTGAATATATGTTGGATGAGTGTGGCACTGTAGAGTGAAGCTCAGTTCGTTCTGGACAAAGCAACAGCCTTTTCATTCTGAACACGAACAACCTTGACTCATGCTTTATCAACCATGCATATTTGCGTCTGTTATGTGCGTCACAGAGGTTTGGCATTACCTTTTCTTTTTTTTTTTTTGTCCTGTATGTTGTATGCAGTTTTCTGATGCGTCAGTGAAGCCGCATTTGTTGCATAAAAACCTGCTAGATTTTCTCACCCAAGCGTTTCGACTTTAAAATCAGGCTCCGATCCGAGTTTACGGGGGGAACTGAACAGAGCGCCATTGGAATCAGAAAGACGTACAGCTACCAGATACTTGTATCGATGTGAATTCATGCAGCGGTAATAAGTTTTCTATCCTTTTAAGTAATCTAGGGCAAGGCGAAATGGCTCGACACCTTCAAGGCACAATGGATTAATAAGCCAATTATCATCTTAACCTCATCCCAGAGACCATGAACTCGGAGTATCTGTCAGTGATTTTTTTTTGTTTCATGCTGCTTAAACCATTAAATGGATGTTAAGAGCGTCGATACAACTCCTCAAAAAGTTATTCGGGCTCATCTCTGCGACTGCACTGTCTTTTGTGGCGCTTTTACTTTTCTAAATAAAGACATTTCTGTTCATCGGCCGTACAGTAAAATCCACCTCTCGAAACAGTTTAACACATTAAAAACGCACAGATGCATGCAAAGGCTGTAAACCCCATAAGTCAGTCTACAGGTGTACAAATACGGAGCGAAATTCCTCAACCCAAGTCAGACATTTAATGCTAGTTCAGTGAATAATGTAAGACTCGAGTGTTTGGCAAAGAAATAAACTGACTGATCAAGTCTGAGTGAGTAAAGGCTCCCGGTTTTCACTCAGTCCGAACGAAAAGAAAGCTGCCGCGCTGAGCTAAACCAACGAAACATGGAGTGTCATGATTTCCCACCATGCTCTGAGAAATCCCTCTCTGAACAATCATCAGAAAGGAATGTCTCATACAATCGAATGTCATAACATTTAACATAAATCTACTTTTATAGGTATTTTGCAATAGACAGACATGTGATATAATTGTAATATAGATCTGAAAACTCTCAATAGTGTTAATGTATTGGACCTAAAGCTCTGAATAAATCTTTTGAGAAAAAAAACCCAAAGAAAACAACACAAAATAATATATATATAGATATATATACAAAGTGACTTTTGGCATCCGTCTTCAACTCTGTATTACCACGATACAGGTGGTATGTCTGTTGCGTTATATGGATATGAATGTTGACAGATTGGTGCAACCTCAGCCTGACGAATTATTAAAAAAAAAAAAAAAAATTGGCATGTATGACATTTTTGATATAAGATTTTTGTTAAAAAATAAAATCAAAATTGCAACAGAGACGGGCAATAAACCTGTGCTATCACACGACCCAGTTAAGTATAATTATTTGTCATATACAGTATTCAAAGGACTCCTGAAAACTCCCAAGCACGATACAAAGAAGGACAAGCCGGTTAGTATATACATGTACAGTCTCTTATAGTCGTGCTCTGCTGAATAACTGTCCCTCTTCCCTTTCTAATACTCTGGATATATAAAAAAAACAAACAAAACAAACAAACAAACCAAAAAAAAAAAAAAAAAAAAAATTCTGTACATGTTTTTCCCTCACATCTCCGCCCCTTCAAGGAGATTATTGTCCATTCCTTTATCTCTACCGTTATTGGTCATTGAATTAAATCTCCTCCACCTTTGTGGCAACTGGCGGTCTGGCGAATCCCTTTCTTTCTAAATGTCCCGTCATCCCATCACGGCTGTTAGATGAACCACTCCTTCTTTGATTCGTCGATAGTTTCTGGGTTGTCGGTTCCAATAATGGCGGTGTCCGCTGATTCGCCAGCCGACTCGCCGCTGCCTTTGGCCTCGTTGGTGTGGTAGGTGCCTTTGTGACGGAACATGTAGCGGATCAGGAACACCAGAGTACATAGGATGGTGAAGATCACGACCGCGATGATACCTGTAGGGGCGGACACAAAACGCATTCACTGTTTTACTTCCAAACATGCAACGGATGCGGACCGCTGCAAAAATAGCGACTCTAATAGTTGACAAATTTGGCCTGGCCTCAGCGTTTCTCTGACATTGGTGGTTGTGATCCTTCAAACAGTCACCTGAACACGGCCAATGATTGGCAACTAGGTGATGAATGTCGTCCAATGACAACCAAGGACAAATCCTGGTGGAGACGTCATAAAAGAAGGTATGTATATCATGTGAAAACCTATATAATATTCCATTCTTACCAGCAATTCAGCAGATAAATGGATTACAATGACAGTTTATACATCCTTATGTCCTACATACCTCATGTCCTCATGTCATAAAACCCCTATATAGGTATGTGTCGACTGTACATGGTCGTTTTGTAAAGTATATGGTCGATTTCTTACTACTTTGCAATATTACTATTAAACACCAAGCTATGAGTCCTGATATTTTCCTTCATTTTACTACATTCACTGCTATACGCTGCAACACTTCTGTTCTGATGTTTCACATATGGATAATTACCATCTTTTAGCACGTGACACAAGTAATCCCCTGACATAAGCTAATCTGAATTCAGCTTTTGCAAATGTGTTGATGATGACGTGTACCTCCAATGATGGCAGAGTCCCTGTTGACTCCATCAGGAATAACTCTCTCCTCATTGAAGGGGAATTCTGCATCTAAGCACAGGAAGGAAGACAAAAAAAAAATGTGTTACGGACAAAATAAAGTGCATTAGAATGGACCGTCATCCCATCTCTGCTGACCGCATTACCCATAGTCCTCCAGGGGAAGAAAGAATATGAGTAAGAAGGAGAGGTGGCATGAGTGAAGAAGTGAGGGCAGGGGGGCAACTGGGCTTATTATAGTCTGTCAAATGCCTGATATAGTTTCACCAGGATCAATTATATATAGAGAGAAATGGAGGGGAGAGGTGAGGAGAGGAGAAGAGAGATCTGTCTCCGAGAAACATCGGGAAAAAAAAAAAATCAATGAGAAGATGGACAATGATCATTATAAGTGAGGGAAGAAGAGATGGCGGGATAAATTATAGATTAGATCTATTTATACAAATGTAAAGCAGAATAAATACTAATCTCTCTGGTAGAAAGATGGCTGGGAGCAAATTTGAACCTGAAGTTCAGATCAATAGACCAGATCAATGGCAGATAGCTCAACATTCCCAAAGGCACAGTTGGCACCGAGCCGGAGGTAAACGGCTGCATCCAGAATAATGATTAGGAAACACTAAACAGCACCGCGCGATGCAACACGAGACACAAGAGTAATGAAGTCTGCACATGTGCGTGAGATGGAGAGGATATGGAAGTGGGGGTTTATCATCTTAAGGACATCTGATGGATCCTAACCTGTGTTGTCCAGATGCCAGGGGTCTGTTGCTGCAGACATTGGTGGGATGGTGAGAGGTGATGCCCCGCAGTTGGACTCTAGTAGTTTGCCCTGGTAAGACACCGGCCAGGTGGCTGCAGGCTGTTTGTCCGTCTGACCAGCTGTGGGAGTGGCCTGGGATTGTGTTGCAGTCCTTAGTGCAGATTTGAGTGGGGCGACTCCGTTAAACTGCACCCGCGACAAGCACCCAACGAAGCCTGGGGTGTTGTAGCGTTCAATAACAACTGGGTCCACGTGTCCGGTTTCTGCGCAGAGATGGGGAAGAGAAGAGATCAATGCATCACGGTTAATGGACTTCATTTAATGACACTGTCCAATCAGGTTAATGTAATGGTAACGTAGTGTCTGGAATGATGCCCGTATGCTTTTACAGGTAGTGTGTGTGTGTGTGTGTGTGTGTGTGGGGGGGGGCGGGCCGTCTGGAGAAACTGGAGATCACTAAGCACAGCAGTTTTTAAGACAAACATCAGCATCTAGTCCATAAACACACAAAAAATGAACACGAACTTCTGAGAACACACAGGTTCGACTCAAACACAAGGAGGAGGAAATTCTGCTGATGCACAGAAAGTAAACCAATACCCTGGGAGGCTTAAACACCCACTGAGAATATGAATCTGCACAAACGAGGAGAGAAGGAGAACTTCAACTGACACTGACCTCCACTGTCAAATTATAGGATGAGTAATGTATTCGTATTCCTCCCTCGCTCATGGTCTTACATTCCCTGCTTCTTTTTAGTCAATTTTCTATTCACAATATACTTTAATAACACAGTTTGTGGGTTTTGGAGGCTTCCGTGTAGAAATGTGATTTCCAGACTTAAAAGCAGAGACACAAAAAAAGTGATGTGATGTCATCTATGTTCAGTATTTGTTGTGTTTGCCTTCTGGGTTTTACTGTTTGAGGAGTCTCACTGAACACACACTGGTTATGCTGCTGTCATTTCACTCTTCATCTGTGACATCTACCGCAATTTGGAGTGCACTTGAATTACCTGAGATGCAGCTTTAAGTGTGTCAATTTGTACTTTTATTTCTCCTACTTTACTTCCTTTGATTTAGCTTTTCAGAGAGAATGTAACACAAAGACACACACACACACACACACACACACACACACACACACACAAACAAACAAATAGCTGAACTAGATCTAAACTAATCAATCTGAACTAAATCAAAATAATAAAAACACACAGACTGGGAGCGATCATAAAATATAAAAATAACATTTTATATATGCATTTACATATACAAGTGTACACACACATATACATATGTACATACACATACCTTCGAGGCCATAATAATAATAATAATACTAATAATGGATTAGATTTTTATAGTGCTTCAAGTCATGCAAAGCACTTTACATTATTGAGCAATTATTCATTCGCTCTCACATTCCCCCTCTGGTGGTGGTAAACTATGTTTACAGCCATAGCTACCCTGGGGCAGACTGAACAAAGTGTGGCTGCCAATTCACACCTACGGCCCCTCTGACCTCCACCAAATATTCATACGCATTCATACATCAGTGTGAGTGGCACTGGAGGCAAGGAGGGCGAAGTGTCTTGCCCAAGGACACAACAGACTGACTAGGATAGAGCGGGATTTAAACAGCCAACCCTTTGGTTATTGGACGACCCGCTCTACCTGTGGTACTTTATGCAAAAATACATAATAATTTTTATCATTATAGCAGATTTGTTTAGTAGAAGTACTGACTATAAGCGACTGGATGGCTTAGTGTTTAACACCGCAGACTTTGGTGCGGAAGGTTGCCAGTTTGAATCTCATGTACACTATACATGCCTACACCTTGTAAGTCACTATGGATAAAAGCGTCAGCCAAATGGAATGTTTATAATTAATATAATGGTTTCCATATTCTTTCGAAGGCATTAGTCTTCTGGTGCATGAAACAGGTCAGACAGTCTGGGGGTATGACTTCCATTAGCACCCTATGCAACCCCACAAAAATGTCCAAATTTTGAGATAGAAACAGATTGTAGTTTATAAATACATGGGTGCTCTGCTGCTGCATGACTGTATCTGTGCCACACCCAAGAGGAACTGTTTGGATAATCCTGCAGCAAAATATGAACAAGGGAGGACTAACTAGTGAACTGCAGTGTGTGTGTATGTGTGTATGTATGTGTGTGTGTGTGTGCGTGCACACTTAATGAATCATGTTATGTTTGATGATGGGCTTCTGAGTCTCTGGTTATGGTTTCTAATGTAATTCTGTCTCTTTATTCCATTTTGATGGTCCAGTACAAGCCTCTGTGTGTATACTGTATGTGTGTGTTTGGACACTATTGATCGTGCTGCCAGGAATAGACTTTAATGCTATCGGAGTCTCCTAAATATTCGTCATCTGACCAGATCTCCCATAAACACTTAAACTGTGGGTATATATTGTACAGTATACTGTATCTGTGTCATCGTTTTTGCAGACACTAGATACAGGCTCTGCTGCTGAGTTTCATACAACGCAGTGAAACTATAGACACTCGTAGGTGTGTACGAACGCTCAAATGTTGCCCAGTATAACCCATCTGATGAGGTATTGGTTGGCAATTTTTGCAGGAACTGACAGAATTGTACCTCTTATCAATCATTTCACACCTTAAAAACAGTGTGGACGCTGTATGCCAGTATATGAATTTGCATTTGCGTGGGTGTTTGCCAAAATGGTAGGTAGAGACATACAGACCGGTAGAGAGAGGAGCGCAGCATTATAGTAAGCAGTGTGTGTAGAATATTGATAACAATCTTATGAATACAGAGTGTGAATATGAATACAGGTCCCTTCTCTCCACTGTATCCCTGAACATGTGTTGATCACTGCAGAGGCCTGGGCATGCATACTAATAGGCTCTCTGCTGTGAGGATCACACGCTGTTTTGCATACAACGTAATGGTGGTGAGGAGGAAATAGCCCACTACCTTCCTTTGATTTTTTTTTTTTTATGGCTGCCAATTTCACAGGGGAGATGTTCCTTAGAAAGCAGCAGGTTTGCACTTAAAATGACACAGAGCCTCTCAAAAAGATCAGACTTTATGCTTTATTGTGTACTCAGGCTTAGGTTGGGACTACATCAGGAGTTGCAAAGGCGTTAATGGAGGCATTTTAATAACAGTGACAGTGATTTGGAGCACGTGCACCATCTTATAATACCAATGAAAATGATTCTTAACATATACTGGAAGGTGTCACTTTAACTCTGACAGCTAATAATGCACAGGAGTAACAATTTATATTATAATCGAACTGAACACGACCACAACAGAAACTGTGGCCAGGATAAACAGAGCGTTAGGTTTGTCTGCTCCTTTATGGCTTTTATACAGTACTACAGCAGCATAATTTTAACAAATATCATTTTTTGACCACCAGACACCACACGCTCCATTTGTCTTGGCCAGTTATGGCTTCAGAAGGCACTTCCAAGACTAATCAATAAAACATGAGCAAATTCGCTAACAAGTGCAAAACACACACTCACCACAATATCACAACACAGACTAATCCATTAGTTTTGAAAATAGAATAATGAAATACACCATCATGTGATTACAACTGGGTGCTACATTTGTTTTTTACCATAAGCCACATGCACGCCCCCCCCACACACATAGCTGCAACAAGGTCAGCATGTTGATAAGAGGATTGCACCTTTGGATGGTGTGTCACCAGGGTGACCAAACACATGACATGAATAATTCAAACCCTCTGGCGGCACATAAACCCATATATGGAGGTGTGGTGTGAGGAGACTGAGTTAGATTTTGGGGGTGCGTTGTCTGCCGGGGAGAAAATAAGTGAGTCAAGGGTAGAGAGAAAAAATGGAGGGATGAACCGGACTGCAGAAGTCGGGGGGAGGGAGGGTGTGGCTGCATCTCCAAAAAGGCCTGTTGGTTATAGGAAAGGTGAGAGGCATAACAGGAGAAAGAGAAAGAACAGAGGGGCGTCTGTGATGGTGCACCTGAGTGGATGGAGAGAAAAGAGAATGGAAAAGGAATGGGGTGACAACAAGGGTGCTCAAATGGAGGGGCAGGGTAGAGAGGAGATCAAACACAGTTGCCACGGCAACAAATGGAATATGATGCAGGGGTGATGGAGGGAAAAAAGAAGCAAAGGGGGGGCTGTTAATGAAAATATGATGGGCAAGAAACACATGGAAAGAGTGTTAATGTAGATCCATCCACTAAAAAAATGTGACCATTAAGACAAATACATAACATGTGCTGATGCAAACATGCATTAACACACATCTGTCTGGCTGCTGGTCACAGCTGAGTTACAAGAGACAGGGAGAGGCTGAAAGTCACAGAAAGACCAATTCACAAGATGAACTGAACGCATGAGATATAACCGAGACAAAGGAGTAAAAACTGACAGAAAACAAAAAGCTGAAACAAAGCAAATGTGATTAATTTGTGTGTAAATATATATCCCATTACACTAGTTCACTGTCTGTTAAAAACTCTAGAAGAAAAGGAGGTCCTCGCTAACATTATTATCAGTTTAATTAATGTCTTTAACACCATCCTCTTTAGCATGAGAGGAGGTGTGACTGTGAAAGTTGTTGCAACAAATAGTGTTGAACTGCAGTGAGAATACGTGTATGTGTAAGAAGAGGAGGTGTGTGGTGATGAATCCCAAAAAAAAAAAAAAAAAAAAAGTGAGGAAGGTGGAGACGGAGACAAATGAGGAGGAAGGTACGAGCTGGATGAAGATGTACTTGTGTGAATGCTAGCTTCGCACGCACGCCTTCGATCTGGAACACGGATACAAACATGCGCACGCAGGAGTATCCTTCAGTACAACCTCCAGCTTCCTCCTTTTACCAGGATGTCAGATTGGACAGAGACTAAGCCCAGAACAAACATATCAGTCACATAGCAACAAGCAGAATAGCAGGAAGATCAACAGCACGTTCTGTGACAGCTCATTTAGTCAGACACCGGGGTACTGTGTAATCTGAAGCATTTCCACAGATCTGCAAAACCCATTTACATGTTTGAGTGACTGACACTGAATTGCTCAAACCTTGGCAGATTCATCCATAATGCACACACACACACATATATATACACACACATGCAAATGAAGACATGCAGGCATTACAACATAATGGTAGTTACCTATATGGAGTCTGGTCAGTGTCTGTATTCAGCTTTTGAGGAAAACCTGCTTCTTCACCTCTTTCACTTGTTCACTCTTTCAGCTACGTGGCTGTCTAAAACAGTACATCTCTCTCTCTCTCTCTCTTTCTGCTTCCCTCTATCCCTCTCTCTCGCTGCAGTGCAGTCCCACCCCCACTCTTACACAGCAGCTGGAGAAAACCTGGATTCTGGACTTCCCCGGATCAGGACTCAGCAGAAAGAATTCCAACTCTCGGAGACAGCCGGGAAAGACGGCATGATGTCATCCTTATAAACATAAAGCGGTGACCTCACACAGGTACGTCCAGCTCCGTTTTAGAGACATATGCAGATAAGGGAGATTAGAGAATTACCCCACAGAGACACCCTGAGTGAAGAGAGATAAGACGGAGGAACTGCTTTGTGGTATCAGTGTCATCTAACATAAGTTCATCAGTGTTTTAATCACTGTCAGGAAGTCCACTCGCTCTGATCTCAAAGGTCAAAACACAAAAGACAAGTATTGAACCAGAAGCTGCTGAAAAGGAGGGAATTAATTGAACTTCATTATACCACGCTCAAGTCTCAGTGATTTAAGCTTAAGTAGGTAGATATAATGAATCAAAGCCCTCTGCTCCAGGATCACATGGTATGGTTGAGTGCTGAATGACCCAAAAAAACAAACAAAAAAAA
Source organism: Maxillicosta whitleyi (assembly GCA_029822895.1). NCBI lineage: Eukaryota > Metazoa > Chordata > Actinopteri > Perciformes > Neosebastidae > Maxillicosta > Maxillicosta whitleyi. Next base: position 10,995,651 of record JAPSES010000115.1, read on the forward strand.
AAAAAAAACAGGAAACATCAGCAGTAACAGGACACAGAAACCCCATTAAATGATTCATTAATTGACTGTTGTTTGACGCAAAAGTCTTCTTCATCATTCAGAGTGCATCATCTGCTGAGTGGCTGCAAAAATAAATAAAGATGAAATGTCTGAACTTTGACAAATTATTGAGTTAAAGTGCTGTCCTGCAAATAACCTATAATTAGCTACAACTATCTTGTACATTGGTGAATGACAGTATGATTAGAAGTGTGATTGTACATGATCACTGAAAAAGTAGATGATATTCTGGTCTGTTAAAAACAAAACTAAACTAAAGCGATTGGGTAGCTTAATGGTCCACACCACTGACTTTGGTGCAGAAGGTTGCCGGTTCAAATCGCAGGTGGGCCCTTAGGCAAGGTCTTTTTCATTATTCATGCCTATGCCTTTTAAGTCGCTTTGGATAAAATCGTCAGCCAAATGTAATGTAACTAAAGTAGTTCCTAATGAGCTTATTTTTTCATGTAATCATTTAACCCTTACATGCCATTTGGGTCAAATTTGGCACAAACTGACATTCAACAATAGTAACAATACCCTAAGCATCAATCTTTTATCCTAAAATTTGATGACTTTTCCTAATTTTTGCTAAAATACACAAAAATGAAAATATTTTTAAAAATTTTATACTTTTGTGCAAAAGATTTTTGGACCCTGAGGCTGGTTCAGGTCAATTTTATATCTAAATCATAATAGCTTTTATGTTTTTTATGAGTTATGTGTTATGTAAAACAGGACATGATACTATGAGATATTAGATGTTTTTCTCCCAAAACGAATTTGTAAAACTTAAAAAAATATGCTCTTCTTTCTCTGAAACTTTATACTTGTTTATTAAATATATCTATTAACGTGGGATAGTCTGTTTAGACATTCTAAATAAATCTGTAGTTCAACATTTGGTTTAAACACTTACTATAAGGGAATTCTGGGTCTGGGTTAAATTTAACCTGAAACAAACTGTGAAGGTTTAAGAAATGAACAGTTTGTAAAGAGTTAAAGTGATCTGCAAGATTGTATTGAATGAATGTAGTAGCAGAGAAGAATAAATTGTGTTACTTTAGACAGATCTGGACTAGGGGTGTACAAAGGACAAAGAGAAAGCTCTGTTTACCCAGAAGCACTGTTTTTATCGCCTTGGTGACATCTGTAATGAACCACAACATACTTCCGCTGTGCGATGGTTTATTAGCTCTGTTTTCTGTGTTTTCGTGTAGGCCTGATCTTACACTTCAGACATTAACAACTTAAATAAAAACTTTATTTTTCACATCATGCCCTCACCAGAAACAGCCCTTCGAGGTCTAGATGTGCTTCAGTTCAGGTGTCATTTGAAAGAAACGCAAATAAAAAGGACAACCCTGGAAAAAGGTCTTTGTAAAATACAATAATAACCGTTCTGCTTCAAAGTCTCCCAGAATGAGACCATTATGTGTTGAAATGGCAGCATGGCTTAAAACCTGTGGAAAATAATTGGCAGCATCCACAGGGAGCAGCAACGTGGTAAATGTGTGTGGACAGAGTTAACCAAACTAGAAAGGCTGCGGGAATAAAAACGTACAAAAGAGAAATCTGAATTTCAGTGTGGGACTGATGTACATGTCCTTTACAACCAACCCTCAGGGCTACAATCATCTGTCTCTAATAGCACTTTTTACAGTGTCACTATTTCTCTCCCTCTCTCTCTGCCTTTGGCTCTGAATCTATTCCCTTCGACAGGAACACTCACGTACAGATCACACACACACACACACACACACACACACACACACACACACACACACACAACCACAACCACACACACACACAACCACACAGACAGATTTGTGGAGCTGAAGACTTGGTTGGAAGCGTGCCTGCTGCTCTGGCTGATCTATGACTCATCTCCCCCATCCATTCCAAGGGGATGCAGAGATCTAGGGAGGACAAGCCCATACGCAATACCTCAGCCCACACACATATGGATGCATGCAGCCATACATGCTTATTTGTGTGCATAGGTACCTGCACGAATATGAATATGCTGCTGTTAACAATGATGTAAGGATGCACATGCACACACGGGGGCTGTATACTGTTGCATTATGCTGCAGTGGTATTTTGAAGCACATACAGTAGCATGTGCTGAATCATCCCTAAGTTTCCTGATCAATAGCACTTCAGTACAGGAAACCTTGGCAGCAAACCCAGTAAATCTCATGACTCTGGACTAACTAACTTAACTACACCGACCGCTACAACAAACAGACCGAATAATCAACAGTATGCAGGAATACTTTGGAAGTTATTAGCCTTTTCCCCAAATCATCATGTTAGCATTGAGTTTGCACGAGAATAAATGTTATTAAATATTTTAAAATCTTGTTTGTTCAAGTAGTGAGTCAGTATATGAGATAACTATACAGTATTGCTTACAGCGCTGGATCTATTTATGCTAATAAATGCAATAATATGCAGCCTCAGGTCGATTCTCTGCTTCACCAGTTTCCAAAAAGCCCAAGACTAAAATTTTAAAGCAAAACACTTCGAACAGGGAATTGAAAGATATGTTGTAGATCCACACAAGTGCCCTAAAATGAAACCTCCCTCTAAACCAGGGGGGGGGGGTCAGGGGCCACATACAGTCCAATACAACCTGAAGTGGGCCGGATCATTAAAATAATAACGTAATAATATATAAATGATGTCAGTTGAACAATTATATGTGTATTTTCTAAATGTTTTAGTGTGAAAAAAGTAAAAATTGTATCATTAAAATGTTTACATCTGCAAACTACCATTTACAAACATGAGAAAAACTCTTTTGAGACTTTTCTGGTTCTTCAAATTTTTTTCAGGTTCACATTTTTTGTAAAAGGCTAATCTGTCAATGTAAACATTTTTTGTGTAATTTAACTTCTTTTTTACACAAAAAAAGAGAAAGAAATTGTGGTTTTTATTTTTTATAGTTTATTACAATAGTGTTTTATTGGGCTGACCTACTTTAGATTGAATTGACCTACAATTTTTGATTGTTAATATCTTCAGTGTAATTTTTGTATTTCACCAATTCATCCCATGGGCCGGATCGGACCCTTTGGCAGGCGTTTTTTTTTTGGCCCCTGGGCCGCATTTTTGACACCCCTGTGGTAAATGATAATTTTCCTTGTACGCAGATATAAAAGGGACAATGCAAAGAAGTACAACTGCAGATATTTGTTTGATTTTTACTGCAATTAATGACTGAAATATGTTATCTATCTATCTATCTATCTATCTATCTATCTATCTATCTATCTAATCTGTCTGTCTGTATATATGTATATGTATGTCATCTTCTTTACACTAGTTTGTGTTCCATTCCAGAATCAGCAGACTGCGAGGTGATGGAGGTGATGTCTCTGTGATAGTGTGTGTGCTGCCCCGAGACGAACACAGCGTCTCTGTCTCCCAGAAATAGAGACTCTGAAAGCTGAACTGTCTGACAGCCTCTGTTGTCTCTGTGGCGCCAACACACAACTGGAGCAAACCTGATGAGATGCACAAAATAAAAAAAAAAAAAAAAAAAAAAAGAAGCCTGCTTTTGTTCTGACTGCTTTTGTTTCTTCTTCATTTTTCTTTGTCTTTCCTCGTCTGGTCACCATATTCTTGACATTGTTTTGTTTTTTCCACATTCTGGTCTCTCCTTGAGATTCCAGTGATGTGTAAACTGATTAGAAAGTCTTCTGGCATGTGCGGTGACTTTGGCCTGTGTGTCCTTAAAGCATCTGTACCGTGTTAGCTGGGCAAAGATGGATAGCTGTGTTTTATGTGCGTATGTGCTTGTGGGCATGTTTGTGTGTGTGTGTGTGTGTGTGTGAGTGCATGGCGCTGTATTCCCATGGGTTCTTGTGGTGTGTGAAGCAGTCGATAATTCTGGCATGCAAGTGAAGTCAGCCATTACTTCAACCTCGCTGACTTTCTCTGCACTTTTGTTAGAGGACAAAGTAGATGAATGGAGATGAAGGAAAACAACATAATAGAATTAACGCTGCCAGGTCTCACCCTTTCCTTTCAACTAAACCAAGTAACGAGGTGCAATCTGAAATTTTGAGCAATGGTTTTAATTAAACAAGTAAGAAAAACAGCACACGGGTCACACGTACCGCTGAGGATGACCTAGATAGAATTAAAGTAATTACCTATTGATGATTGGAGTAATGATAATGTGAGGCTTTTAAGGAATCCCAAAGGGAGCGAATGCATTGATAAATCAGCCGAAACGTTGCGTCAGCACCTTTGTTTGTGGTAGATAAATGAGACAAAGAGAAGACGCTAACTGACCTAAATAAACCCATCAATGGTAATCAATATTTATAGGGTTTTACCGTTTTGATGTTTACTATGAGGAGCATATGCTTTAGACTGTGATATCACGGTAGATTAAATGAGCAACATGCTGTGGTAATAATTTTTCCTTGTGTCAGCCGCTAATGTGCACGTACACACGTTCAGACAGAGATGGATGAAGTTGCCAACTGGACTAAAAAAGCCTCTGCAGTCCTCCGGTGTCCTCTAGTGGACACAGTGTGCAAATACAGGCTACTGTCTGGAGAAAAAAGGACAGCAATGGGAAATTTTCTATTGTTTTTTTGATTTTTTTTAATATGTATTTGTATTTTAACCCTTTTGTGCATACTCGTCACTACAGTGGACAGATGTTCTCCAGCCGTTCTCTTAAATATTCATGGGTTTTGTTGATTTAGTTTAGGACACTTATGCACCATTCCATAATACACTGACATTCATACCATTACTGTAAGTTCACTGTTATTGATAAACCTGATCTACCGTGACATGTTTGAGTATAAATCAGATGCTAATTGTTATAAAATTGTAATTAACAGTTTAGTTACTTTTTTTTGTTGATATTATTGCCATGAAGTGAGTAATGATTAGTATTGGAGTATGATAAAATGTGAAAACATCAGATTAGCTACAATAAAAATCATAGTTTTCACACAGGACATCACTTTCTGATATTACATTTTAAATACATGTTTCTTTGCTTCAAAAATTAAACACAATTGTGCCAAAATGTGTGGATGTTTTTGTAATTCCGTCAAAAATACGTTCATTAAAAAAATAAAATTAAAAAAATCAATCGTGTTTTTTTTTTTTTCATGGCTAAAGAGGAATAAAAACACTCAGGAAAAAAATATCTTGACTAAGGTTCTTATAATTCATGCATGAAAGGGTTAATAACTAATTCTCCACTCTCTTTTTGATCTAACTTCACTGTTTTCACAGACTCTGGTGCTAATGAGACAAATCGCACGTAAACAACCAACTAAATGACAAGAACTGATAAAAACACTGCAACATTTAGCAGCCACATAAAATAAAAATGACATTTTTTAGTCTGAATATGCACTACTGTCTTCATGAAAATGTGTAAAACTAGTAGAATTAGTTAAATGTAAACCGAGTTAATGTGTGACAGTGTCGTGTCATGTAACCTCTGTGAGTTGTGCGTTGTTCTTTTGTGGTTTTGTATTTTTATTTTACCAAATTGGAGGGAAAAAAAACTGCATTTGGGTGAGTTCACATACTCACCAAAGACCTTTCCCAAGAACAGCGTCTTCACCAGGTTGAGTTGAGTGTCTGAGGCGTCGGGGAGGGTGTAGCTGACTGGTGGGTAATGGTCCAACTGAGACAGAGACACAGATAATATATATATCACTTCCTGCATTTTAAATAGGCTCAGAAAGTACTGATCGCAGCAGGTTTCAAGACCCAGTGTAAGACCTGCATCAGCACATTAAGCGGTGCACAAGGTGATGAAGAAGACACTGTAATACATCAGTGTTAGTGAAGCTGCAACACAACCTGGCTCAATGGCTCCCTCTAGTGGTTTTACAGTGAAAAGTGAAGCTAATGCAGAGAAATCCACTTAATTTAACAAAGACAAATACACATTTTAACACACAAGGGTCCAGTGTGACTTTTGTGGCAGTTACCAAATGAATTTTTTCTCTCTATTTAAGTTTGTTTCAAGCAAAAGGAAAGAAACGAAACAATTCATGAATACAAAAGCCAATGGCAGAGCAGATACAGAAAGCATTTTGCAAATTTAAGGAAAAAAAAAAAAAAAAAAACGATAAAAAAAAAAAAAAAAACCAAACACTTGTCAAGTGCATAAAAATAATAAAGAAAATTAAATAAAAGGAAGAAGAAAACATATTAAATACCACCCCCTCTTCCACTTATACAACTTAAGACATTTAATTAGCTTCCTTAATGATAAAGTTACATCTATTCTGGGTCATACTAATGAAAAAACAACAATTAGATACATTAGAAATTACTAATGTATACCGCACATAGTAACAGTAAGTGATGTATTACCGTTTATTATATTATTATCCTCTGATTTTTATATTTTTTTCCCAGTGGAAATTGTGTATTTTCCCACGTTTAATTAACTGATCATGTAAATGTTCATAAAAGCTCAGAGTAAAGCCAGAGGTTATTATATCAAAACAGAAAAAAAAAAAAATAGTGACCTTTTCAGTAAAATCTATCATTAACTCAACATAAAACAAGTGATTTCATCCACTGTCATTCATCCAACTCCGCAGGTTGTACTGGTTAATCAATGTTGTAGAAGATGACGGTGTTTCCATGGTAACGACAGAGCTTCTGAACATGCGAAACTGTATTTTACAACAATTATTTATACGTATTGATGGAATTAATGGATGAACAGTTAAAATTAATAGATGCTTCTCTGGACGACAGTGGACGTTTGGATCATTAAATTAAAATGTCATTTTTGATTGACACAATTCTCGTAACTAGCAACATACATGATTAATAAAGTGTTTTCATGTCTTCTTGAAGATTTCGCTATTTTTCAAACCTAATTAGGGTGCTCAGTAATGTCGTGGATTTACACCTATACATAGCATATTTACATTGCAGTACATATTTACATAGTTTCCTTTTCGACAAACCACTTTCGGCTGATTAATATGTTTATCACTTTTTAAAGATCAATGCCATACACCCCATAATGCAACAGAAAAGCTATCATAGTTCTTCAAAGACTCCAAACAGACAAAATGATTTCAACAGAATATGCGATGTGATTTTGTCGTGGCGGAATGTAAACCGAGAAGGGATCTTCAACACTAATCCTGCAAATAAACAGCTCTTCACCATCACCAGATAAATGATCTCACATTAATTAACAATATGCACTTTCTAAAGTCTGCAGCACGCTCAAAGCTTTAGCTGAGAACTTAAAACAGATAAAACAAGCGGCGTGTTTACAAAGAAAGCCGTCAGTAGAGATGTGAGAGCGGAGAGGGTGATGGGGGGGGGGGAATACACGACTTTAATATCCCTGCAACATAATTAACTTGTTATTGCTGTTTCACTGAAGTTTCTAATTAGCTTGAAGGCTGCAGCCAGTGCTATTGACGAGAATTATTTCAAGCCCACAAATTGGTTTCTGGGTGTTCCAGAAATAAAAGATCCTCCTTTCTTCATTCTCTCTTTTTCTCTCTCTCGTTCGCCCGGCTCACAGGAGAAATGTATCTCAGCATACACCAGCCTGCAGAATGAGCCAGAAGAGGGGGGGGGGGGTGACTGAAAACAATGACTTGTATTACTGTGTATTTTACTGGAAATTTGTTTCATTGATGTGTTGAATAGCTGTCGTTCCATGTTAACTGGGAGCTAAGCTGGTCTGGTACTAAACAGTAGAGATTTATGCTTGTGTGTGTGTGTGTGTTCTTATTTATATGTTTAACTGAGTAGATTCTTCCCATAGAAATTCTCCCTGCCCCCAACCTCTCCAGACTTTTTTTTTTTTTCTTACACACAAACACACACATACACCGCATATCCTAATTTGATTCTCTCCAAAAGCCTGGTCTCACTGGAGCATTGTGTGGGTTTTGTTTTCCACGGTGACTGGAGGGTGGGATAATGGGGCACAATTAAATTGCGCTCAGCTTATTTACTTTTATCTGAGAAAACAAATTGGTTGCACAGCCAGGGAGGGCGGCGTGAGACTTGAAACCCCACAAAAAGGTCCAAGGAGGAAGACAGCCAGGGAAGAAACCTCATTTTTACCAAAGTTTGTCAATTACAACTGCAATTATTGAGATCCTTTTCTTTAACACCCCACCATTTAGACAACACAATTTTGTCTTTTAACGCTGTCGGAGCCTCTTACATTACATAAAGCTTACATAAGCAAAGTAATCAGGGATAGGACAAAGAGAAAATGGGTGAAATCTATTTCCTTAACTATGTACTCCAAAGGAATCTAATTTAGCCAATGTGTGGTATATAGTCACTAATTTACAGTAACTTCTGTGGCAGCTTTGTTTCCTTAATGATGTCAGAGGGACAACAAAAAAAAAATCTACCATTACAGTTTAAACATTAAAGCAAAGTGCAAAATAATGTTAATTCCTTCTTTTCAATTTAGAGTTTAAGTTCATTATCAAGAGAACTGAATTATTAGTTTGTAAGAGATACTAAGAGGAAGGAGGAGAGAGAAAGAGGAGGAGAGGAGGAAGAGTGAGAAGAGGAGGATGAATGAGGAGAGGAGAGGAGGAGAAAGAAAGAGGGGAGGAGGAAAAGTGAGGAGAGGAGAGGAGGAAGGAGGAGAAAGAATGAGGAGAGGGGAGGAGAGGAAGATGAATGAGAGGAGAGGAGGAGAAAGAAAGAGGGGAGGAGGAAAAGTGAGGAGAGGAGGAAGGAGAAAGAAAGAGAAAGGAGGAGAAAGAAAGAGGAGTAGAGGAGGAAGAATGAGGAGAGGGGAGGAGAGGAAGATGAATGAGAGGAGAGGAGGAGAAAGAAAGAGGAGGGGAGGACAGGAAGATGAATGAGGAGAGGAGGAAGAGTGAGGAGAGGAGAAGAGGAAGAGTGAGGAGTAGAGAGGAGAGGAGAAACCAGAGGAGTTGTGTGCTGCCTGGGGGACTCCTCACTTTCATCTCTAAACCTTCACACTGTGTGAGAGGTTGAGAGAACAGGAAAGCCAGAGATGGAGAGATGGGAACTCATTTTGATCTCGCCTTGGTGTGCCTTTGATAGCGGGCTAACCTGACCAGACCTCACAGACTGCTTAAAAACCAAACACTGGCTCCGTGCTCTGCACTCTTAAAACTTCTGTTTACGTAGCAGTCGGTATTTGTGTGCACATGCAAATCCAGATGTGGAAATAAGCCTCAGGGCAGCGGCGGGTTAGATAACCTGAATGCATCAAAGTGATCTTTGTTATCGTTCTTTGTGGTTCTACTTTCTTTATCTAAAGACATTATCTTTTTCTTGGAGCTACCCTCCTCCCTCTTTGACTTTCTTTTCTGTCTTTTTCTTTTGCTCTTCATCTCTCTCCTGCTCCCTCTTCGTTCAGATTCCAATTACCACCCGCCTACTTGCCTTCCCACTTGTTCTCTGCCATGTCTTTAAAATGAACAGCCGCTTGTCTAAATGCCTTTAAGATTTGCACCCTGATAGCAGAGAAGTGAGACCTAAACAGCCGCAAGTAAACACTTGACTCTCTCTTTTTACTCTGGAAATTGAATTTGATCCACTGACAGACCCACCAGCACAGTTGTCTTTTTTTTTTTCATCTGACTCATATCTCAGTCTATCGCTCATGTCGTTGTATCTCGGGTCAAAGCAGCTGCAACAGGGATTGTGACAGTGTAAACAAAATAATAATGGGTTGGTTAAATTTCAGATGCTAATGGCCTGCTGTAACAACAATAACATCTCAGGCTTTAAAACATAATGCAATCATTTGAGACAATTTTCAACGCGTGCATTTCAGCCAGTAATGACTCAGTTTCCGCATTCAAAAGCACGCGTGTCTGTGTTTAAGTGAAAATCCACACATTTGTTTAGACTCTAAGAGCGGTTTTGTGATGGATGACATTTCAGACAACATAATCAAATTTTGTTATATTAAGGCTGTGCAAATTTTCAGTGGCTTTTTAGCTCATATGTACAGCTCACAGCAAAAGCACTGTTTCCTATTGCAAATCTGTCAGACACTGGAGACATGCTTTTAATGGAAAGAAACATATTGAAAGCCTTTCTGTCATTAATAGATCTATGCATCTAGCGGTGGAAGATCTAGAAGACTTATCTAAAACTACAGAAATACACTGTAATGCATTAGATGTATTATCAGCAACATATATTTAAAGTACGAAAAGTGGTATTTATGCAGTAAAACCATCCCTGTCTGTTTAACTATTATATATGATGTTTTTGGCTCCATATTACTGCCGCATTAATGCATATTAAAGCAGCAGTAATAAATATGCATTACATGCAGCAGTACTGTGATATGTAACCCCGTGAGAACAATGTATCTCTAAAAAGTCAACTTTTCATAAGCTCAGAAAACAACTTGTTCTCAACTTTGTGTTCATCCAAGAAGGCTCTTAGTTTATTTAACTTAGGAGGAAGAAAGAGTTTACTCTTAAGGAAACACTTCTACAACTTCTATCATTATTTTATTCATACTGCTGTGTCACCACTATGGTTGAATGCATTGTGCGTCATTTCTGTGAAAA
>JAPSES010000115.1:11015683-11025927 GCA_029822895.1 Maxillicosta whitleyi
ACTGGGCTCACAGGACACTGTTGGGGGTAAGTCAGTGTGGATGTACTACACTGATGATGGGATGGAATACAGATTCAGGTCAAAAATACACAACTGTCCCTTCAATATGTGCGGATCTATAGTGAAATACTGATCTGTGCAATACCAGATGTTTACACTCTAGAATCGATTCACAAATAAAAATGTATATAATTTTGATACTTTTGTCATTTGAGGTAATATATATAAGGAACACAGTGGAAAGTAGCTAAACTATTGGTATCTTGTCCAAATGATACACGCTTGGTGAGAAGTACTTCTTCTTCTACATGGGTAAGTGTGTACTGTGTCACACTTCTCAGTCAGTCCTTCCCAGCCCAAAGCAAACTAGCATTGAGACACCTGGGAATGACTGCCAATTCTGTACCAGCAGAGAGTGTTTTCAAAAGCAGGAGGGGTTCGGAGTAAAAAACAGAATACACTAAAGAGGAAAACAGCAAATATACTATTGTTCTTTCACAAAAACTTGTGAATGAGGGAAACTGTCAGTGTTGGATGCTTTTGTTGAAGTGTGACATGCTCAATATTTTCATGTTTCACATTAACACTTTCATGTAACATGAATTAATATGACAGTTCTTAATTAAATAATTACATTAAAAATAATTACTCAGGTCTTTTATTCTTTATAAAGTTATGACTGAAAAAAAAATGTATTTATTTTTTTTTTAATTTTCAAGATATTAAGTATACTTATAAAAAGTATAACAATATTGGGTTGGTGTCGATACCAGCCTGAATTCTACTCAGTATCTCTCACTAATCTTTAATGTGTATTAATCCCAAAATTATATTTATTCAATGATGTTTGAAGGTTGGAGTCAAATAGTAAAAACTTACAAATGTTAATATTATGGTAATTTATTACATATTTCAGTAAGTTTAGGGAATAAGAACACACCAAAACATTTTGCCCTGAACACTTTTGGGAGCTCCAACTTTATATGTACAGGTAGTGCTACAGTGAAAAAAATAAATAAAGTAATTGTAATATAATTGAAATATACAACTATGAAAAACTGTAATTCTTCAAAATGGCCACATGGGACCCCAATTTTAAAAAGACCAACTTCACAGCAGACATAAAAGGCACTGGAAATTAATAGGATGGTACGAAAAACTCATTTACACTTCATGACAATGATGGGGAGTGAATTTCTGTTACATTAATCCAAAGGTCATGCATTATTGAGGGAGTGGCTGCTTTGAGTGACAGGTGAGTGTCATCTGTGTATGCACTGTGGGCTTTGATTGGCAGCTTCCTCGGCTGCTGAGTGTGACATCCAGAGCTCCTGTTTATTGCGTAATACTTTTTTTGTCCCTGACAGGTAGCTCTCCTGTACTAATGATTGAGGACTTATAGTAAAGAGGCTGCAAGAGTATGTCATCAAGTTTTCAGGTACAGCCTGTCAGCCTACAATATTAGCTAATGTTAGTGTTCATTTGTATGGAGTTATATGGTCCATCAGACAGACAGCAAGTACTAATTAGTGCTTATCTACATTACATTACAAGTGACTGGATGGCTTAGTGGTTTACACCACTGACTTTGATGCAAAAGGTTGTCAGATCCCAGATGGGCCCTTGGGCAAGGTCCTTTACGCTATACATGCCCATACCTTGTAAATCACTTTACATAAAAGCATCAGCCAAATGTAATGTAATGTAATTACATGAAGTTGGCACCACTGTTATCATATACGATGTACATGTTAACATTTATGAAGCCTAGTATCATGCATTTCTATGACTTAAAAATTGGTGGTGACGTCACAGGATTTGTCCACTATTTATATAGACTGGATGGTTGTGCTTCATCTGTATGAATCATTTAACCTCAAACTAAAGTTTCAATATGAACACTATGATTTAAAGATGCTGACTCTAAAAGGATTTCAGCGTTCTCACCTCTAGTGCAGAATGGACCGTCATAGGCGGTGGCGTTGCAGTCACACAGGTAGCCGTTGTACTTCTCCACACACTTTCCTCCATTGCGGCAGTACATCCCATAACTGGTGCAGTGGCCTTGGCAACCGGGCTTGACTCCAGGTGTGACTTTAGCTCTCTCCTCAAGATCGAGGGTGATCCCATTCATTCGTAGGGCTCGGATACAGCCCAGAAAGCCCCTCTGGCCCCCTGCAGCACCTGAGCAGTGACGGAATGAGACGGGAGATGGTTTCAATGCAGTATATGTAGCAATGAGTAAGAAATGAAATACAAAAAGAACATAACTAAAGATGCAGAGGGGAGGACAAATGGAAGTCAGGGACACAAAAGTCATTGTGAACGCAGGAGGCTGTGTTTTAATCTCTTTTAGAAACGTTAATATCCTAATGCCTGGAGGAAGCCATTGGTGTCATGGTAATTGTTCCAACTGTGATGCTGCTCTTGAAACAACCTTCAACTTGTTTGATTTTTTTTCACTAATTAGAACAGCCATAATGAACACTGGGACTTAATGAAGATCTTACAAGCATACACATGCAGATGGATGCATGCATGTGTGATCCATGGTACAGACAAAGACACCACACACAACCTACTTGACTCACGTGAGTCAATATGAGCATTAAGGCTTAGCCTTGGGGTGTCAATAGCCATTCCTCTAAAGTGCTTCATCGTCATTCTGGCCCTGCACCATTACAGTCTAACTACCCATTAACTTGGACAGAGGAGGGGTGTTAAATAGATTAATGTGCACCAAATGACTATAGCAATAAACACACTCATAAACATACACCCACAGGTATATATTCAGACAGACACAAGCACAAACACAGAAGATGTTACAATGTAAAGACACACACACATATATGTATACACACATATGCACACCCTCATTAACAAGAGCTGAGGGGCATTTTAGTTATTAAAACCTTTTAATTGCATACATTGGATTACAGAGAAGTGTCCATTCAAAAAGCCATGTATAAATAGACCTGGACACTATCTCACGCATACACAAATAGTTTTCTCTCTAAAGAGCTGCTCTGTCAGGCTCACTCATCTGCTAGCTTAGCCACACGGGTACAAGGCAAATATAAAAGGATTACTAATTCATGTGCTTCTCTCCAGCCAATATAATATTCAAATACCAAGATGCAGGTGGGCTTTCACGTGCTTTTTCCTCTTTTCTGTCCCACGACAGATTAGACTTTTAGTAGACCTGTTAATTAATCTATTTTGTACCACTGATTGGCTGGAGGTTTTGGCCACCTGTTTACTCAGGTCTAAATCAGTCTCTGATTAAACGGACAGCAGGCTCTGAGGTCTGCAGAGACTGTGGTGAACGAATACACACATGCATGCGACTGACTCCTGTACAGCTTACAAATGATGTGAAACAGAGCCTGAGTAATACTAACTGACACCAGTACTGGCTTGTAACAGATACTGATATTAGTGACCACAGAGGCAGTTATGTGTGAGCAAAAAGAAAATACTATATAGTAAACTGCAACAGAAGAGAATGTGTAACCCTTATTTTTCCAGAAATCTATTAAATATAATATATATTTTAAAGTTTTAGCTAAATGCATTGTTTCTGTTTTGTGTTTTATACTATCTTATTTAATAATTTCAGAAACAGTTTCATTAAAATAGAAATGTCCTCTATGCAATCAACTATATCCTTATCCCTGCTAAACATCTGAAATGTGATCATTATCTGACTTCCTCAAACAGCAATGCCAGAGGCAGCCATAAACAGCTCAGTGAAGGTCTGGACAAAGAGCAACACAAAAACACACAAATGCACATAAGTACATGACTGCACAGAAATACAATTGTGCGAACACAAACTCAGATGTGAAGCACATTTGGATACACCTATTTAAATATGGCTGAGATGTTGGGAGACTCAAGGGTATGTTACTCTGAAATGTGCTAATGAGAATGCATTTTACATTCATTAGGTTACACGTACACGTTCACATATACACAGAAAATATGCATTTCCTAATTAAAAGACCCGTTTACAGTTAAGTGCTGAGCTTTAAAAAAGTTAATGACATAAAATGTGACCTTTAGACCTTTATTCTGCACCGGAAATTATGTGTGCGGATTCTACATAAGTAATGATGAAGTAATGAATATGCACACGGTTGAGGGAATAGACATAATGTGAATGTAAATGCGTGTGGACACTTAAAGAGGAAATCCTGGTACTGTGTGTCTCATGTTTGCGTGTTTGTTGAGATCCTCTCACAAGTATTTATCCACTCTGTGTTTATAGCAACTGCTCTTGAGGATTGCATATTACACAAGCTTTAGATGAATACTTTAGATTTATAAAGTCTAAATGCCATCTCAAATGCCTTTCTAACCCACCGGCATTTCGAGATGGAAGATATTATGATAGAAATCCCATTACCTGCCTGATGTTTTATATCTATAGGTTTATAACTGTGTTTTTTGAACTCTACCTCTCTTTAAGGTCTATAATGGACTTACTCCTGAATGATTCCTACACGGCAAATGTAGCAGCACATTATCTACAAAAGTTTAGTATGAATAAAAAAAAAAAGAATTTTAATCTCAGCCGAAGTTTAATCATCATCAGCGTGGAACTGCAACATGAATCAAATGCAACAAAATACATACATTACACTGTATATTTCTGCACATATAAGGTCTTGACTTGAGTCTTGTATGAATGCATAAGCTGTGAAATGGGATTTTGTTATTCTGGCTCTGAATTAAAGTCACAGAGACATTCCATTGTAGTCATTAAATGTTACCTACTGTCTTGGCAGGTAAGTGAGGCCGGTTTCCCTGCACCAGGCATCACATGCATGCAGAAAATATTGACATCAATCCATGAAGACAGAAGCGAGCAAAAGGAAAAAGCAAAGACACAAAAAAAAAGCAATCGAGCCATGAGCAAAAACATGCAAAATTATATTAAAAAAAAAAAAGACATGTTGACCATTCATCAAAGGGGAAACCAAAAGAACAGATGGTGGATTTTTATGAGTAATATGGAGAAAGATTTATAGTTATATTCATGTATGAAGTGAATTGTGGAGCTAAAAGTTAACAGTGTGAAGTAAACGACAGAAGGCTGATGGTATAACATTTACTCTCAAGGCCATTAGAGCAAATGAGCCACTGTGCAGTAAACACTAAAGCAATCAAACGCTTGATGAGGAGCATATTGATTGAGAAAGAGAGAAGTAGATGATACAGAGACAGATATGAGAACAAGGTAAGTAAAATAAAGTCACCTACTGTACCACACCCCCCCCCCCATCCACCCAACTGTGCGTTCATATGAAATCATACAAACAGATCTTTCAAACACATCAGTTCTAGTGCTATTTTGTTTTCCCTTTTTGCTCCTTCCATCAAAATTGCAAACAAAAGATGACTGAAGCAGAATTCAAAGTTGTACTCCTCTTAGATTTCTGGCTTGCGTTCTTGTTTCTACTCCACTACTTTCAAACAGCCACATCAATATCAATCAGAGACGACGTGCAAAGTGGCAGAAGATGTTCCATAGCAAGGAAGAATCAGCCCATTTTCAATAAAATATTGATGCCGGTTTGCTTCCAGGGATCCCCTTACTCTTTTCTAATCTCTGCACCAAACACAAATACAGCTTTGTCTCTTGTGAGGTTATTAAGGGTCACGTGTTCTACTTCCTTTTACTGTTCGGGATGCATCGCATTGTAACTTTCTAAAGCAATTGTCGAATGAGGATTATGTAAGGATTAGAGATCTGATATGAGGTCACATCATTGGCTGTTGTTCCTTCCTCGCTCTCCTTCTGACTTTGACTGCTTCTTGTGTTTCCAGAGAAATGCCAGGAGGCTGATTCTCCTCCCGTCTTCCTTGACAGAGAATCAAGCTGGAATATACACATGCAAATGAGGTGACGGCCGAGGCGGTATCTGGCAGCCATTAAGTCCCCGGTTTTATAGCCGCGAGTCTTGCAATGACGAAACCTTCCTCAGCCCTTTCCATTCCACCAAATGAAAGTACAAATACACTGAGCAGCAAATTGGGACATGATAAGGTGAGGATGTTTCAGCAGCGTATGAATCAGCAAAACTGATGAGACGATGAAATTATATTATAAACTAGGATCAAGGGGGTTAAGGCTATCGCATCGGGAGGCCTGATTGGAATTTGGAACTATCTCCTTTGGGCAGAACTTCTTCCGTGAGATACTAGGAACGCTGTGATCCGCCTCAGCACTTTTCCTTCTATCCTCAAATCCCTAAAACTATTTTAGCCCTGGAGTTTGGTTTATAGACTATTGACAGCTCAGCACAAAAGGCAAGAGAAGTGACAGCATAGAGGAGAAACTGGCCACATCATCTGCTATTTGAACTCCTTATGAGCTTAAGTTGCACTAAGTGTAGATCCAGATGAAGCAGGATGTAAAACGGCAGGCACTTCTTAGCGTTAAATAAGTAGCCTTGATGTGATCGATCTGATTTTCGAAAAATATGTGTGAATGATAATGAGGGAAAGACACTAAGCATGTTCTTTGTGCAATTACATCAACTTTATCCAAGCAAAAATGATATTGCTGAGTTTAAAGTATTGAAGAGTCAAATAAATGACCTCACTAAGCGAATTAAGTTAGTTTCAGTCACACACTCTTAGTCAGCATAGACGCTCAGTGAACTTGTGATTTAGCTTCATTAATACTCTGATCACTTGCATGGATGTGGGGACGTGCGTGCATCCACACGTGTATATATCATTAAATGTGAAACGCCTACGTGCGTACTGGATTAACATTAACTTAATAAGCAGCTGCTGTGGCTAAGCTGGACCAAAGCCTCTCAAGAAGCTGGTACAGTTTTTAACATTTTAAGCAATCAGACATTCCCACTGTGAATGTTTGTATGCAATACTGGAAATGCAGACAGAACAGAAAGTTTTTTAATTAAGAGTTCAATCCTATTATGCGTACATGGATGATATGTACTTTCCACACACAAGAGCTCATAATTATATTGTGTTTGTCTCTGTGAGTGTCCCTCCTACACAAAGCAGCTATTAAACGTCCAAATTGCAATCAAATGTGTGTACGTGAGTAATTCTTACTCATAAGGGTTGTTAACGGTGGTGAATTGTCTGGGAGTGTGTGTGCGTCTTACCCACGTAGAGCTGGCTGAACAGCTCGAGCCGCGTGTGTCCCTGTGCAGGGGCGAGCTGGGACGCCCGGTACACCTGATCCAACTGAAGCACCGCCTCTTTAACGTTCCTCTCAGCGATGATGCGATGCCATTGGTCGTCGTTGAGGGGAGTGGCTGAGTTTACTGTTAATTCCACAGGTCCGTTTCCAACATCGAAAGAGAAGGAGACGACTCGAGGAGCTGCAGAACGCAAAGAAAGATTCAATTCACTCCAAGTCTTAGCTACAGAAGTCATTTATAGAAGCACAAGAAACAAACATCACACCTCTCTAAAACCCATAACTCTTTGTTCTGTCATAGTCCACTCTGCAGGTAAATATGCGTTCAATTTCTAATCTAATGGCTCATTTGTTTCGAGGCCATTCCTTTAGCGAGTATAGATTTCAGCTTTGCAATACACGACTACTCACAGCTTTGGACAGGTCTAATCTCACATGCAGTCAATAGATGCCAGGAACTGTTGGTTTTGCATGACATAAACTTGTATTGCTGTAAATGCAGCGTACTGGTTTTTCCGACTGGTTTCGCAATTCTTAAAATTCAAAAGTTTTTTCGCGGATGGAACAGAAACAGAATGTGTCAAAGATAAATCAAAGACGAAGAGTACAAATGAATATGGTAGAAAAGTCAGAACTAATGATTAATGAAGTATAACCAAGCTGCGTGCATATGTAATTTAACTGTCACCGTAGTTCAGAAGCTTAAAATATCAGCAAACCAACAGGGGGCCCTACTGTCTGTTTTATGACCCTGGCAGGTTCAGTTTGTGAACTACTCTGCGTGTATGCATGTGTGTTTGACCATACCACCTGTCCATTCCAGATGCTTTTGGGACTGAAATGGTGAGGTCAATGCCCAAGACCATCAAACCACTCCGGAGGGAACTGTAATCAGTCTACATATATGCTCGTGTGTTCAACTAAAATTGGGAAAAACGGTATATGTGTGTATGTGCTCTTCTCCAACTACACCTTTCAATGCTCAAATTTACTAGCGCACATGCTAAAAACCACACGGCTGTATATTAACAGTCTGTCCTCTTTTCTAATATGCTGTTAATACGCATTTACAGTTTCAGTCAATGTTATACATCATGACTCCACATTGCGTTTTGCTGAGGGAAGCTCTATGAATGCTTGCCACTGCAAAATGTCAGAGGAATCTTTCTGCTTTGAACTATGAGGGGAATGGAGCAACAATGAGGAAACAATGAGGAAATTTATTTTTAGCTGCTGCAGCGATCATTTGCAACTGTCAAATTAAAATCCAATTTGACACTTTGCTTAATGTTTGGCTTCAACTGGGAGACTGTTGTATAAAAGCTATACATTCTGTGTGGTGCCATATGGCGGCTAGTGGTACCAGTGTTCTGTAGTCATAGCTGTGACAGATAACCACTTCATAGCTCTATATGTTTGGGCTTTATTATGACTTTATTATGGTCAGATATAAGAGCATACAATTTTATGAAACATTCACTGGGGAAATGAGCGCATCTTTCCGTCTGTCGAGTCCGTGTAACGTTCTTCTTTCTTTAAACATATTCAATTATCTTTTCTTCCACACTGTTTCCTACAATTCCGGTGAGTGTTTGTGACTTCTTTGCTTGCTTTCTTTGTTCATTTGTTTGCTCATTTTTTTTTTTTTAAATTTCAATCCTTTTCTATGTATTCCCTGTATTCTTCAGCATTTGTTCATTTGTTTCATGACTTACAGACCATCTCATAACTTCATATTTACTTTGCGTTTTGAATATACAACCTTGTAACTTCCAAAAACCTTCTGAAATCATGTTAGCGAAATCATGTGTGAAGGCTCTGAGTGAATCCAGACGTGCATTTGCTAAGACGATAAAAACATTAAACATCAAACCGACAGACAAACACACACGGACGCAGAGGGACGCACAGTATAAGCCCTCTGACAGGCTTTAGTACACTGAATTAATGATGACTGTTTGCGCAGAGCAGGTCTTCAGGGTGGGGAGGAGTGACATCACTTATTCTAAATGCTGAATGGAAACCAAACATATATCAGAAGACTCCAGTAGGAACAAAACAATAGTAATACTGCTACAGCACTGTTGAATGGTCCATGAGTGCGTTTGATTATGTGTGTGCTGTTTTAGCAGTACTATAAAGCAAGATAGATGCCTCACAACTTTCTTTTTTATACTCTGTCCACAGGCAGGAATGAAAACTAAAGTGCCCTCAGAGAGCAGAGCTTGCCTCATCTATTTGCATAGTTGTGATGGATGTCATAAGTGCAAAACGTGTATGCTAATGTAATTCCGTGTACGTGTGTGAGCATGTGTTTGTGTTGTTGTGCTGTGTTTTAGGTTTCCACCATGATCGTGGGGATATTGAGTCGTGGAAAAAATTATTAGACCACCCTTGTTTTCTTGAGTTTCTTTAACATTTTAATACAACTAAAGGTACATTTGTTTGGACAAATATAAATATAACAACAAAAATAGCTCAAAGAGTTTAATTTCAGAGCTGATCCGAGACATTTTCCATGGTTTTCTTGATAAAAAACAAAATTACTTCAGTTCTTACATCAATACCTATGGCATTGTACTGACAAAAACGGTGCTTTTAGGCATTCAATGTTTTTTTTCTATCAGTTTTAGTCACATGATACACACAGCAGTTAGTACTTGATAGCATAACCACTGTTTTTGATTACTTCTGATGGTCTAATAATTTTTTCCGTAACCGTATTAGTCCTCACACCTGACAAAGAAAGTAGAGTATTACAAGTGCCCAGTATTCCCAGTTTAAACATGGCGTAACAGATGACCACCTGCTGGGAACATGTTAATGACTTAGTTTTTACTTTGTCTTTAAGGAAATATCACTGACTTCACTGTTCAAGTGTTCTCCTTTTGCTGTTTAAGGTAAAATGTGTACATAGGTGGAGTCACACATACAATATTTGACTGCACCATCTTCAGTTTTGATTACAGGAGATAATAACTGTCACATCTTTTTTACCACATAATTCTTACATAGTGCCACAATAAGGTTCATAATATTTTTCCATCCATAGTTT
>JAPSES010000115.1:11049661-11075957 GCA_029822895.1 Maxillicosta whitleyi
GTTGTGTGTATGTAATTGGCCTGGGTGACCTGTGGGTTTATTGTCCTCATAAAGAGAATTAGCCCCATCTCTCTTAAGGCCACTGTTCAGACAAGCTATCGTCAATAGGATTAACTACTACCTCCTCAAGAGACTCCACAATCCTCTTCCTTTTTGTGTACAAGTATGTGTGTGTGTGTGTGTGTGTGTGTGTTCATGTTCCTTTGCTTGCATAGAAATGAGAAAACAAATTCCAAGTCTGAGACCTTCACATTTAGGTCAGTGAGGTCCCCAATCATAGCCAAGACTTCTTAGCCCTTTAGCCTCCCAAACCATATCTAACTTAGCCCCAAATCCAATTATTACGTAAATGAAAAACATCATGCCCATGTCATTGTCCTTTTAAAGGTGAAATTTTTCCTGAGACAAGCAGTACCAGCCTCCCATTCTTTTTTATACTGCAAGCCAAGGGTGCAAAACAAAAACAAACAAAAGCAGCTTAAAAGTGCTTTATGTTCCTACTTCCGCAGACCTACACTCTCTACATAAATAAATGAAGAGAAGAGAAGAGAGGAGAGGAAAGGAGGAAACAAAAGGATAAAAAAAGAAGGGCAGGAGAAATGTGTAGGCAAGAAATGAAGGGAGGGAAACGAGAGGATAAAGAATAGAAATAAGAACAGGTAGACGACAAATGAAAGAGGAGAAATTAAAGAGGAAAAATGAGGGGGAGCAGAGAAGAGAGAAACGAGGAGAGGAGAAACGAGGACAGGAGAGCAGAGGTGATGTAGGAGTTGTAGCAGGACGTCAGGTGGACGGGGAGCTATGTATTGTGCCAGTTTAAGCCTCCCGTGTGCGTCGGCTTAAGCTCTGCCAGAACAAACAACTGAGGAGTGGAGAGAGTGAGGAACAGGGTGTGGAGGGGGAGATGAGAGAACGACAGCATGGATGGATGGAGATGTGAGGGAGGAGAGGTAGCATCACGCTGGCAGAGAGTTCATATGGAGAGCTGCAGAGAGGGCACTGCCAAGATGACACTCAGCAGCATGTCTGTGTTTATGGGGTGTAGGTTTGTGTGCATGTGGGAGACAAAATGTATGTTTAGGTGTTAAAAAGAGATGGGTTTGAGAAAACAGGTGCACAGTAATTATAAGAACCCCCGAGAGCACAGGTGGCAAACATGTGGCCCGGGGGCCAAATCCGGCACGCTACAGGGTCCAATCTGGCACTATAATAATATCCTATAAATAATGAAAAGTTTTCTCTTTGTTTTACTGTACAACAGCTACAGCAACTACAACAACAACAACAACAACTGCAGTAACTACAACAACAACTACAGCAACTATTACAACAACTAAAGCAACTATTACAACAACTACAGCAATTATTACAACTACAACAGCTACAGCAACTACAACTACAACAACTACAGCAACTATAACAACAACTATCGCAACTACAACCACAAGTACAACAACTACAACAGCTACAGCAACTACAACTACAGCAACTATAACAACAACTATCGCAACTACAACAACCACAACAAGTACTACAACTACAGCAACAATTACAACAACTAAAGCTACTGCAACTACAACAACAACAACAACAACAACAACAACAACAACAACTCCTAGAGTACTTTTCATACAAGTTACAACACACAGTAGTAAAACACCAAAGACAAGAGAATTAAAAGACTACATAGAAACAACAAAATGAACTTTCAGCTCAGATAAATCCAGGAAATGCCCTTCAGTCAAACTATGTTTTAAGAAAAGACCAAAAAGTAGACAGTGATTCACACAACATTCCGTAGCTTTGAGAGATCTCAGCCATCTTTAGTTTTCAGCCTGGACACTAGATTAGACAGAAGGCCATTCATTATCTGAGGATGTGGCAGTAGATATGGGTTAAGGTCTAACATATAAAAGGAATCAATAAAATCCACCCTCAAAGAGGGAGCCATTGTCAACCAGGTAAAACAGGTATTATGTGCTCATGTCTGAGTTCTGCTTAGTTCTATTCCATATAGATGGAATACTGTAGATGTTTCCCATATTTTTGACTTGCTATAATCAGGTCTGAGGTGATAAAAGCATGTATAATTATTTCTGCATCTCTAAAATTTAATACAATCCTTATCTGGGTGATAATTTGGAACTGATAAAAGTCTCTGAGCTGTTGTATAAGATTGGCAATGTGTTACTGAAAGCGTAAAATTACCATCAAATATAACACCAAGATTTCTTGCAACAGGCTTAGCAAACTGTGGCAGCTCAGATTTGGGTGACTTGTTTGGAGAAGTTCTGCAGACCAATTACACGAGAGTCAGTCTTATTAGAGTTGAGTTGTTGAAAATTTCCAGACATCGCAGTTCTGTAGAGAATTCATCATACTTGGGTTTGAGGTCTTTATATGAATGTGTAACTGAGGTTCACCAGCATGTGAATATAAAATGAAAAAAAAAAAAAAGATCAAGGATGGAGCCATGAGGGACACCGTATTTGATATGATAAGAAAAGCGGTATAATTTTGTTAATGGACACAGAGCTAACATACATGCTCATATAAAATTCTTTTTTGGTTCACAATTGTTCAAAGTATTTTTCTTCTCCAATTTGTCTTGAGATCTGATCTATTGGTATGCTGACTTTGGGTTGTGTAATATGATCAAATCCCACAACAAACTTACTAAATGTTCATGTGAGAGATAAAAACAGACATGATGGATTGATAAACACTGGGGTTTTGTTCCTCGTGTCACCAGGGACAGAAACACTACACCGCTTATCGTGATAGCTTTATCTGTCTCTTTTCCCCCCACAAACATACAGACACTCTCACCTATCTTTCTTCTTCCATATAAAGGGAAGTTAATGCTTACATCTCCATCATGTCTAGTATATATTTTTTTTGCAGACGTATACACCATAAGACAGATAGAGCATCAGAGGGAAAGACAAAGACGGAGAGAGGGAGAGAGGAGGAGATATAGGGAGGCTGTGAGATAAGAGCAATGACAGCAAAACAGGAAAGACAGCAACAAAAAAGACACAGAGAAATAGTGTGACAGTGTTGCTGTCGCCGTAGCGATAAGAGTTCTGACAGTTTTATCCTTCGCTCATAAGCATCAACGTTCCATCCAGGAAATTCTATCCAAAAATTGTGCTCGTAATACTCTTGTTCACGTCACAAAGATCTCAGGAGAACTACTGATACAAATGTCATCCGTGCTGTTCAAATTAGACCCGAGTTTATCACAATTCCAAGACCGTTTTTAACCCTTACATACTAGTCGGGTCAAATTTGACCTGTTTTGGTTTTCAATACTAGTAAAAATACCCTTAGCATCATTCTTTTATCCTGAAATTTGAGGATTTTTCCAGAATTTTGCCAAAATTCACAAAATATTTTTAAATGTTATAATGTTTTGTACAGGTGCTACAGATGTTTGGTTCAGGTCAATTTTATATATAAATCATAATTACTTTTATGTTTTTATGTGTTATGTAAAACAGTACATGATACTGTGTGATAGTAGATGTTTTTATCCAAAATGAGTTTATAAAACTTAAAAAATGGTAAATATTCTGCACTTATATAGTTCTTTTCTACACCTTGGTACTCAAAGTGCTTTACATAGTCTCACATTCACCCATACATCAATAGGCAGCTACTATGCTAATGTACCATGCCAGACCCTACTGGGAGCAATTTAGGGTTCAGTGTCTTGCTCATGGACACTTTGACATGTGGACAGTAGGATTTGAACCACAAACCGTTTGGTCATTGGACAACCCGCTCTACCAACTGAGCCACAGCTGTTCTTCCTGCTCTCTGAAACATTATATTTATATATTAATTAATGTGGGATATTCTATTTAGCAGGGGTGATTTTAGCATCTGGTCTTTAGGGGTACCCGGCCCCCAGTGCTTACACCAGCTTACTAAATTGGTTTAATTACAATAACTCGAAATATGTAGAGCTAATATAAAATGTTAAGGGATGTCATTTGTTTATGGTTTTTAAGTACATGATGGCCCAAACTTACCGAGATCAGTTCTGAGCAGAATCAGCAGGCAGGCAACATGGCAAGCATCTGGTGCGTACAGAGGCACCAAATGGGCTAAGTTTCTAACCAATCAAAATACAGGGGGCGGGGTTATGGCAGAACTGCGTTGTAAAAAAATAAGAGGCGAGGTTGCACTAATTTTCAAAGCACAATATAATATTTAAAAATGCGCTGAGTATAAAAATAGTACAAAAATAGTCTACATTCGCCCATGCTATTTAGACATTCTAAATAAATCCGTAGTTTAACATTTGGTTTAGACACTTACTATGAGGGGATTATTGGTCTGGGTTAAATTTGACCTGAAACAAACTGTGAAGGCTTAAGAAATGAACAGTTTGTAAAGGTTAAACATTGTTTTATATGAGGTGCATAAAACTTAGAATAAAACTTATTATTATTATTATTATAAAAGAATCATAGGCCTCAAAACAGCAGAAGTCTGGGCTACCCTTCTTTCATATCAAAGGATCACTGCTAGTCAGACCATGAACTAAAAGGTCAGTGGATCCAAAATGGCATTCGCTATGCTCAGTTGCTTATATCCTCAGTCTGGGAGATGATGGCTTTTAAGAAAGGTGGCCAGGTGAAGCTGAAATGTCAGAATGCTTTTCATAACCCTAAAGTTTACTTCTCTCATATAGCTCACATAGGAAATAAGGGTCATTAATTACACTGGATTCCTGCTCAGTGGGCTGAGAGTGACAGGTGTTAGTCAGTGATCAGGTTGGCCGTGTTTGGAACCACACAGATACACACATGCGTAGACGGCATAAACACATCATCTGCTCTCTACGCTGATCTCTATGGAGTGTGAAAGTGAATCAATACTCGTCTTCTCTCTCCTCTAACAAGAACAGCTACTATATTATTTAGTAAAAAAAAAAAAAAAAGCCAAAAGTAAGTCTTAGACATGCTGTCAACTTCTTGTACTAGTTGAAAAACACCCATAAGGATCTACTCCCCGGGCACCAACATGTACATGCCCATTCACATGTATGCCAGTGCTCTGAGTATTCCCAGACACATGCATTCATTCACAGTCCTGCAGTGCTTTTTTTTTTTTTTTTTTACACAAAGTTGTGGATCAATTCGTCTTTGTCAGGGCACGGCTGGTTTCTGTTCTTTGTTGTCATCGTTTGTTTGCATTTCTGTTTGTTGTGTAGAAAGCCTGGAGTCTGTACTCTGAACCTGCTGCTCTTTGTTACCCTCCTATCCTCTTAACATCTCTGTTTTTGTAGTGAGGCTGTGGGGAGGCATATTAGCCATGCCGCGGGATCCCTCACGAGAGCCGCAGATAATGCAGTGTGAGTTTGTGTGTGTGCATGAGGAGAAAAGAGCATTTGTGCGAGTCTGTCTTTGTCTCCACCCTTTTGTTTATCTACACAAGTGTGTGTGTGTGTGTGTGTGTGTGTGTGAGTGTGAGTGTATACTCTTCCCTGCTCCTTTTAATCTGTCTGAGTCCTCGCTTGGCTCCCCTGTCTCTTTCCATTGTTTCAATCTTTCTCCGCTCGTGGACCACCTATCCATCAATTTACTTCCAGAACCCCGCTGCCCCCTGTCCCTGCCACGGTTTTCTCCATCTCTGCAGCTCCCACATATTTAGGCCTCTCTCTACTCACCCTGTCTTTTCCTTGCTCTCTCTCATATCTCTTGGTCTCAGAGGCCTCTTTCTCTTTATCTCTCTTCCTATTATGTCTTTCTACCTTCTCTTGCAGTCCTGGATCTCTTGCTCTACCAGTCTGCCCTTCTCGCCCCGCCTCCTCTCTCTCTCATATCTGCCTTGCACACCTTTTCCTAACATCCTCATATCAGTTGGTCTCACTGGCTTTTCCCCCCCCCCACATCACTTTCTTCTCCATGCTTCCTATCTGTCTATCAATTCCATGTCTCCATGACTCTTCCCTGGCACCTAATCTCTTTATGTTCTCATTAGTTGTGCTATAATCTGCTCTTTAATCCATGCTAATTGCAACCTCCCCTTGCTCTGATCATGATCTGAAGATGTATTTGAAACACACCCTCTCCTCCCCTGTCTATCCCATATAGTTTGATCTGTAAGGGGCTACAATGCATACCAAAATCTATCTAATGCTTATGCTCAATTACTCATTATTCCTTATCCTTGGATGAATAAATGTAAGAACTCTGTAAAAGTTAATGTGAGCTATTTAAGGTTAAGATCACATATTGATCACAATTTTTTTTTATTTTTTGTCAATTGAAGCTACAGAAAAAGCAAGCCAACCATTAATTATTGCATTAAACATTTGACTTATTTATTTCAGGTTCACTTGTAGCCATTATCTATAGAGCTGTGTTAGTACTACTAATGGATCTACACTCTTCAAACATAAACAGAAAGACTGAGAGGTTCAAGGACATTAAGGTTGTAACCAACTGTGAAGTTTGTTAATCAGATTAAATTTGTCTGTTCAGTGCAAACCTTTGACCATTTAGTTGATTAGATTAATGATGATTTTGACCATCATTGATATTTTGAGCATGTAAAATTAATAAAAAAAACAGCTGCATATAATATAGATAAACATGCATATAATACAGTCACCAGCTGCTCTTCTCTCTAATGCCAGCAATCCCCGATCAATTAACCTACGATATATAACTTGCATCATGCAGGACAGACAGTCACAGCCAAAAGTTATGATAGTGACACAATTTTGTCTTTGTATGAATGTGATTTATTCATTAATGAAAGTCTTTGTATAGTGTAAAAAAAAAAGGGTGTAAAAAGAATATTGTTTTTTGATGTACCTGAAAAAAGAGCAAAGAGCAAAACTTGCAAAAACAAACCGTGTCACTGCTAAAACTTTTGGTCATGACTCTGTCTTTCAGGGATTCAGTGATGCTCAGATCCATCAGGGCTTTCTGAGCTTGACTTAGAATTCTCAATTTTGACAGGTGAGTAGTATCAAGTGAGTGAAAAGTTTTTTTTTTTTTTCAAAGTTCAGCTTCTCCCATGAGTTAAACACCAGTACATACTGCCAACTGGAGTGATTTTATAATTTATGAAAAACTTATTATTGATAATCCCTGGGTTGTCTGATCTGAAGTAGCAAAGAAAATGGAAAGAAGGGGCTCTGTTTTGAACAAAAGGGGTCATAACTTCTATGTGTGTCCCTAAAGGAGCTACAGTATATGTCGTATTTGCACTTTAAAACCTTCAGATATGACATAAAAGTACCATTAAAAGCTCCAGAAGAAAGAGTTACGAGGTTATGTCAAATATGCCATTATATTGGATTGTACAGATATGGACTGAATATTTATCCAGCTGATCCAGAGCATTTATGTGACCACTAGAGAGAATGGTGAGTCACTACACTGGTCTCCCACAGTGAGTGAAACTACCACCTTGGAGCCTTTGACCAATGTGTCAGGAAATGACCAAATGGGATGAAAACGACTAAGAAACCACTTTTCGAGTCAAAGAACATGACAAAGTGATACAGACTAGAACCACTGTTGTTATTTTCACCAATGGACACAGCTCTGAAAGAAAAGAAAGGACTCTGATGCTAAAATTGCAATGTTTCTTCTACACAGCTGAGTTTGATTCAGAGGTTTATGAATTTTTAAGTTTCTAGTGGTTAAATTATTATCACCCCACCCCACGAAAAGGGAGGCAAGGGGTATTGTTTTTGGTTCGGTTTGTTTCTTTCTTTAACATTCTAGAAGCAAAATTATTGGCTGAATTCATACAAAATTAGGTTTTTATAGATTGCCAGTGACCTAGAAAAGATATGGTTATAGTTTGGGAAAACTAGGTCAAAGTTCAAATGTTGATGTCTATAACAAAACAAAATTTGATGTCTATAAAAACATCAATTTTGTTTCAATTTACTTCAAACTTTGTACATATATAGGGGCAGTTGATATGTTGACATCAGGACATGCAAAGACAGGATGACATCATTTGGACTGATGCCAAAATAAACTAAAATATGTGCGAGAGGCGGGGTTTGTTGTGCCTGGCACCACTTGTTTTAGTTTAGTTTACTAAGTTTACCATTTGTTGATCCATGGTTCAGACTAAACTGTAACAGTTCTGACCTTGTTTGGATATTTCCAAATTAATTTTTAGTGGCAGTATTAACAACAAAAATGGAGGCATTGCTGTGGAGCCTATGATTTTAACATGACTGTTTTCTGTAAAAAAAAAAAGAACAGTACTAACAGTTATAATGTACAGTATAACGCAGTAACCTCCATGAAGATTATATGACAGTATTTATATTGAACAGGTGTGTGATGTGTTTTTTATTTGAGGGAGAACAGGTGATGATACGATAATACAGATGTGTGTATCCTTAAACATACAGCTTTATGCATTATTCAGTGAGTCTGTGGATACATCTGTATGTGGTAGACATAGGTGTGTTCTGGTATGTGGCTTCCCCCTGCTGTTTAGAATACTTTATCAATACTATTCATAACTTTCAGATTCAGATTGACTTATATTGTCATTGCACATATTTCAGAGCAACGGAATTACCTTCCAGTCACAACTGAGCAAGATAAACATTAAACACAGCCATACATGGGAATACAGATACAGTTATAATTGATGAATTCCAATGGTGGCTGAACTCTGCGTTTGCAGAATGAAAGAAATGGAAACATTAGGGTTTGTGGAGAGAGAAAAAAAAGACAAATTCCATCCTGTAGTCAAACTCTACAGGGTGTCATTTGTGACAAAGCACGCCTCTGTGTGAAGCCCAAAAAGACAACAGTTTCACACGGGACCAGAAGCGCATGGGGGTAGTAGGGGTAGGTCAGGGGGTGACACGCCGATGTACATAAGGTAGATGTACTGCAGCCCACACGGTCCACAACGTGTCTGAGGAGTTAAGATACTCCCGAGGGAGAAAAAGGTGAATGTTGTGTTTTAAAGCACACATCAGGGGGTTATTCAAAACAACAGAGACAATAATGAGTCCATGTTATTGTCCCTCAACGACTCTTTAGTGCCATAATGACAGAAAAACAACTACTGACTAACCACTGCAGTCAGAAAATGCGGATCTTAAGCCTAACATCACACCTAGCTGTCAGAATCAAAGAGATCCATGCTGTATTCAGGCATCCTCATGAGCTTCTTTGAATAGGAAAGGATGAATTAATAAAAATACAAAGCTTGACCGGATGAAGTGCAGTCGATGATTGTAAAGTTGCTGATCCCAATCATTGCCACCCATTGGACAGACCTAAAAGACACCTGTTGCTTGGGGTATAAACACAACATTCCTTCAAAAGTTAATTTTAGTGGTACAGGCAGCTGAAAAGAAACAGTGCAGAAATGTATCTGCTAGCGCATGCAACGTGTCAGGCGAGACATCTCCGTTGTCTACATAAGAGCACACAGCAGACAGACTGGTGAAGGATAATGAGTTATTTCAACAGTTTCTACCTGAAAGCGCCCATAACACAATCCACCTCCCTGACAGGTCTGGGGCCAACCCTTCCTACCCTGTCTGGTGTTCAGCGCATCGTCATGCTCTAGTAACTTCCCTGTGCATGCCTCTGCACACATCTGCAACTCTTCTCAGGCCATCACTGAGCGTATCCGTCCATTAAATGAAAAACACCTCAGAAACAGGAGTGAGGGGGAGGAAGAGAAAATTAATATCAATGGTTGTGCCCCTAATTGGCTTGTCTGCTTGATAAAGGACACAATAACCTAACTCTGCTGCAATTACCCCCCTTTCTAGAGTCTTTAAAGCATGCACTACAGTTGGCACGTATGCGCTTACAAATCCAAACACAAACCAAACAGAATATGTGCACACACAGATACACACACCTCTGGCAGCCTTTGTAGCTGACAAAAGTGTGAGCTGAAGACCATAAACAACCATAATCATCATTACTGCAGGGTAATCTCAATCAGTGTGTGTGTCTCTGTGTGTTTACGACTATAAGTCAGATTTAGTGCCGTGTCCCCTCAGGTCAAGGCCGATGGACAGATGTGTCATGAAGAAAATGGCTTCTGCCAAAGCACACTCGTTTTTCACTTTGCTTTTTCACTCACACTATCCATCTCCTCACATATCCATCAGCCTAGTCATATGGATGGGGATACAGTGAACAACACTCATAATTACAGAGGAGGATGAACAGGGCATAAACAATTCCACAGAGGCAAGGGCAATGGGAAAGAGAGCAGCATGGAGAGGAAAAGGAAATCTGAAAGTGGAGGTAATGGAGAGGAGAACAGACGGCTAGTAGTACAGAAGAGCAATAAAATGGACTAAAACAGGACATGCGAGAGAAGAGAATTGAAAGAAAGTTTTGGAAGAAACAGAACAATACATGTGAAACTTCAGTCTCTCAATGACATATTTTTTTGTTTCTATTTTTGCACAAAAAAACAACTTGTGAATCATGTCAAAAATCACAGCTAAGGTGTGAAAATTCATGCAGTATTTAATAGCAATTTGTCCCCACTGATCTTTGACTTTATTAATTAAATACTGCTTTATCCAAGACAGGAAAATTGAATTTAAAAACACCAAAGGGGAAAAAAAAAAAAAAAAAAATGCACTGTCTTTTCACTTGAGCGGTGAGTCACAAGTCCCTGTGGAAAGTCTCGAGTGCACCTCTATAATTATTCAGCTTCATTAACAATGTCAAAAACAAACTGTCATTATCTCCTTCAAGCGTTCACGGCTATATTCTACATGAATATGCACAGAATATGTAGTAGAGTGAACAAAACACAGACATAATGTCACCCAAAAGGTTTTATCCCAGATTTGGGTTTATCACTTGCTGCCAAAGCGGACATGATATCAAGCAGCCGCAGTCATAAATATTCCCGTCTTTTGAGTTTTAGATTTCTATAGAGGAAAAATAATATTTCGAGAACTGACATGAAGACACATGACAAGACACCGAATACTCCATTGTGGTGTTTGCTGCTTAATAAACACAAAGTTAAGAGGATTAGGATTATGTAAGGCACAAAGATGAAATGGCATTTTATGGTATTGTCATGAGAAAAAAACCTGGTAGATGAGCCGGAGTCGTATCTAGGAGCGTTGAACAGCTCATACAAGTTAAATTCATTAAAGTGGGCTATAGGATGTTTACGCTCTTTTCTTTCTAAACATGTATCATTCATATATTTACAGACGACTGAACAATTTATCAGCGACTAAACATCTTTTCTACAGTGACATAAGTACATTTAACACAGTTCAGCAGACAGGAAGCTATACGCTAGCTGCGCTTGTGTGTCTGCACCCACGCACTTAGACATACAAGCAGACACATACACACACACACACACACACACACACACACACACACACACACACAACAAAAGTCTAAATTTCTTTCATGTGGTTGTGACACAAAACAACAAAAACAAGTCTCTCTAGTGTCGATCAATGTCAAAGAATCTCTTGCTGAATTTTTGCTTTGTATTACTCATGAAGGGGATGTGAATCCTGCTGACAACTGGGTGCTATGTTCATCATTGCAGCACTTTGTTGTCAGAAACATGATGGATTTCAAGCTTTTATGCTTAAAGACATTTTTTTTTTCCTTGAATTCTGACTCCTTTTTTCATTCTGCCTTTTATGGTCCAGCTGTGCTGCTACCCAAACAACTGATACTGCCGTTTCTATTTTCTTTCCTTTCTTTCTTTGTGTCACACTCACATGTTGTCACCAAACAATACACCTTTACCGTTATTTATTTAAATGGAGAAATACAGACTGAAAAGAAAGCGTGTCGTCAGCACAAAGTGAGGTGATCTGATGTCTAGCTGTGTTAACGTCGCTATCTTTTGCTTTTTCTTTTTCTTTCCTCCCTGATCATTAAAGTTTGAAACATTAGCCTTGGAAATACATGAGTCTACCTGTGAATGGAACCCAGTAACAGAAATATCAAAATGTTTCGGCCGTGAATGTCTAAAGTAGCCTATGCGGTGCAGTTCTTCTGTTTTCCTTGTGAAGGGAATTATATGTGGTGGATCTCATCACTGTTTCAGCCTTGAAAATGTCTCACAAGCTTTCAACGCAGTCTAAGACACCCAGAGTTATAGTTTTGTGAAGAAAAAAAAAAAAGAAAAAAAAAAAGGTCGGTCAGTACAAACATTTTAGAAATGTTCATTTGTCTTTCAAAGGAGAGTAAGAAATAACCTTTGACATGCCTTTCTACATCATTCTCCTCGGCTTCGTTCCTACCAAGCTCTTTGTCTGCGGCTGATGTTCAAGTGAAGTGGTTGACCTCACCGGACCAGACACTAACCCGCTGGGCTTCAGTCTGAGAACACAAAGACCCGACAACATTCTCTACCTGATTCTTCTAGTCTTGCCCAATCCTCTGTTTTCAGGTTTGTCTGGCCCCAGTCCTCCCCCTGCTTCCACCCTTTGGTATTCCCGTCTCCCCATCCCTCTGTTTCCCCTTCCTTTCGTTCTCTCCCTGCCCCGCTGTCTCCATCTTAGCTTGATTTATTGATTTCTGTAAAGGTTGAGTGCTGCTGCTGCTTTCCTTTCTCTCCCTCTTCTCTATCTCCCACCCTCATCTTCTCTACAGAGCTTTTTTCTCTTCACTTTGTGTTTTATTCAGCGCCACCTTTTCTTTCCTGATCTTTGCTACCCTTCTTTATCTCTCTGTGGACTGTGCACAACTTCTTGGATCAACTTTTAGATTCTCTCCATTTTCAAGTGTGCGTTACATAAAGCCCTTTGTCCTTGTTCTCCTGCTGTACCTTGACTGGTGCTCATACCTACACCGGACACATTATATTGATGCAAAAATTATAATTTCACACAGGAATCTGACAAATTCTCACCTTCACATTCAACTATTTTTAATTATCTGTGCTAGGGGTACAACGATTAGTCGATAAAATCATCAATAAAATTTTGTTGACACGAAATGTTATTGTCGACTAAAGTATGGTGACGGCTAAGTAGGAATTTAGATAGCAGTATTTTACTTTTCGATGAAGAACTTTTATTTTGACACTTCCAGGCGAGCCAGGAAACAGATTACGAACATGACGCACATTTCTGAAGCCATGTGATAGTGGTGCACAGCCAAATAAGTCACGGTTCCATTTTAATACAAACATAAAATGCAAGATTTCAGTATAAAAACACAGGATTTCGCTATAAAACATTAAAACAAGAATAGAAATAAACATTTGCATTAACAATATGTTTAACAATATAACCCCAAACAACCCCCGAACACAGGACCCAGCAGGCCGTACACACACAGTATCAGTATCACGGAATAATCATGACTAATAATTCCTGGATCTGTAGATTAGTCGACTACTATAATAATCGTTAGTTGCAGCCCTAATCTTCGCTTAAAGTTGTTAGACATTCTCAATATACTGAATAAAAAAAAAATATATATTGTTTTTCCCAAATACTTTGATAATTTCACATGTAAGTAGGCACAGCGTTCAGAATACTATTAATATCGTATGCATGTAATGATTCATTTATAGCTGGGTGATATGTAATTTTTTTTTTTCAATGTTATGGATGGTTGAGGATTGTAAATGTTGTGGCAAATACCAATTTATATTTTCTGTACATTTGGCCTTTCCTAAATGATTTATCACCATTTATCATAATACCATCATCTGAATTTTGCATTTTTCAGCAAAAATCTATTAATTCTCTATAATTAATTTACTGACATATACAGTAGATGTTCATACAAACTCAGTGTAAAATCAAAGGTTATATCAAAACAGAAAAAACAGACCTTTTCAGTAAAATATTTCTTCAACAGAATGTGAAAATACAATCTATAACTCGTGTTATTTGTCAAATTACTGGTGAATTAGTGTTGTGAAGATGATGTTTCTATTTTCAGTATACGGAGCCTCAGACCTTCCAAATGAGTCATATCTGATGACCATGAAAAGCTGAAAAAACTGTCTTTTACATGAGTTATTTAAAAGTATTGATAGAATTAGAAATTATGCAACTTTTAAAGTTAGTAGATGAATAAAGAATACTGAACAAGAGGACTTTTTTCTTTCTACAATTTCAAATATATTATGTTTTTAAACTATCTACTATATATTGTTGGGATATTTCTGAGTTCTGTTCTTAAAAGTGTATAGATAGATAGACTTCTTTATTGTCCATTACACTTGAATGAAATGGAAATTTTACTTTGGTAGTGGCATACAAGACACACAGAGACATACACATCACAGTCACTCATAAATAGTAGAATAAGAAACTAAAAAGGAGCTAAAAAGGATGTCCTTAAAAATATTAAAATGATACTACAGTGGGATAAAAAGATACAAAAACGTCATTTCTCTGTCCATTTCACTCAGCTGAACATTAAAATGTTAAAACCTTCCAGTTTATCCTAGTGCTGATAAAAGATCTGTACTGCATTGTTGTAGCCGAGGAAGTTCTTCATTGAGAACTTCCTCCCACAGCTAATGGGATAAATGAGCGCTTGTAACCATTCTTCCTTGTCATTGGGACTTTATTAAGAAACTTCTTGTAAACACTTTGTCCAAGAACACTGAGCCATGGGATGTTCCTTCCTAAGGTCAGGTTGACATGGAAAAGAGGAAAACAACCTTATGAAACAATCTGGTACAATCTCTTGGTCACGTACCACTTATCCAGGCCTGAACTCCATCTACGGTATGAACAATGAACACAGCTCCAATGTCCAGCGACGTGTTTGGAAAGATCTCTTTGGAAAAAACTATGGGGAGAGATTCCCTGACGAGCACCCGACTGAATTGTCACGATTTATCTACAACAATTGGGGCCCAACGTGGGGCAGGCATAGAGAATGGTCGACCCATGGACGGGACGTGATGACATTGTGCTGGGCCCAAAACGAACAAGGTAAGAGAGATTTGTCTCCATGCCATAATTTATGCACAGTCTCCTTATGCTTTGATCATGGGTTTAATATGTCCTTCTCTTTCCTACACAATGATGATGCAGTCACGGAATTCCTACTCACCAACAGGATTGGACTGGAGAAAAACATCCACAGTATTTACAGGTAGTCCTCGGGTTACGGCGTACCAGACTTACGTTATTTTGACTTTATGACGCCGGAGTCTGGTCCGTCTTTACTGTACATACGTACTGTATACTGTACGTACATACTCCTTTTCACTTCTAGAACAGGCTATTGCACGAGTCGAGGTAGAAGATTCCAATATGGAACGCTTTTCTAAAGCTTCAAGGGCAGTGATGGACAGTGTACGGTGTTAATGTGAGATCTGGGAGGAAAAGAGGTACTTATATAGAAGTATAATACATGTATTTGGATAGTTATTTAGAGATTTAAGGGGTATTTAGGGGTACTAAAGGGTTAATTCTGACTTGCGTGGAAATTCGGGTTACGTCGACAACGTAGGAATGAAACTCGTTTGTAACCCGAGGATTACCTGTATATGACAAGACACAAACAGGTTGTATTTGAATGTCGAATAAAAGCCTCCAATAGAAGATTTTGTAACTTCATTTGTTAAAATTTAGGGCTGTCAAAATGAACACATTAATGCATCATCATGATTAATCTGATTAAAAATTTTAACTCAATTAACCCATCTGCAGTGAAGAATGACTCTGTAGAGTAGAGTTAACGTCGTGCATGTGCAAACGGGCAGTAGTGACAGGCAGCAGAACCAACCCATAAAGTTGGAAGACACTAAATAGCACGTTGGAAATACGAGGGAAAAACCCAAGATGGAACAGTTGTTTTGTTATTTTGTTAAAACTAAAAAGTTATTTTGTTGAAACTGTTGAAGGTGTTTAATGAACACATTAAATGCATACATATTCCTGTCTGTCGAGTCTGTTTGCTCATACAAAATGAAAAGTGATTAATATAGATTAAAAATTAATATTTAATTGTGATAAGCTGAAATTAATCCATGTGAGTAATCGAATTAAAATGTGTAATCGTTTGACAGCAGTAGTTAAAATATGGTTAAACAACAGCTGACGTGTGTGATTTACAGTACGTTTAAGTACAAGAGAAAATGAGGTCTGTGAAAAACATTAAGTCTGCAGCTGACGAATACTGTATTTTAACAAAAAATGAGATACAGGACATACTGTTAGAGGTCAGCATATTGTTGTTTATCTCAATACATGCTTTAAATCACATGGTTAAGAATGCAAAAAGAAAAAAAACGAAACAAAAATGTGAAAAATTCACAATTTTCCCCACAGATTTTTGGTAGACCTTCATACATGCATTTGCATATTAATGAGGAAAAAACTGATTAGGCAGAAACGGCCGGATCAGAGACACACAGTTGATATTAATACCACCCATGCATTATGTGTAGACAAATACATTGACCATAAATATTTATCAGCGCTTTAATGGGCACAGTGAATGGAACGAGCAGTGAATTAATATGATTATGTTTAATACTTCATTGGTAATTAGGACGGTACAAGCAGTGGCTGAAGTGGCTCTTCTTTCAAAGGTGTTTCATGGCTTCCATTTCTGTGTCTAATTATTAGATGTTGCTCTGTATAATAATAGGACGGCACAAACATTAAAATAAAGCTCATGAAACTATCCGAGGCTCTGTTGAATGTGTGAACTACCTGTCAACTGTCTTCACCAAAGAGATTTTTTTTTTGCAATAACAGCAGCGATAAAGCAAACCAGAGAAAGTACACAGAGCTTCACTGCGCTGTGTGAAATGTATAAAACTAAAGCCTTCACATGAACAAGAGTCATCAGCATTAGTTCCACAATAAACAAAGATGGAAGAAAAAACACATCTGCTGAGATATTATTTACCTTACACTTAAACTTTAAATAATAGATTGTTTTTTATTGGTAAATCCAAATATAACTCACACAGAAATAACAATTTCCAACTATTTAAAAATTTTTTTTTTTTATAAAACAGCAACTGCATACCATTAAAAGCAAAAAGGATACCACATGAAAACTGTGCTTTGTTAATCTAATATTCAATAGGTCATGCTGGATTATGATACAAAGCTGCTGCATTTTATAACAAATTGCCAATTTATTTTCTCAACATTTAAGCTTTAAGCACAAGATTTATACTTTTGCAGTATAGAAAGTGTTGCTCATCTGCCCATCATTCCTTAATAACCTGTCCATGATGTCCTGAAGAACATGATGACCATATTAGTAATGAGGACGTGGCTGACAGGTGAGGCTGCACCTGGCTTGTGGAGGCTCATTATTGGAGTCTTAATGATGCGCTGTGTTCCATAATTAGGGAACTTTTGGGGCTCTCTGTCCAATCTCCCTGTTTGGTTGCTGTGTTGGCTGGAGGGGGGGGGGGGCACAAGTGCTTTGGTTTGGGTTTGACAGCCCAATGCACCGAGTGTCTGAGAGATCTGTGGAGCGCTCACTGGATCTGCCAGTGGAGGGTTCTGCAGAAGTTTGCATGAGGAAAAATAGAGGATGATAAAGGGATATGAGAAGGGGTGAGTTAGGGGCTGGGAGCTGGAAAGTTTTTAAACTTGTGCATTAATGTGTGTAATAACCCCATATGAATTTTCCTTTTTTAAACTAAGGTACAGTATATTTCTCTTATATTTTCTTTTACACTGTCTGGCCTTGAACCAACTACCACCAACTGAGGGGTGTAACTGTGTATGTATGTGCTGGTGTGTGTGGAATATACTATGTGCAGATTTGTGTTGGCGAGTGGGAATTTTTGTACTTTTGTCTTCAAGTCTAGTGTTTCTAATTAGACTCCAACACTTTTGGTTTGAGTTGTAAAATATGTTTTAGTGGGAGTAAAATAAACTTACATTCCAAGGTTTGTTTTTCCTCTTTACGTATGTGTATGTTAGTCAAACTGTGTCAGGAGGATTGGGATGAATTTTTGTCAGAAAGTTGTTCCAAAGTTGTGTTCAACATATGGCCTGGGGGGCCAAATCCAGCCCGCCAAAGGGTCCAATCTGGCCCCTGGGAAGAATTTGTGAAGATACTAACAATCAATGGTGTAAAAACCATTTCAATTCAGGTTCCAATTAGATTTGAAGTGGATCAGAACCAGTAAAATTCTATAAATAATGAAGTTCGCCTGGGTTTGTTTGTCAGTTCGATAGTTAGCAACATAACTCGAAAAGTTATGGACAGATTTTGATGAAATTTTTAGTATTTGTTGGCAATGGCACAAGGAAGAACCCATTAACTTTTGAGGGTGATCTGGAAGAAATCCTCGATTCACTTTGAAATTTTCATTAACATTGGGGTCAATGGGGCCAAACAAATTGTTTCTCAGTATCTGGGTTAATTATTGACCAAACCTAATGAAATTTTCAGGAAATATTTCCTCTGAGCCAAGGAACAGATGATTAAATTTTGGAGGTGATCCGGATCACTGTCTGGACCCAGGAATTTTTTTAAAGGATTCTCTATTAGTTATCATTGGCGTTGCTGTAGTAATAATAACACATGTCCACCAGATGTTGACTCGTGTTTTCTCATATAGTCCATGGACTTAAGAATTTTAAAATGCTGTCCAAATAAATGAGGGACTAATATTTATGGTGGTGGGGTGGATGTTGCACTTGGCGGAGGTCTGCGTTCTCCCGAGTGCTTTTCTAGTTTTGTCTTTGTTTTAGTGTTAAAAAAAAAAAAAAAGGCAAAATAACATGAAAACGTTCCCATCTTTTACAAAAACAAATTCAAACATTATATTTTTTGAAGAGGAGTGAGTGCATTTTTTTTTTTTACCAATATTCTGCCTTTTATTAAATGTTTCATGTAATTGTAATGTAATTTCATGTAATCTAAGTTCTAATTGTACACGTGTAAATGATAAACTGATATTCTGAGGTAGAATATTAGCAAATTTGCACTTGTTTTTCTTTAGAAATTTCAAATTGTTCATGTTATTCAGATTTTTAACGGGACGGTGTAGATGTTGACATTATCAGAATGTAATTTTACTTTTTTAACTGTTATTATTTTAATGGTCCGGCCCAGTGGAAGTCGTATTGTGGTGTATATGGCCCTTGAAGTAAAATGCGTTCGACTCCCCCCTGCTTTAGAGTGTTACTTTTGAGGAGTGACCATAGCCTCTTCTGCCTTATTTTTCACCTCCTTTGCTCCCTGACTCATTGATGCTGGACTGTGACCTGGAAATCAATCTTAGTGTACCATCTTGAAGGCTGTCTCAGTTCTGTTAAATGCATACTGAGGATCACAGACAGAGGACGGAGGCTTAAAGACTGAGGACAGAGCATGAAGCAGGCTGACCAAAGGAAATTTGACCAAAAGCTTAGCAGAAATTTTGTGGAAGTCTTTGGCGATTAGACCAGCAACGCGTCAATGAGCTGTGAAAAGCATCTGAAATATATGAAGCGACGCAGGGACAAGACTTTAAAAATGAAATATTCTTAATCTTACATTGCAGTCAGTTATTGAAATGATCAAATGTGTGATCAAATTTGTTTTAACCCTCAAGTGACCAAGCTATTTTACTGACTGAAATGACCAAGTGGGATCACTATGACCCCATTGTGCTCTGTGCAGGGATCCTTATTATAAAAGGCTGGTTGGGGGTTTATCACACCTATACTACTCCCAGTATTTAAGACAGGTATTTTATAATGATCTAATGTAATAAGTATTTGGTAATAATACTGTAGCGAACCTGGCATTGCTGTGTGTAAGGGGGGTGGCAGCTGCCGCAAGGCATGCTGGGGGTTTATGTTCGTGTCTTGTTTTTGGGTTTATTCGGGTTTAAGTTGCCATGTGTTGTTAATATAATTGTCTAGTTTTGTCATGTTTTATTTAGTTTGATTATTTATGGTGTTTGTGTGTGTGAGGGAAGGAACCATGAGCCAGGCTGATGTGTGCAGCCATGGGTCTGGTTCAGCGGGTATGTGTTAAATGTACTATTTTCAAGATGGCTTACTTGCTGGCTGTCAAAGTAAAAGTTTTTTTTATTTTTTTTTATAAAAGCTCATTGTTCTTTGAAAGGCAACTCTGCTTCCTCTGCTCCTTCACTACTTACCACAATACTTTTATTGCATGAAAAAAACCGAACACAGATTTTAAGAACATTACATTAGTTTAGACAGTCCTTGTCAGTTCCCACTTGCAAAAATATATCTTTTTTTTTGCCACACTAAATGAAAACATACATTATAAAAATAAGTTGGAGTAAAAATATTTTGACTTATGTTGAGCTAGCATCCTGCTAACACCAATAAAAATAATTACCTGACTTACTGACAAGGGAATACGCTAATACTGGTAAGGAAGTCATCCTACTCCGACATCCTACTGATTAGAAGTGGAACATTTGAATAAAATTTGAAAAACAATGCTTATCTTCAGGGTCATAAATGACCCCACAAGAGTTTGTGATCTATACACCACACTAATTGATTGATTGAAGTGTGTATGATTAGTAGACTGACAAACTCATGCTAGGA
The DNA here is from genome assembly GCA_029822895.1 of Maxillicosta whitleyi. Lineage (NCBI taxonomy): Eukaryota > Metazoa > Chordata > Actinopteri > Perciformes > Neosebastidae > Maxillicosta > Maxillicosta whitleyi. Next base: position 11,070,159 of record JAPSES010000115.1, read on the forward strand.
AAGAAAATTTGGATGAAAGATAAAGAGATGGCCATTTAAATCATATGGCTGCGGTCGTAAATGACCCCGCATGGTCAGTTGAAGGTTAAAAAAGGTATGACGTCTCAACCTCACTCACTGCCTTGAATATAAACATAATCAGAAGTTTACATGAGCGTGAAATACAACACAACACTGTAACGACGTAACAGAAGGTTGTTCCACGTGTCATATTTAACTGATGGTACAGAGGCGAGGATGCCTCATATTGTTAAATGCTCATTGCTTTCGGCTGTTTGCCTGAACTCCTCCTCTCGCATCTGTATTGAGTCGAAGCGAAGACTCAAAGAGCTATAACTTGAAAACTGAGAAAGGGGGGGGGGTTAAATGTGACAGTGTAAGAACATAATAACTCACCGATTTTATATGGAGGCTTTGTTTACTACTTGGGAAGCACATTAGTTTAATTCATTAGTAAACAATTGTAATTATTTTAATGTGGGTCTTTAAAACATCATCTTTACGGCATCTTAATGGGAAGCCGAAATAGAGTCTATTTAAAAGTCATTATGATATGGTTGGATTTTCATTTGTATAACGGCAGAGGGTGCCTAAAATGTAGGGCAGTAAATACCTTGAGTGTGGTATAAGCACATATGAGTATATGAGTATGCGCGTCCACTTAATGAGTGATTGAGTCCAAGTTTGCAGGTTCGGTCTCTCTGCACAGGAGAGCAAATGATGAATACACTTCAATCATTTCAAGACAGGCCTTCATCATTTGTTGGACCTGTCAGACAGTTATCAGGGCTCAGTGTAGGCAGCTGGAGAGGCCTCGTCCATAATTGAAAATTGAGTTTAGAAATGTCACATGTATCCGTCCATCTAAATTTCAATCCAAGGAAATCCCCCAATGGCGTGCAGCGTGTAGAGGTCTGACAGTACCTATCAATCCAAAGTTCGACATTTTAGTCAACAGAGACAATTGCCAGTGGGGAATGTGTTCCATTTTTTTTTTATCAAGAGGCACATTGGGCAGAATTTGCTGTGGGTACATCTACTATGATTTTATGATTTTTTATTTTTTTTGCCATTGTTTACTGCATATCTGCCTCATGATGCATTATTTGTGTTCACTTACAAATATCAAGTTTCTGTTCTGTCTTTAAGGCCCTGTGATTATTCCTCTTTGACACCTACTTTTTAAAGGACGAAGTAAAAAAAAAAAAAAAAAAAAATGCAGGTGCTAACCAAATCACCAGCGGACTAACCTTTATATTCTTTGCCTCAGGAAAAGTGTACCGCTTTCACAGATACAGACTTAGGTTTTTTTTAACTAAAGCAAAATAGAAATCAAAAGGCTACAGGGTCGGGGGATGTTTCACCGGCTATTGTCTTTTTCTGGGGCTTTAATGAAGTTACTCATAGTATATGCATTCACCTTTGAGTATCAATACCTAAGGTCTCATTCCTCTATAGTGGTTTCTAAGCGAGGAAAATAGAACGCTAATCTATTCTGGTGTAATCATGCTTTGACCTGGCTAATGGAGGCAGCATACCCCAGGGCAAGATGTAATCAGGAAGACAGTTAATAAAATGAACAAGACTGCTTTACTGATCTTACTAATGTCCCTGACCTTCCCTGGGGGAGACTACCCACGCTATCATACATGTAATCTCACCGTTGTACATGCCCTAACACATACTTCATATACGTCCATAACAATCTGAAGCACGACCTTACGAAGGGCTGATGAATATAAAAACAGACGCACAACACATTAATTGTATATCATCATCATTATCCTCTGATCCTTTTGCTCCGCTCACATTAACATTAACATCTTTTCGACTAGTTGGACAGATGAGTAACTGCCCCACGCCTCGCAAACACTAGCAAACTACTTTTCAGAGACCGAGTTTGAAGGCGTCATCTATTTCTGTATGTGTTTAATTTATAGCTTGAGGGCAATTGTCTCTCACTGAGGTCACGCATATCAACACCACGGAGCAGCGTTCCGATTCCATAAACAGTTGTCAGTCAGACACTGTAGTGACTGACAGAGCAAACACATACATCACTTAACAGAGGGCTATATTTATCTGAATACCAGAGTGAGCATAAAAATATTAAACCTACATATAGGTAGGAGTGTGTGTGTGAGTAACATCTGACTTAAGAGACGGATGTAAAACTAGTATGTGACAAAGAACACAACAGCAACACAAAAATATAGAAATCAAAATGTGCCGAGCGGTTGTCAGGTTATGATGTTTCATGGAAGTTAGAAGTATCTGGGCTGTGTTGACTGCAGTGCATGCACGTATTAGTGTTTGGCAGTTCAGCTGTAACCTTGGCCACTCATGTATGTTTCAAATTAACGAGTCTGTCTTGCTGTTTTGCCCCAATTTCCCCTGATATCCAGTCTTCTCACTCTCGCTGATTTTCTTGTTACCACAGTATTACACCATTTTGAATCCCACATCTTAGTGGGTGGGTTCTCTTGCTGCTACGTCTTTTTTTTTTAACATGTCTTCCTACTTTTTGCACAAATACTTTCTACTCACTGCTGTTACAGACAGCTTTCACTAGACAACACTTCTCGTGGAGCAAAACAACACTGGAGGCGAGTCTACTGCTGCCACTCCAGTCATTTGTTTTGGATCTTGTTGCTAATAATGTGGCCGGCGAGTTTAGTTCAGTCCTTGTATGTCAATATGATGCAATAATGGATGAAGATACAATCTTGTTATAAATATTTTTGCTATAAAAATGATGCAACTGACTTGTTTTAACCATGTTTCAACACAACCATACTGTTTAAAAATTAAAATGGGGGTCTTGTGGATTACTATTCCAGTGCATTACATTTAAATAAAGATGCTAGTTGTGAAATATTAACACAACTGTGTCATTTACAGTAAACAGACTGAATTATGTAAAGATATGCATGACAAGTGGAACTGCCCCGGTGCCCATATACTGAACCTTAATGGGATATGAACCCATTTTATGTCTCATCATAGGTTTATAATATTAGCAGTTTAGGTGCAGCCTCAGCCTCACCCTTTGCGTGGGTTGTACTTCAGCTACTTGGTGGATTACAGCAATGCATCAAGGTGCTTGCAGCAAAATGAAAATGTAATTCTCTGAGCGCTTGAGGGAAATACAGGACGAGAGGGTCGGGATGATTGCTTCCTGGGATGCGATCACTGACTGCTAAAGGCAAACGGTCCAGAGGCTGTGACATTCCCAAATGGCAAAGTGTCCGTCATGATTCCTGGAGGTCATTCCACACTTATCATTCCTCGCAAGATTACGGCTGATGAATTATGCTGCGGTCTGTGTATAACAAGCCTCCTTGGAGCACAAAAACATGTCTGTCTGTGCACAATAACCCTTCTTGCATCTTTTCATCAAGTCATACATGGATGAGTGCGCCGAGCTGTCCACAAGCACATTAATGTTGTCATGAGCGGACAAAGGTTAAACAGTGCTGACAAGAGTGCACAGTCGTTGACAAAGCAACTGTGATGAGAAAAACTAGTGGTTTTTTTTTTTTGAGGACAAAAGGTGCCATTTAGTTGCATATTTTTCCAGTTTAAGAGATAAAAGAGCATTTATTTCTTTTCATTATTTAAAGGCATCTCAACATTCGCACATCTGCTACTGGAGGGAAAGGTTCCATTTTAATAACCATCGTCTTGGTTTATTATTTCATGCTCTCTATTATATTCGTTTTAGAAATTATAGAAAAAAGAGTAATAATATTAGAGAAACCCAGCTGTTTCATATTCAATGATTTAATTTCTCTTGACACGTTATTATTTTTTTAGTATCATGATAATTTTTACTTAGAATCGGATTTATGTGTAATGTCTCTATTCAAATGAAAGTATAGTGTGACAGTGTTTGGCTTGCATTTGCATATAAACACCCCCCCCCCCCTTCCAGCTTTTATTTTTCTAACTTCTCCACATCTACTCTGGAGATCTCCAAATGACGGACTAATTGGCTGTCACAAGTTGTGATGCGCTAGTCAATTCTGGACGCTGTCAGCGAAATACTAATATAATACACGCACATACACGCGCAAATCACACAAACATGAAGGAAACACAAGGCAGTAACCAGAAAATAGATACTAGACGCTTATATGTTGCTGACGGTTCAGTGTCATGACACCTTCGGATATGCAATGTGGTCGCTGTTAATTTGCATACAATAAGAAGGTTTGCGTTTTGTGCGAGAAAGAACAGAGGTAAGCAAAGGTGATGGACTGTCATGACCTTCACATTTGTTAGCAGCAGACACTAACTACAAATCACGTCCGAGGGAGTGTGAAAAAGACTGCGTACAGTAATTGGACTGATGGGTGATGTAAGAAAAAGGGAGAATATCGTTATTAAAGTGGTGGGAGATTTTGAAGCCGAATACCAGATTCTTTGCTAATAAGGTGCTGCAACACACAACGGCTTCTCCTGGCTCCTGTTCCTCCTCCTTTGGGCTTTCATTGTATTTATGCTCCATAGTATACTTTTCTTATATGACCTTCAAACCAACATGTTTCTCTTCAATTCTGCAAGTATTTGAAAAACAATAGAGGAACGAAGGGGGTGATAAGTAAAAGTTTGCGACCTCTGCGCCAAATCGTCCTGTCAGTCTGTGACTCCTCTACTCTTCCTTCTGTCTTCTATCTTTTCTTTTTCCTAGAGTTTGTCTGCCCTTTTGTTACACAGAGCAGAGAAAGGCTAATGTACCACAGCACAAATACATTCTCCTATTACCCTCTTTGATTTTCAGTTTCTGTCTCACTTCTCTCTCTATTGCTCTATCAGATTATATTTCACTTTCGCTGTGGATTTGCCTCGGCAGCGTTTTCTTTCTTTCCTTCCTTCCTTCCTTCCTTTTTTCCTTCCTTCCTTCCTTCATAGTCCATCTGACAGTGTGAAAGTTGATCTTTCACCTTGGCTCAAATCCCCAAAATCTTTGTTGTTTTTGTAAGTGAACCCACATAGACATAACACGGGCAACAAACACACACTTCCTCTCTCTCTCTCTCTCTCTCTCTCACACACACACACACACACCTGCGAATGCCATACAAATCCCAAATGCTATTTCCAACTGCTCCCGAGCTGGAGGAAGACAGGGGCTTATTGAGATGAAGCATGGGGCCTTGGGGGTGACAAGGTGGGCATGATTGTCTGCTCTGCCAGCCACTTCTTCCCTGAAACTCGACAGAAACTAAACCCCACTAGCGACCGCGGCTAGCCACCAAGGGAGGAAGAAAAGACAGAGCAGTATTTCAATTCTCTGCCTTTTGCAATTCATCACCACCCTCTAACAGCAAACTGGGCAGTTAAGCTATCACTCCCTGGAAGAAAAACAGGGATTCTTCAATCAAGCTGTCTGTAGAAGTAAGTTGCTGGTTAACCTAACTTATCTTATTCCTGCCAAATGACCTATAATAAATCTGGTCAAACTTTATGAATACACCTTTCCACTCAAAACAAATTCGGGCTGTCTTAAAATTAACACTGTGCAAAATCACACAGGAGAGTCTAATTATTAAAGAGCTGAAAGAAAAATAGGCTCCAAGAAGGCACTAAACGCCTCACTTTGACAGCAGCCCATTCTACAATCTTAGTACGCTTCACAGTTAAACGTTTTCCAAGTAAAACACTTTCGATCTCAGTGCAGTTGACACTAAGCGATCTGTCAGTTTTCTACTGCTGAGTTTATCTATCTATCTATCTATCTATCTATCTATCTATCTATCTATCTATCGATGTGTGAATATGAGTTTTAGAAATGAA
>JAPSES010000115.1:11080304-11091469 GCA_029822895.1 Maxillicosta whitleyi
TGTGTAAACCACCAAGCTATCCAATCGCTACATGACAGCTCTAATTACAGCTATTAAGATTCAGTCATATGCCCCTCCACTGCTCCTCGATAAGGAAGCTTAAAAAAGTGTCTTATCTTTTCAGCATGTTGAAACATCATCAGGTCAATTTTTATAGTATTTAGTCTTTTGAATTGGACTGAGACAAGAGAACTGCAAAAGTAATGTAAGTATTTTCAAGTTATCTCAGCTTATTTTACACAAGCTCAGAAAGACAACAAGTCTGGATTCATGGAAATAACTGCTCATGCTCTGTAAGATTTGAGCTCACTTTTTCAATGTATTAGCGAGGCAGCTATACTTAAGTCAATGTTGAACACAAGGTCACTGCAAGAGGATGTTTTAATTGTGAACGTGCATACGATTACATGTGTGAACGATTGCATATTTAGTTTTTCCTTTTATTTCCCTTTTTAAAACACATTTAATTGTCTTGAGTATCTCTGTAGCCTGACTTGAGTTTATCCTTAGAGGAAATCGTTCAGACAACAGATGCTAAGTGCTCTGGTCGGTCTTATGGTTTCTAATTTAAATTGTGGCCCTGGTTGACATGTACCTGTGTGAGTAAAAAACACTCACCAATGACATCAGACTCTTTGCTCCTGTAATTGGATGGGATTAGTCCTGGCTGAGAAAAGGCACCCCTAAACATGGCAGAGTCACGGCACAATTTGCATAATTTAAAACCGCAGGGGTTTGTAACAAGTGAACAGGAAAAAAGAATAACAAAAGAGAGGGATTTAGTTAGGTTAGGTCCAGGTAATCAACAGAAGTCACGGATGAGAGCTTGACGTCACGGTCAGAGAAATTTGCCCATGTTAATTTATACCCCTGTGAAAATACTGTATGCAGATTAATGGAAAAGAAACCTCATACCTAAGTAGACATTTTGGAGAGGAAGCGATGGTGTTGGATAGATATGGGAAAATGCTCACTATGCTTGGGAGAGAAGCTGGGAATCAGTTTGGTGTCAGTTCTTTTTCCTCTCTCACAAATAAAATCCAACACCTCACAGAGCTAGTTAAAATGGTTTAGCTGTCATATTTTGACATATCTGTGCAGAATACTGTAATAGTGGTGCAAAAACAGTGAGAGAGTGAACAATGAGTAGACAGAGCATACCTGAAGTTAGATGGATATTAACTGTACACTGCAGAAAAGGAATTTCAAAAAGTAAAAAACACAGGTGAAGAGTGAGTGAGTGAGTGAGTGCCTTAAAGAAATATAGTTGCATAAAGTATGTCCTTCATTAGAAAAGTGATCTCAGTTTAAGGAAGTGTATCTAACTGTATCTTTATGAGATATTGCAGCAAATAATAATAATAATAATAGTAATAATGATAATAATACATCAAACTTCTATAGTGCTTTTTTGGAAACTCAAAGATGTTTCACATTGAAACAAAACAAAGAGAACAAAAAACAAACAACAACAACAACAACAAAAAAAAAAAGAATCACAATATGTGGATTTGCACAACAACCAGAAAAGATTGTCTCCTCTCAGTTTAAGATTATTAAGTTTGTCTTAAAAAAAAACAAAAAAAAAAAACAACTGTTTTGTGACTATAATAAACACAACCTCCTTCAATTTTGGTACATTTTTGTTAAAAGAAATTTTAACTACAACTTTCAGATCTGAGCTGCTTTAAATAAATAAACAAATAAGTAAATATGTGTGTGTGTGTGTGTGTTGCCCAGGTGAATGCACTGTGCAGCTCTGAATCACTCACTGTCTTAATTGTCCTTCACCGAAGCTCTATTACAGAGGTTCTGTTGTCAAGTCAAGGTTGAAGCAAAAGTATATAAGAAGCACCCACTGCAATGCATCACTCTGGGACGAACTGAATGAAAAACTAAATTGAAAATGGTTCCCACCTTTGTCGGGTCAATGATCTGTGAGTGTGCATGTGTGTGCATGTGTGTTAGAGAAAGACAGAAAGACACAAACTGCATGTGGAGCCCTTTCTCAAGCAATGGAGTGTATCTGCATGAAAGGCAGGTTAAAATCTAAGAATCCTTTTAGTGTGTTAGACATATAAATTGCCTTTCACGGTGCTACATAAATCCGAAAGGACTATGCAAGTCTGGCCTTTCTCTCCTTCTCTTTGTTTGGACTCTATTTTCCCCTCAAAAGCGCTTAAAAAAATACATTAGTCCTTCAGTCCTTCGGTTCTTCTGCTGCTGTTGGTGTGACGGTGTGTGCGTCTGTATGTTGTTTTCTGACAAAAGCTGCTCTCGACAAGCTGAGCCTGCCCCCTCTCAACACTCATCTTATCCGCTAACATCGTGATCCATCACGCTGTGGTTCACTGGAACCCCCCCAACACCATGTTCCATTGCTCTCATCCTCACCTCCACCCTTCAAGCTGCCTGCATGACCCTGCTCTATCCCTCCCTTCCTCCTCCTCCTCACCTTCTTGTCCTCATCACGCTCGCTCATTTCCCCTTCTCTGTGTGCCATCCTCCCCCGATCCCACCCATCTGTGCTTCATTTCCTCCACCCCACCCCCCCCCACCGTTCATATCGCCCTTACTCACCTCTCCCTCCCCCTTTCCCTCTTCAAGTGTTTATCTCGATGCCTGTGCTCCAGCCATCCAGGCAGTCAGGGGAGAGACGGAGAGCTCTCTCTCCCCTGGGTCAGTGACCCTTGTCAGGGGGACAAACTGCCCACTGCTGCTTGCCTACACAGCTGGAAAATTAAGGACTTGTGAGGGCACGAAGGTTCAGAGTCACTGTGTACGTGTGTGTGTGTGTGTGTGTGTGTGTGAGACACTGAGACGCAGAACAAGACGGAGGTATTCATAGATCTGTCTGTGAGTGGGAAAAACAGCTAGGAACAGATTCATGTGAGAAGGTATTAAGAGTCAGTGCAGTTTTTGTGCCGATATGTGTGTTAGAGATCAGGTGAAGCACTCTTGTTTAGAGACAAAACATGCTGCAGATGGTTGTGGGTGTCCAGCTGTTACTCCATCTAATGGGTTAATGAGTATCACAGCATCTATCCAAAAACTATCTCTCCGTTCCCCCCCCCCTCTCTTCCATATTAGCCTGTTGGCACATAACCACAGAAAACTGAGCAAGCAGAACAAAACATATTAAAACTCATGCTCAATTTATGTTCATATCCTTCATTTGCGATGCCAAACATCAACTGTTTGTTTTCTATGAGGGTATAAACTAAAAAGCTAATGCCCAGGTTCTGTTATTGTTAGTGCTGTTCTTTGATCGAAATCCAAATCACTTGCCCTCTGGGACTGTTGCGTGCACTAAACAGAGTTGAGATACCTTGTTTACTGGATCGTTTCCCAGGGGGCTCTGACAAACTGCTTTCCTAGGTGTGCTTTTAATCAAAATGCAACATGAAAAAAAAAAAAAATGAAATATTCCATGAACATCTACAGGCACATACTCCAAACCCATCCAATCCCAGATAAGGTGGAAACTTTGGGTTACCTGGCTGAAATATTAATCAAACAATGCACTAGCATTTGGCTGCGATGAGGTTTACCCTTCTCATTATCTTAAACAGCAGCATATGCTCTGAATAACATTACTTTCAATTAGTTTAAGTGAAAGATGTAACAAAGAACACTAACGGTGCCTCATTCACATCCAGGAACATGACAGCCGTGTCCTTCCAGACCTGGGGTGTCTCAGCACTTATAGACTTGTTAATGTAACAAAAAAAAAAAAAAAAAGGCTGCGAGGTATTAAATTAAAATTTCAAAGGTTGAGCAACAAATTATGTAAAATCTAAGAGTTCAGCATCTTGTTTTGTTTCTTTGAACGTCTCAGACACATTTTATATCATACCCAGTCGCTTTATCATACAACACATGACCAAACCTGGATATTTCTATAACTTCCTTATAAGGTGTAAATAACGAATCAATTTTCAGAGAGGGTTGTGGTTAGAATCATCCAGTTTTTACGATAATAAAGGCCTGAATATTGACAGTCCTGGATAGATATTCCAGTGGATCTAAATTCAATAAATAAGGTCTGCACTGAAGTAAAGTCGAATTTCCGCTATTTATCCTCACATTCAGAGGTGGTTTGCTGCACTGCTTGGCCAGAGAAAATAACTTGGAGCCAAGATATGTTATCTACATAATGATGTTAGATTTTCAGCCAGGTTTAAAGCATCTGTACTGATCAAGTGCTAAAAAGTACATCTTGTAAAACATACCAACATGGCTGATACCTGAGAGGGAATCTGTAATGGCTGTGCTCAGACTTTTCATTCAGTACAGGACCTCTATGTGAGACCACCTGGATACCAAGTGCTGTATCTTGTTTCTGTATCTACTTACAGGACTGGGAATGTGCTTCTACTTTATCCAATTCGTTTTCTAACATCTTCAGCCTAGCAACTCTATGAGGAGCTTCCAATTCTCCATCAGCGGCAGCCAAATCCCTGCACTCCTGCTATGAGAGCGGAGGCCCACTGACCACTATTTCAAAAAGAGACGCCGAAAATATTTTCAAAATATACTCAATATTACAGTAACATTTAAGACTCTCAGTTTGATTATTATTCTTTTTTTATTCATTTGGGTAGCCTAGTGGTCAACGCCACTGGCTTTGGTGCGGAAGATGGCCAGAGACCCAGGTGGGCCCTTGGGAAAGGTCCTTTACGCTATCTAAATCCAAGCCTCATTGTGCCGGTCCCAAGCCCGGTTTTGTCAGGAAGGGCATCCAACTTAAAAACCTGTGCCAAATCAACATGCAAATGTGATTCGCTGTGGCGACCCCTGAAGGGAAAAGCCGAAAGAACTCATCATTTACAGGTAGTTCTCAGGTTACGATGTACCCGACTTACGTTATTTCGACTTTACGATGCTGGAGTCTCGTCCACTATTACTGTACGACACCGAAATATCATCCGCCATTACTGTACATATGTACTGTATACTGTACATACAATAAGTACAGTTTTTTTTTAACTTTATTTTATTAATATGAAGTATAATACATGTAGTTATTTAGAGATTTTGGGGGTATTTAGGGGTACTAAAGGGTAAATTCCAACTTACGCAGAAATTTGGGTTACGTCAACAGCGAAGGAATGGAACTCGTTCATAATCAGAGGACAACCTGTATTTATTTATCACATCACAAACAATAAGAAAAAAAAGTAAAACTATTGTGCAGGAGAAGTTAGAAAACTTATAAGACTTAGAAGGCTTATATAAATAACTCCCCAAGCAAATAAACAATACAATTATAAGGCGAGAGTAAAATAACTGTGTGAAATTCATATCGTGTACTTTTTATTGTGCTTTGGTCTATTCTGTCCAAGGTGATTTCACAAGAAAAAAGAAACAAGATAATGAAGATAATAGCACACAACTCGTGTCATTTCAAGCTTTTTGCTCCGTCTTACAGATAAGACAGTGAAAGTCAAAAGGACAATGCCTGTGTTTTTAAATTGCTGTGATCTCAACTAAATTTTTACACTTTATCAACTGCACTTTCAAAAACTGTCTAACTTTTCTGTTATTACAATATTTAGGTGAGGCAAGTTTATTTGTATAGCACATTTCATGTACGGGATGATTCAAAGTGCTTTATACGAAACAAAAGCATCACAAGAGAGGCATGAAAAGAGAAAGTTAAAATAGAAAATATAATAATATATATATTATATAAATATAATAACATAAAACTTGAACAAAAATGTTGATAAAAATAGAAATTTAAATAATTTGCGATAAAATGTGATTTTAAAGTAAATTTAAAAGACATTATTCAAGTATTTTGGAGAAAGCTGCAGTAAACAATACATTATTATTGTTTTAATTTATATAGAGACTGCGTAGCTCAGTGGTTAACGCCACTGACTTTGGTGTGGAAAACCGATTTGAGACCCAGGTGATCCCTTGGGAAAGGTTCTTTACGATATACATCCCTATAATCAGAAGGGGGCGCAAGCCTCATTGTGCCGGTTCCAAGCCCGGCTGTGTCAGGAAGGGCATCTGACATGAAAACCTCTGCCAAATCAACATGCGAAGGTGATTCGCTTTGGCGACCCCGAAAGGGAAAAGCCGAAAGAAATAATCATTACTGTTTTTAATTTATCATAACTACATGTGTTTAAAACCTGTATTGCTTCATGACATGTGCTGCTGACCTTGTAAAAGAGATGTCAATGGGATTCTATCTGGTTAAATCAAGGTGTAAAAAAAAAACAATCATGCAAGTTATCTGACTAATGTGTGAAACTGTTTGGTCAATGTGAGAGGTGAAACCACATTTACATCTTATAGTATATAGTAGAGGTATGATGACAGATTTCAACAGATTCTATTTACTTTTTTGTGACATATTAATTATATCTTTCATCCTCTAATGAACTCTTATTTCCTCATTATTGGCGTGATTAAATATGCATCTTTCCACATGAGTCAGATTTTCACTTGTTCGATGCTGTATTGGTCCTGTTGATCTTTTTTTTTTTTTTTTTTCAAAGTATGAGATTAATTAAGGGACCTTCATCTACAACTCAGATAGTAGGACCATGTCAGGTTGATCACAAAAGCTGTCACTGCACCCAGGAGGATGATATATGCATGAAGACTCAGGAACCAAAGGCTGTCGTACAAGACACATTAAGAATAAATGTGTGCGCGTGCACACACACACACACACACACACACACATACAATTGGACCAGAGTAATTACAAGAGAATGTCACACGGTACATCAACATTCGATGAGACAAACATCATGAATATTCATTAGTTTGTTTATTTTCTCTGTGTGAGAGATGAGGCGAAAAACAAGATGTGTCATCGCATTGTGTGGCATGAAGTAACACACTCTGACATGGGAACAAACACACACACACACACATACACACACACTGTCTCACTGACGGTAATGCACTGCTAAACACGAACATGACCGCAAGGCTTAAATGAACGCCCCTCCCCCACACACACCCCCCCCCATTCATGTATTTGCACAAGCTGAAACAAGAATGAACCACGGACAGGTACACTGACGGACACATGGTGCGTGTGTGTGTGTAAACTTCCGATACGCTAGCCTCCGAACTTTACATCTTCACCAACTTTCTCGAGAAACTTTCCTTCAGTTACTTTTAAAATGCCTCAAGGTCAAGTTGGATAATCAACTTTCCTCCCTGCGTTGCTTCATTAGCACCACTGAGTGAAATTTCCTTTGTTTTTCTCCTGTTGTTTTTCCAATTGGCCTAATCTCTCTGTGCCCCAATATCCAGCTGTAATCCGAGAGCTGTGTTAAAACTGCCTCCAGTGATCCCTGCATACACCCTCACAGATGCCAATAAACCGTGCACTTGCTGATGCGCACACATTGCCGCGTGCATAAAGACCAACGCCGCTGACAATACACCTGGGTGTGTGTTGAAGGGACAGGTAGAGCAGCAGGGAGAACATTAGTATGTACATGCAAATGCACCGACGTACGTCTTCAAAAATGGAACCGCGCTGAAGCCGCTACGTTTGACGATTCGTTTGTGGTCTTACGCCAGAATGTGTCCGTCGTCGCCGGCAACCTTGGGGAGGACAAAATGGAGAGCCGAGGATTGCCTTAGAAAGCTTCATAAGTGAGATCAACTCCTCAGCTCGTCACAAATGAGAAGACAATATGATAATTACTCCTCAAGCGAGTCGTTTCTGTTTTTCCATTTGCTTTTTTATCTTTCCGTGAGGCTGCAGCCATATGGTGCGCTGTTTATGTGTACGCACTTGTTTGGGTGTGCTGGTGTGTGTGCATGTGAGAAGCAGCGTAGCTCAAAAAAAAAAAAAAAAAAAAAAATCCCATTAAGGGGGATATGTATTGGTTTGCTGTGTTATTCAAGGCTTTCTGGGACATTAGTACCGACATATCTTTCAATGTCAGTGCAAGCAGCAGAAAACAAACTAATCTGGTTCTCCTTCTTCTTTCTTCCTTTCTCTCTTCCCTCTTATGCATTTTCTTTCCCTCTCCGTCACTCTACATCAATCACTGTCTAACACATCCCCTACATTCTATTTCTTCCATCTTCTCATTGCTATGCTTCTGTAAAATTGCAAGATACATTCTATACGTCCAAAGTTCTCCTCTAATCCGGACAGTTCTCTTCAGATTCCCTCATCTTTTTCACTCTTCAGGGTATAGTCTGTCTTAACAATTGGAGCCGGAGACGTATTCCACTTGTACAGACATATAAAAAAAAAAAAAAAAAAAACATGTTTCTGGATGAACTTTCCTAAAAGCCGAGATGAATCAAATCCCAAACAGAGGTAAATACACAGATAAATCGCATATATGTGTCTAAAGCCCAATTACACTAGAGGATTCAAGTATGTGCTTTGTTCTGAGATGGTAAGTTCAAAAACAACAGACACGAGCAGATACAGAAACACATCAACGGTACACAATCGGACTGTTACAGCAGCTGTAAAAGTGTTTATTTTTACACATTGTGCAAAAGCTTGACTGTTCTGTATCTAAAGTACAACATACAGAGGAAAACAGAATAAACCACTTTTTATTTTTATTTTTAGTCGGATAACACCGGCTTAGATAAAGACTAGGTGTTGTTTATGTTTCTGCATTATGTTGCATGACAGAGCTAATAACTTTGTGTTTCATCATAGCCGTACGTGTCTGCATGGTGGTGTGACCTTAGCGTTATAACCAACACACTAACCTACTTAAAACTCTTATCTGGTGAAAGGCCTGTCATGCATGAATGCTTTACTTTTTTTCCCCCCCTCCTGTATTTGTCCTTGCACAAGCAGCAAGAGGAGGAAGGGGGAAAAAAATGTAGGATTCATGAAACATACACCAAGTTTGTTCAGGGTAAATGATGTTTGATCTTAAATTGGATGCTTGTGCCGTGCAGTTTTCAATTAGGATTACAAAATACCTTGATAAACGTACAAAAGGGCATTGGAGTTAAAGGGCTCATATTTAACTAAAACCACTTTTATTAGTTTTTGGTTCATTTATTTGAGTATTTGGACCCTAACTGTTCATAAAGTGTGAATTTGAACCCTCCAGGTACCGGCTGCTGTAAGTTATAATTTGCGAAATACTAATGATGCGGTAACACGTTATAATAAGTACACACCATCAAGCATTACTTAAGCATTAACACATACTGAATTCATCATTTATAAAGCATATAATACTAATTAGTAGATGTTTATAAGCAGTTATATATGATTTAATAGTCATTCATAAAGTCAAAGTCAGTTTTATTTGACTTTGTTTTGTTATATTCTGTATGTCAGTATTTGCAGTTTTTTAAAATTTAATATTACCTTAGTGTTTAAGACTGTTCTTGTGCATCTGCACTTTATTGTTGTCAACGTCTACGCATGGGACAGTGTGAAAGTTAATTTTAATTCCTCTGTATGTCAAGTACATTTAAAGAAATTGACTTTGACTTTATGAATTAGTAAATCATATATAAGTGTGCTTATAAACCATATACCAATGAGTTTTCATGTCATAAATATGCTTTATAAATGATGAATTCAGTATTTGTTAATGCTTAAGCAATGCTTGATAGTGTGTATTTATTATAAAGTGTTACCGATGATGCTGACTCACAGATTTTACTTTTAATATTATTTTCAGATGAGAATGTAGGGTAGTAGAAGTAGTAGTAGAGTAGTAGAAAGTAGAGTCTACTAGAAAATTTGACCAGACAATTTTGGAGATTTGCTGCGTCGCCCCGCACATGGAAATTTAAAGACACTTTTACGAAACCCACTTTTATTGTTTGGTTCATTTATTTGTGTATTTGGACCCTAATAGTTCATAAAGTTTAATTTGAACCCTCCAGCTGCTGCAAAGCTATTTATATATTTATTTTGCCAAAAATCCAGTGGATTTCTACAACTTGTTTTAATTCCTGCATAATTTGTTCCTTTTTATAATTAATTACATCACAGCAATAAGGTCAAGGCTTCTGGCGAACTCTTCTATGAATACGATGTAATTGTTAATCAGTTGCAGCGGTTGTAGTAAAAACTGAAAATATGTCCAACAATTCAAGCCGATTACCTAAAATATTCAGTTGTTGGTTGTATTAATGAACACAAGTGGCTGAACGGGACAGAGCAACAACCTGGAGGGGGTGGGGCATAAAGTGGCTCATGTGCATTTAAAGGACCAGCGCTGAAAACCACCATCCTGGTGTCATTATTCATAAATATTGTTGAAAATGGATCTGTGAAGTTGAATTAATGAAGAATTCAGACCCAAGCAGAGCATTAACAGTTTATGTAGAGTACAAGAAAATATTTTAAAATGCATAATTCCAATTTAAAAAAGCTAAATACCACTGCTTTAAAAGTGTGAAAACCACAAACAAATGATCAATTTGACTTTGATAGTTAATATTGAACTCAAAAAATGGAAAAACACCACTTTCTAATACACAAAAAAAAACTTTTCTCCTGCAGATACAAAGTTTACTTAATCAAATTGTGACTTAATATTATTTTCAAGTGACTGAAAAAAGTAACATCAGTGTTTAGCCTTAATGTGATTCAGTCCTCAATCCCATAATTTACAGGTTAAGTATATGTTGAGTGGTGATAAAGTAGTCTTGAGAATATCCAAATCTTTCATGTTCTTAAACTCTCCTAACAGTCACCAATCTAATAACATTTTAATCCAACCGCATACCTCATGAACAGCCACTGTGTTCAATATGTGATCAGCTGCAGATCATATAGTGTATGTAAAAATAAGAATAATTTAATTAATATATAGACATAGAACATTATTCTGTGTTTTTATAAAGCAAACAGCGTTTTTATCATCATATTTAAGACAAAATACCAGCTGGCTTTTGTTTATATTGGTTATGTGGACTACAGCTCCACCGGTCTCGCCGTGGGACCCACATTTTCCCACGGTCATTAAGCAGTGACCCACTTTTCATAAAATTCAAACCAAGTAAACATGTTTTTCAAAAACAGCCTTGTAAACACATTCACACAATACTTTCATCACTGCATTTAGACGACATTACTCTTATGGGAAACAGATGTATTTTCACACAGTTGCATTTCAGAGCCTTTTTTAATTGTCTGTTTGTAAATTTAGGGTCAGATTTGTGCTTTAACCTCCCTA
>JAPSES010000115.1:11091569-11107928 GCA_029822895.1 Maxillicosta whitleyi
ATGCAGATACAGACCTGCAACTAGCACCAAACTGGAGCTGAAGGTCTACTGAAAAAGGAGGATGTGAATGGATTTGATGGATCTACAATAGTTCTGGAGCTAGATCCTGAAGAAAACCAACATTATGGAAATGTGGATTTTCAACTATAACTATTCAACAAATAACGATATCAGTGTAATTCTAATTGCAAATGTATGTTTCCGTGGTCAAAGAATCCACTAAAATAGATAAAATAAATGTAGTATTATGTCGCCATGTTCTTCATAGATCCAGAAGAAAAGCGCCTTTGTAGAAATGTTGATTTTTGTGAATAACTATTGTGCTGCTTAGCGGAGGTCTACGCTCTGAGTGATTTTGTAGTCTGTAAAAGTAAAAATTTTTGTGTAATTTAACTTTTTTTTTTACACCAAAACAAAGAGAAAAAAATGTGATTTTCATTATTTATAGGTTATTATGATAGTGTTTTATTGGTCTGACCTAAAATTATTTTAATATCTTTGATTGTTCATATCTTCAGGGTAATTTTTGTATTCCACTAATTCATCCCACAGGCCGGATTGGACCCTTAAGCGAGCCTGTTTTGGCCCCCGGGCCGCATGTTTGACACCCCTGGTTTAGAGTATTGGTGTATTTTCTTAATATACTGCAACACTTGTTCTATTTCACACTTGTAAAGTATCCCAGTGTGAACTTGATGGCACTTACTGTTGGACTGTGACAAACATAGAGGAAATTTGCTGAAACGCGCTCGTCCTTGTTAATCGCTTGCATCACAAACTAATAAACATACAGAAAATCGACTTCAAAAGACTCCTTTAAAATCTACCTCGAGCAAAATATGACCGAGAGCGGCCAATACCATTTGATCTTTGGCTCATTGCTGGAAAAAAGCACTAATTTTCGCTGCCGGCTGTTGCGAATACATCAGACAGATTCCTTCCAGCCAGTGAAAAAATGAGAATGTGTGAACTAAACTATTTTTTTTTAGAGGAGGATAACACATTTGACAGAATCTTACATTACTTCATAGCTTGTTGTTGCTTGTTTGATAAAAAAAAAAAAAAGCTTTCACTGTAGTGTTTATGCATTTACACATTTATTTACTAGTATAAACCAGTCAGGAGTGGCAACTAATTAGGGAGCAGCTGTGGCCTAGAGCATTGGCTTGTGACTAAAGGGTTGCTGGTACAATTCCACAGACTGGCAGAAAAAGTCTGGCTGATTTGCCCTTGAGCAAAACACTTAACCATCCATTTACTCTCCAGACCTTCTGCTCCTAGTTTGTGGTGTGTTCCAGAGATGGGTTAAGAGTAGAGGTTGTTATAAATTTTATATTATCCATTAAAGGATGTTCATTTTAATTAGTTGAATGGATAATAGAGGTTTTTCTCAGTATTTCATCTGTACTTATCAGTGATAATTAAACACAAATATAGTATAGTTTAGTTTAGAAAGTATTTACTGTTTGTTGTAAATACAACTTTTGTGGCTTGAAGAAATTCACCATGTTTATTTCACGTGTGAACATGCTCATGAGGCTGCATTTCAAAAGTTAAATAACATATTTTATTTACAGCAGAATCTAGATTTGAAGTACAAACACTGGACAGAGTGGTAGAAGAGAATATTTTGCATGCTGGGGGAATTTTATTGCCAGTGGGCTGAAGGCAAGAGTAGCTTATTCCATGGCAATGTCAATAAACATGCAAGCTAAAAAGAAAACTAAACGAGCTGAAAACTACAGACAGAAGCACAGCACACATACCAGAGGCAGAAAAGGCTTCACCAACAGCTGGTGTTGTCTTCACAGCACCAGCCAGCAGCTTACTGATACGCTGTTACACACACTGGAGTTCCCATAGGCATACACTCTAACACTCGTGGGACACTCATGAGCTTGTCTACCTGGAAGACTGTAGAAGGATATATGTGGGGATATCAAACAAGAAAAAAATAAAGTTTTTCTTTTTCCATTTCCTCAGTAGGAAGAGAGATGCTGCCCTTTTAAAAACCTTATTACTCCAACTTAATGTAGTGTAAAGTGTTATACTCTTTCCCTTCGACACAGACACCTGTGTGACTATAAGCTGTAAGTGCTGCACTCAGGTACACAGAAATGGGGTGGGATAAGACACATGACTCTGTCAACACAACATATGACAGCATTATCCCAGGCAATGACGCATTACAGAGGCAACAGCAACCAGAGAGCACACATTATGGGATGTAAATGATTTGGGATCCTCTGTGACGGATCACACTCCGTTGCTCTATTTCTTGTACAGTCTCTCTCACTAAACACCACTTTGTCACAGAAATACTCATTCATGCACCCGGAAACACACACGAACCCCTGCTGTTCTCCATTAACAAAGCTTTAACTACTACCAACGCAGACGACTTCAAGTGTCGACCCTGTTCTAACCCGTCTGAGAGGCACTGGAAGGTCTCAGGCTAGTTCCGTCCGTTAATTTGCTGTGCTATATAAAGCTTTACATGTCAGCCTCGAGTGTCTCTTTTCTAGTGAGTGCACACCATCATCTCCCCTACCCGTACACATAATGGGTATTGGCCAAAAAGTTGCCTACAACCTTGAAGAGAGGCGGTTTCCCATCAGTGCATTTAAAGCAGGGAAAGATAGAGAGGATAATTTAACGTTAATTAGCATCTTGTCTACAGGGGGTAAGAAAAAGAAGGGAGGAAGAAAGGCGGACACAAGGGTGATGGGGAGCAGTAGAGACGCCTGAGGACCCTGGTGATGGTTCTCCTTTCTCTTGTCTTTCAATATATTAGCTCTTGTTCCCTCTCTGCCCCTGACTTTCTTACTGCCTTGAGTGTTTTCACAAATTAATGACACTGTAACCAGAACATTAGTCGGGTAATGTAAGACGTGGCACAGTTGTGGCAGTGCGTGGGCACAATAGGCTAATAAAAAAAGAGACAATATATAAGGGGATGTTAGAAATCAATTAAAGGCAATGACAGGTTAATAAATAAGGCAACTGCCGTGGGTTGACATCATGGGCTGCGTATTTTACATTAATTTTGATAAATCTTACATGCTACTCTGCTGTTGCACGTCAGCCACATTTTGCTGTAATGTGGCGTTATCTGTACCACTTATTCTTATAGCTGTAGAGGGCGAGGGAGAAAGACGAGGGTGTGAAAGAAGAAGGGGGAAAATGCCAGTTGCTGTTACATTTGTAAAGGTTAATGATGAATATCACAAACCACAAATGACAGAAAAAATAAACAAGTGGTTAACCAGTCCTGTGGAATAAAATCATTAGGGCATACTGCAAAACCTATGAGCTGGTGTGTGTGTATGTGTGTGGTATTTGTGCAGATGCCTTGCTGTGACTTGTGAGGCAATAATTGAGACCAGAAGTGTTCAAGGAATGAACTGTAACGGTGCTGTGCATACACACAGCCTCATTATCCTGCAACACACTCATCTCTCAAGTCAGGCCACCCTCTCCCACCTCCTCTGTCTCTCTCTGCTGCTTTGCATCTCATACCCTTTTAATGCTAAAGATAAATCTTTAACCCCTGTTTAAGCATGTACATGTAACTAATGGGTTACTTCCACGTAACACTTGATGACCAAACGGCATTTACAAAGGCATCATGTATTGCACTAGATTTAGAATCTAACTAAAAATCATATGCTATAATGCATTTTTTAAAGCACAAATTATAATGTAAATCAGCTCTTTTATCATCACCTCTCCTGTGTTATATAAGTGACCTCCACTTTGAGCATTCAGACCCTGATATCAAGGCTAGCGGTGAAACCACCGGACACACGCCAGTCCTTGAACGCTGGTACTCATCCAACAGTTTGAACATGTTTGACAGTAACAGCATCAAAAAAACAAGCATCACTTGTTTCCCTTTTTCTCTAGAGTCACAGTTCTCCATCATCTTTCTTGCTGTTTCTAGCTGTTTCAATATTTTCCTTACACATTGCATTTGCACACACTTTAATATGATTATTACCAAAGTTTACGATAATAATAAAATCCTGAAATAGTATCACTTTATTAACTGAATTTTTCCACAATAACGTAATAGCTTCTGACGTTACTGGAAAAAAACGTTGAAATTGCAGCTTCATAACATCATCCAGACTCACCTCCAGGTTGGAGTGTGCTGACAGTATGTGGACAGTTTTCTGACTGGTGAGAAAACGCCTGAATATCATGTTGGACTGGTCTGCTTATTATCTTAAATCATTAACATTTGCTGTGTCTCTGCTGCCAGTTTGTACTGTTCGAGAGAAACAAACCATTTGGATCAGCTGCAGGTACTAAGTGATGATTCCATTTTTTAATCATGTTGTTTTTGACTTAATTGCACTTAGTTTATTACATTACTACCATCATTTTAAATGCCAATTTGTTTTACTCTCATTTAGTGAACAATGATAAATGGGAACTTTACGGGATTTTTTTTTTTTCATGAATGTCACATATTTAGTGATTTATTTAGTTTAAAGCCTCTTCATTTACTGTACATTGGTATATCTGTGCCAACTCCAAACAAAGCATACATTAGAAACACACTTATAAACAATATACAGTTCAATGATTTAATGAGCTCATTTACCGTATGTGATATAAACGCTTCTCTCTTCATTAACCTGGATGCTCTAAATGATTTTATAATTGTTTCAGATAGTCAGAAAACAAGTAGAGAGGATGCGCTTTGACATTCACAAAAGCAGAGGCTCTATGACTCAGTGTGCATCAATAAGTAGTGGGGTGTCTTAGCGAAAGCAACATGTGCTCTCATCTCTGGCTTTTGAAGTCTTTAATAACCACTTAAAAAAAAAATGGCCATAATGTAATATGCATTAATTTTCTCAACAGACCTTGATTTTAACTGCTTTATATAAATGCTATTAAGGTTCAATAGTTATGTTATACGGTGCTTAAATGCATTAGACCACCTGTCATGAAGAGAAGGAAACATAAATAACATCATAGTTTAACAAAAACTTGCTTTACATTAATAATTTCATTGTTATTCATTAAGAAAATGAACAATTGGAATAAAAAAAATAGTTCTTGTTGATAAATAACCAAAAATGTCTGGTTTTTTTTAGACCACTTTTGGTGCAGATAACAATTTAGATTCTTGCTGATATTGTTTTTATGTAGTTTTACACATGAATGAAAGATAATAACTGTAATTGTGCAACTTCATAAAAAAAAACAAACTATAATTTGCTGCCGCATTTCCCTTTGTATTTTTAGAAAATATTAAACTTGAAAATGTATGGATAGCAACAATAGTTCTATTCTAGGATAAAATATTTTGTTTTGATTAAAAAACAAAAACAAAAAACGATCTTACATATACTGATGGATTAACCATTATAGAAACATAAAAAGATATTTAGATAAAACAGAAATACTATTAAATATGGCAGCAGTAGAAAACACATTTGTTAAGCACTGTATGTGATTTTAATCTATGCTACTGTTCAATTGTTAGACATCGTAGAGGAGAAGAATGCGGCAAACCGGCAATAAATGGTGTTCTGTCACATTGTTCTCAAGGTTAGAATAAAAGTATTAGTTCAGTACATAGATCCATAAACACTGCACAGACTTTTATAAAGACACTGTGACAAGGAAACTCAAAGAAGAGGGAAAACAGTGTTATCTTTTTACAATGCATCATAAATTCTTGACCTTTGAAGGCAACTGTACAGATTATGAACAGCAGACACTTTGGCATATGCTCCTTTTTGTGGATGTGTGTGTGTCAGAGGATAACAGATGTGTATTTTTATCTACGACTGCATCCGTGGAAAAGGTTTGTTTGTGCAAGCCTACTGCCAGTGGTTGTTTACAGGTTGTTTATACTGGAAGGAATGATGCTAAATCATTAGTGAAGGGTGCTAATTCTCTTTTAAAAGCTGTGATTCCAGCTCTAATGGAAACTGTTTACGGGCTGAGTGAGGAAAGATAGGAAGATATGAGGAACAAAACAGATTTAAAAATGGAAGGGGGGGTAATGTCAGGTGTATTTGGAGGTGAAGTCTGAGAATGGGAAAAATGGAACCTTGATGTGATAAATGGGATGAGAAGGAGAACGACGAGAGAGACAAGAAAAGGTAAACGTGGAGTAAGAAGTGAATCTAGATGGGTACAAATTGCTACATGTGGATGCAAAGAAAGAAAGAAGAAAAAAAATAAAGTGGAAGAAGGGAAGGTGGGAGGGAAAAAGGAAATATTACCTGACCAAGTGTGGCGTTCCAATTTGTGTCTTCTTGCATGTGTCGGCGGTGTTAGTTGCAGAACCTTGCATGACATCAGCCACCTACTGGTGTATGAATGTGTGAGTGTGAGGGTTTGTAAAGCACTTTGGGCACCATGAAGGTGTAGAAAATGCACTATATGCGTCATCAGCGTCATTATTCTACCCATGCTGTGAATGAAGGGATACTGGACAGAGGCAAACTGTGTGTATTTGTGTACAGGTGCAGTGTCTGAGTGAACGAAAGCTAACAGCAAATTATAAAAATACAGAATATGTTAAAGAGGTTAGGAAGGGTCAGGCAATTAGGACAATTACTGCCCAACTTCCAAATTAGAGATGTCACTGGTGGCAGAATATAATTCCCATTTAACGCTTCATTTAGCTCAGAATGCCTGCCCTAGTGTAATGGATGAGATCTGGATGGGGAGAAAGGGAAGTAGCTAGTGTGCATTTGTGGGCACAACTGTGTGTATGTGTGTGTGTGTGTGTGTGTGTGTGTGTGTGGTGCTGTTGACAGTGTAATTTGATGAAAGCTGACAGCTAATTTATGAAGCATATTTTTGGGTAAATGATTTTTCCCGGATCTACTTTCTCAGTCATTCTTGACTGGTAATTGGATTTCCCTAACTTGCAAGGTAGTGAATTAGGAGTAAACTAGTTAATGAAGGACTGACTCGTGTGTGTGTGTGTGTGTGTATGTGTAACAGTGGTAGAGGCTATTGTGTATGTGTATGTGTGTGTGTCCGGTGTTTGTGGGTCCATACAACAGCATTTTAGGGCTTGAGTGTGAAAAGTGGATATTAATAAAGTGTGTGTGTTTGTGTGTTGTTCACAGGTGCCATCACTCAGTGCAGTGGAGGGTAATTGCAAAGTTTTGGTCTGCTGCACTAATACCCAACTATTACTAACAACCTATTGCTTCATTCCTACTCAGTCAATCAAGGACCATGAACACACACACACACACACACACACACCACTAACAATCCTCCTCTGTTTCTCCCACACTCTCTCTCTCCTCTCACTCACTCTAATTGCCAGGAGTGTCTTGTCTTATGAAGTTATTCCCTAAGGTGAGTCTTTTTTGCATGTGTGCGCATGTGTGTTCCATGGGTGTGTGTTGCTCGAGGAAAGTAGGGGAAATGGCAGCAAGCGCCTCTGAAAATGACAGCAAGCTTGTTATTTTTATAATAAAAAACAAAACAAAAAACACCCCCCCCAACACTGTGAGTAATACTATGCTCACATGCACATAATGCCGCTCCAAAACAAGATATTAGACTAAATACCACAGAGTGCGTTAGACAACAGTAAAATGCTGCTGTCTTTGTCTCTTCCGTCACCATGGGTGGCAGCTGCATCCCTCTTCTATGCCCAACTCCTTCTGCATAACTACTCAAAACCTTGTTTAAACTCCGCTAAACCCAGAAATGGCATAAATCAAACGTATCTAATCCAGGGCAAACCTTCAACAACTCAACTGTTTCACAAGCCAGGCTAACTAATCCAAACCAAACTGACACCAAGCCCTATAGCCTCGCTCAAGTACATTACAGCCAAACTGACTGAGTCCAAACAAATCTAATGCAAATGAACGTAATCCACCGTAATCTACTCAGGAAGAACAGAGCCAGGCCACAACCCATTTCCAGTGGTCTCTTCCAATTCTTTCTTCCATAGATTAGCACAAGGGAAATGCAGGATAAAGGCTACAGTTCAAATGTACAGAGGGGTGACAAATTAAAGGAAAAGCCAAAGAACTGTGTCTCTGCAGTCCACTGAAGCACAATAACCACCTCAAAGACTGAGATATTTTTGTATTTGGCGTCTGAAATGTTGGCTTTTCTTCAGACTATTTATTTTTTATTCACCTATTTATTCGGGTTTAGCTTTAAGTTGTCTCCCACGTGTAGAATCCCCCTGACAGAGGGAGTTGGAAAACACTTACATTTCAGATTCAGGGAAAGGGAAAGCCCTCTGCCTGTCTTTGTGCTGTGTGCTTTTGTTTGAGTCATTGTGAGTGAAGATGCCATCCTCAGTCATTACCTGGTGTGTTGAGCAGTCTGGACATGCGACAGCTGTAGGCGATTTGCTGCTCACAGTATTCTGCACTGGTGGTGATGGCTGTCACCTGGAAACACAAGCAAGCGCTATGTATTTTCATTTTATCTTATTCAAACAGACAGGTCAATTTCATGTAAGAACAAATTATTGAGCTGCAAAATGAAACAAAGTGCACTGTAATGTTGTTGTTAATTTAGCTGCTCGTGATTTACAGATTCTGGGAGTGAAATAAGTCATCCATATAAATTAAAAGAGAGTGTAATTACAGGAAGAGTATGTCAGCCTGCCGTTGTATGAACGCAGCAGGTAAAAATTGTTGCCACTTTCCGTTGGAGCGTAGAATCCTTTAAAGTTCACACGCAGTTTGCTTTTTGACTGACAGTGACATCTGCGATCTATAACTACTCACCAGAAAGATTAAGGTATTGACTTCTGAATGTGAGAGTGAGAGAGAGAGGGGACGTTGGAGTTGTATGTGGCAGAAGTGAAGCAGAGTGACGTTGAACTCATATTACTGGTTGTCTCGGCTTTCATTGTAATTTTGGCGCATAAATGACTGACAATGTGCAGTAGTGGGTGGAGTTATGCTGCTCGTCATCACAGTGACTCATTTTGGCTGAATGAGAGCAGGCTGTTTGGCGCTCTGAAGATGATAAGCCTCTTTAAGTACGCCAGATTTGAGAGAAGAAAAGACTATGATGCTGCTGCTGCTCCTGGTATAGGTTATCCAGTAGGAGATGTATTGTCATGGTTACATCCAGCCTTTAGAATAGTAGTCAGAGAAATGACTCACTTCAGGTTCAGTAATAATTGGGGGAAAAAGCACAGATTGAGAATGTAGTCTATAATCTGGTTTCTAGGCTGGTAAATGGAACATTTTTATTGCGTGGGGGCGGAGGAAGTGGTGAGATCCTCTACTTAAGAAAAAGGACTAATAGCACAAAAAAGTGAATATTGTGCAGACCAAATCTGACTAAAATAAAAGGAACTAAATATTACCAGGAAAAGTCTGGTTCCTGTTAGTGTTTGGCCGTTAAATATGATATTTAATTGCAAATTGCACGCACTAAATATTAAAATATTTGGCTGCAAGAACAAAATATGCATCAATCTCATAAAAAGTTGTCACTCTTTCTGCGTTGGTAAACTATGAGAATAAATTCAGCCAAAAAGAAGAAGAAAAAATTGCGGTTACAGCCCCGTGATTGAATCACATGACATTTTCAACACGTCGTAGCATCAGAAGTCACACAGACCACTGGGAACGATTATGTTCAAAAGTGCAGATTTGAAACACTCACCTACTTTTTATTTGATTTTCATAGAACAAATACAACCAGATATGATGTTTTGAAACAAACGTGAGTAAAACCAGAGAAAATGCCTACATGATATGCTTTTATGTCAAATATTTGAGTATAGTTTTCACTTATTAAGATTTTGATTTAATATACCTTATATTTGGAACCAATATTCACTTTTGAAAAGATTCATTAAGCATCTTTGTGTTATTTCTGCAAAAAGTTATATACATTTTCAAATCGTATTTTACATTTTGTGTGTTTTTTTGTTGATACAGTATGATAAAGTGAAAAAAAAAATAAAAGGGAGATGAGATAGATGAAGTTGAACATTTATTTAAAGGCAAAATCAAAAGTACTAAAATAGGCTCAGACCCTAAGGGTTAATATTACTGCTGCACTTATTCCTACGTTGCATTTTACTTCCGTACATATTAAATCTTGAGCTCGTTTGAACTGTATTTACAGATTATAGTCTACAGCGATGCTTCATCTTCTCCAAAGACCGTCATCATTTTTGGAGTGCTGCTATCCTGTGAGAAACCAGCCCTCTGTAAAAGCTTAACTTACCATGACTTTTCTGACAATCCATCGCTCAGCTAAGAGCTAATCCAAAAAGGTGTTTATTAATCTTATGAAGGAAGGGAATGTTATGAATATATTAAGTAACAATTAATCCCTCAGTTTATCATAAATATTAAAATCAGTACATTGGGTTGATTGTGATTCATGTACAGTCTGATAACATGGTGTCATAAAACTCATTTCTAGTTCCAAACAGTGTCTAAATAATGAAGCCTGTGTGTGCATTTACTGTAATGAAACACCGGTTTGGGTCAAAGAAAGTTTCAGGGGCTACATTCAATTATGTAACAGGGTTTTACCTGCAGTACATCATGATTTTAAATGTTTTAAACCTCCTGGTCTGTTCACAGCAGTGCATCACTTCAGTTCATGTTCAGCTGTGTGTGTTAGCATTAATTATTACTTTTTACCTGATTTGGAAACCGCAGATGAAAGACTGATAAACCAACAAACAAAATGTAAAGATGTGAAACACCTCATAAATCTGGGATATATCAGGGATCCGCTTTGCCAGATGCAGTGTGAGCGCTAAAACTTCATTTTAAACCCTTCAATCAATTTTTAAAATTGATTTATTAGCTCCATCTGCTTCCCCAATACTTGTGGAGGATGAACAACTGGATGTGTCTGCATATTGAATCCAGAGAAATGAGCACGATTCAATCTGCATGTAGACACAAAATGGAAATACTAATCTAAAACTTGTACATTAGGGAAGGGCAGCCATGACCAAGATGGCTGAATAGTCAGCTGGAGAGTCGGCTTGTGACTGAAGGGTCGCTGGTTCGATTCCCTGGACTGACGAAAGTTGTTGGCTGATATGCCCATGAGCAAAGCACTTAATCCCCTCCATGCATGCACAATGATTTATGCATGATTTATGACTGGATAGCTTAGTGGATTACACCGCTGACTTTGGTGTGGAAGGTTGCCAGTTCGAATCCCATGTGGGGAAGGCCCTTTACGCTACACATGCCTATACCTTGTAAGTCGCTTTGGATAAAAGCATCAGCCAAATGTAATGTAAGTGAAGTGTTGCATGTTTATGTGTCTAACAAACTACTATGGGGCGGTCTTGGCTCAATACTTAGAGCGGTTCGTCCAATAACCGAAAGGTTAACGGTTTGAATCCCACTCTATCATAGTCAGTCCGTTGCTATTCACACTTGTATATGAATGCGTCAGTTTGCCCCAGGGCAGCTGTGGCTACAAATATAGTTTACCACCATCAGAGGGGGAATGTGAGAGTGAATGAATAATGGATCAATAATATAAAGCACTTTGGGTGACTTGAAAAGCGCTATAAAAAAAATATTGACAAAAATGAAGTTTCCTCTTATAGTTGAATAAAGGTTATTTGTTATGTCACAGCTGCTGTTGTGTTATGCATGTATGCTGCTGCGTGTGTGGGTTACCTGGTCCATTGAGGCGCTGTAGTTGACTTGTAAAACAGTGCGTCTCTCTCGACTGGATCCAGTCACTGTGGTTTTGGGAGGCAGGTTGTTCATAACCGTGGTCCACACATTATCCTCTACAATAACAAACACACATTAAGTCTATACTACAGGCAAAAATCAGCTTTTAAATGCATTGTTCAAACTATTTAGGTGTAGTAAGTCTTTTGCCTTTTTCAGGGCACATATAAAGTCGATTCACATTCGCACTTTCACACGGAGACATGCAGCAGTTTAGCTGTCATGGCAGCGAAGTTCTGTGTAATGTAAGTTTCTGCTTTGAGACGCCAAGCTTTAATAGACACTTCTGTGCTGTTATAGCTTGAGCCAGTCACTCAGACATGTCCTTGTTCATTCACACTGTCAGTCAGGGGATGTGTGCATGTAAGTGTGTGTTAAGGTCTCTGAGGTACGTGTATATGTGTGAAGAAGAAAAAAAAAAAAAAGAAACTCTTAACATTTCTGAGGTGTGTGTGACTGTGCTATTCAGCGTGACTAAGGGGCTAGCTAGCGGAGTGCAGTGACATTTCATTAAAAGTCTCGCCTTTGCTCTGCCTGCGTGCTCTGCTGTTTCAGCCCATCCACTTATTCCACTCTGTTTTTGTGTGTAAGGGTGGGTGTGTGTGCGTGCGTGTGTGTGTGAGGTTTCCTTGTGGATGTATCCATGAGAGATAGAGATACGCGTTTAAGAGTTTTCGTTGTTTTTACTGACATTTGCAAGTCTCTTCACGTGCATGTTTGTAGTGTAAAAGAGTATGTGCCTGAGATTGTATGCACTATACAATCTTGCTGATAAATGTCAGTAGCTATGACTGCGTTGCCATGGAAACCTCAGGTATAGCAGGTTAAGAGCAGTGCTGTCTGAGGTTAAGAATGAGAAAGGCTGCGGAGTGTTCTTCTCTCACGGGTCAGCAGGGCAGCGTACACACGCAGACATGCACACAAACACACACCTCACAGACACACTGTGCGCTGCAGATAAACACCCACGCAGACACCAACCAGAGATCGCCTGCATTCACACACACCTGTCATGTTGCAGTTGACTTTGAAGGGACCAAGGGGTCCGCTGCCATCAGGGTCAATCCAATAGGTATCAGAGGACCTGCCCAGATGCTTATACGCTTCACATGAGGGCTCATATATGGCTACAAAGAGGGAGGGAAAAGGAGAAGTATAAGCAGTAGAAGACAATAGCAGAGGTGGCAAAAGTACACACGTCAGTAAAATATCTGACATGTACTGAAAGAGTAAAGAGTATTTCCACATTTCTGCTGCCTGTTTCTGTGCTAAGCTTCTGAACCTCATTACACCCATGAACCTAACCCTTCCTGAGACATGTCAGAAAATAAACAACACTTTTTCTCTGAGGCCGAGTTTTAGTTTTTATTTTATTCTGCTCTTCACAAAATAGGCCTGATTTACTGTGAGATCACAAATACTGTAACGGGAGTAAATGTGCTCATGCAAAAAGAAATGCAGTAGACCCCACGGGTTACGGCGTCCCTAGCTTTTGTTTTTTTCACGTTATAAAGTGGAATACAGAGTTTTTTCGTCCCCTTGTTACGGCACCGAAAAAACAATTTCTCTCACACAGCCAAAAAATTTAAAAAATTAAAACTTGGCGGTCGGTGTGTGTGTGTATGACTCTGACTGTGCGAGTCAGTCGCCTCGCACCACGCTCATACTAAGATGCTGGTCTGCTATTGGTCAGCGTCATGGCGTTACTAAGATGCTGATATGCTATTGGCCGAAATCCTTCCCACAATGCCTGAGAGAGATGCTGCCTCTCTCTCTCTTTCTGTTTATCGCTCGCTCAGTTCAGAATCTCGCGTGTAGACTTGATCTCGCGTGATCTCGTAGCCATGGGTCCCAAGATTACTAGTGATGTTAAAGGGAGAAGTGAGAAGATTACCATAGGTTTCTATGCCCGCCATATGACAATTTCACCTCACGATCCCAACTCCGGAACGAATTAATGTCATATGGCGGGGGTCCACTGTACATGCTATTGATTTGCATCTCAGGTGTGCTCAACTAAGACTACCTGTGCAAATGACAACAGATGCAAAGTCTTGGACACCGCCCTATTTTAATGAGGACTTTGTGTGGCGTTCTGGTTACATCATTATCAGGCTTTGGCGGAGCTGATCATTAACTGAATCAGGTGTGATGGAAGAGGGAAATATCTAAGACATACAGGATAGGGGTACTCTAGGACCGGACTTTAGAACCACTGATCTAGACACAAGGAAATGTAACATAGCGAGGAGTTTTGTCACAGAAGGTACTGTGTCCTTGTGAATGGCCCCAAATGCTCCTCTAGTTCATTTATATCAGGGGGTGGAACTCATTTTAGTTCAGGGGCTGGATCAGTACAATAATAAGAGTGAAAAAATGTTTTATTATGATAATGTTTATATCTACAAAGTTTCCTTAAAAATCTGAATAATATGAACTTGAACTTAATAACAAGTGCAATTTCAACAATATTCTGCCAGTTTATCACTTATACATGTGCATCACAACTATTACAGACACACAAAACATTTAGTAACAGCCAGAATATTGGTAAAATTGCATATAAACCTCTTAAAACATTTCAGGTTATTTACATTTTTTTTTTTAAATAAAAGGATAATTTGTCAATGTAAACATTTTCATGTAATTTGCACCACATGGTTGACGCCTGTCATCTAGACGTTCTAAAATGGCATTGCTGAATAGGCAATACATCTCGATTTTTTCTTACATCATTCCAAAAATTCGCAGTAAAGATTGGTTTTCTGCGTCGCCTTTGGTTGTGCATATGTCACCTTCTCGCCACAACAACTGGAGCCAGTTTTGTGCAAAACTTTGGCAGGTTTGAGACGTACTGCAAAATAAGCCACTCCAATTAATTTTAGGTCTGGTAAATCCCATTTCACACACTAAATAACTATTTGCGTCTATTTCTCCCAATAATTTTGTGTATTCTGGCAGAAACGCCTTTATTGCATATTCATCAAGGCAAACACGCTAAATGGGTTGTGCAAACTACTTTCCCCATTTGAGAGACACAACGCTTGGTGCGTCCTGTTACTGGATAAGCTTTAACGTATTTTTACACGCACTCATCTGTGTTAAATCAGGCCCCACGGGTCTAATCAAAATTAGTCTTGGTGAAAAAAAAAATCAATAATCAGCCTCAAATGTATTCAAATAGGAGTAAAGTAATATGACAAAAGTATATAAATTAGTATTATATGCGAAGTTGAAGTTTATGTGGAAAAATCTAGTTAAATCTGGAAATAAGGTATTTATAAATCTGTTTTACACCTTTGATAAAAAGTAATAAAGCAAAATATAAAGACTATTATGCTTATTATATAGGAGAAAGCAGAAAGGTTATCGCCATTCTATAGCAGTATAGCAGCAATTTTTTTTCTTCTTGTTAGGGGGGGGTAACAGAAAATAATTCAGAAGCACTGTTCAATAGTAAGGAAATTGAAAAAAAGAGTGAAATTCTCTCTTCCTCGACGTGGTTTGCCTCCTGTCTTCAAATTCCCTGTTCTGTATTTTTGTTATGCAAAGGAGTAAAGATTAATTAATTACCCAAATTCTGGGATGGATCTAAAATAGCACGTCAATGTCTGAAGTTGTATTCTTTTTTTCCCCTCTTTCCTGAAAGGCAATTTCATGCGGTTGCCAGTCTCTATTCAATGCCTGTCAAGAAGTGGTGTCTTGTCCCGCACACTCTAGCAATCTATCTGACAACGTATTGATGTTATGTTTGTGTTGATCTACACACAGGCGGATGGAGCAGGGAGGGGAGAGGAGGAAGAATTACACTTCAAAGAGAAATGTGAGCGTGTGACTTTGACTGAAACTTTCTTGATTGGGGCGAGACTGTTCACAAGCTTAAACACTGATTTAAAAAAAAAAAAAAAAAACTACCTTTTTTAGTCTGTAGTTGTCATGTGCTACTTTGTTTCTCAGCTTTGATTTATTTTTTTCACAAGTGCTATTTCTTTACTATTACTTTGTATCCTTACACTAGTTGATTATTGCCTTCTTTGTCTTCCATGTCCCTGTGTTCATCCTTGAGGTTGCTGATGTAGTGGCTTGCTGAGAGTGCAAGCTCTTCAAGGAAACTGTGTTTTTGGAGAAAGTGACTCTCATGAACTATTTCACAAGGATGTGCACTGAACTCAGCAAAACTGTTGAATCACTGATTCTGTTTCAAAGCGACAGGTCAAAGGTTGGAATAGAATGAATGTTGAATTAGCAGAGTTTTGTCAGTGGTAGGACTAATTATTTGGTTTATAAATTCAGCAAATGTAGAAAAACGTGTTAAAAATTAGGCACCGGCTGTATTGTATTGTCAAGTAGGTTATAATATATTACAATTGGACGAGTGACCACCTTTTCTTTCTTTGACCTATACGGAGCCAGGGTTTGTATAGTAAGGATATCCGTCAGCTGGACACGAGATTCACCTCCTCAAACACATTAAATGTTTTTTTTTTTTCCCTCTGTAGCTCATTATAGATGCATTGGTGATGGGAAAGTTCATTTTCTACCTTAACTGGTTCAAAGTTCAGTTCACAAATTTCAAAATGAACTAATTTGTTCATAATTCATAATTGTTTATAGTTAATAGTTTCCTTCATAGTTTATAATTGTTCATAGTTAATAGTTCATA
>JAPSES010000115.1:11109365-11121647 GCA_029822895.1 Maxillicosta whitleyi
CCCCCCCCCCCCCCCCACACATGCGCACATATGTCGACGTACAAGTGTGGCAGGTGGCTCCAGTGTATCCTGTTCCATCACATGAGCAGCTGAAACTATCCCATGTCTGTTTACAACGGCCTCCATGCTCACAGTGATTAGGCATACACCTGAGGAGACAAATAACAAAGAAGGAGTTTTTTAGCATTTGCAAGGTATGTAAATTCCCAGAGACAAACAATAGCACTGTAAAGATTGCAATCACTGTGAGAAAATGTGACAGAAGTAAAGTTAATGTGATGTTAGGAACTGCGCTGTTTTCTGTGTTAAACAAAAAAAAAAAAAAAACAGAGAAATTAAGTCTTCACGTGTCAACCATCATCTGGCAGTAAAGATGTAGAAGAAAGTCACTGTTTTCTTCTTGAAATCCCAGTTGAAATCTTGAATTAATCAAAGCTAGGCTGTTTTATCTCCCTGTAGGTCCGGTGGGGATGAATCCCAAAACACGGATGTCCTCCAGCTGGGTTTTAGACACACACACATGCACACATGTACTCATACACAAGTTATGAGATTGGAATATCTGCATATTTGAATGAATCAAAGTGATATTAAGAAAGAAGCCAGCTGGGTGAAAACAAACACTGACTCATAAACGCTGCAGGAGTCCTTTAAAATGCTAAGTTAGTCATGTGGAGCAGTTAGGCAGCACAGAGGCATTCCCATCTCTGGAGGAACGATACGGGGATCACTGTGGTCAAACATACAATAAATATAAACGCTGGCATTCAAAAGCAGATTTGGTTGTGAGATATTAACAGATTTCACTGACAAAGACGTACAACTGTGAACACAACTTGTGTGTTAGCTTTCATTTTTGCGTTTGGTGCAACTGTGTTTTATGAATGTTATGTACTCCATCCTAGAAAGAGGCAGTGTAATGAGCTTCTGGTTAAAAAAAAAAAAAAAAAAATCCACTTCATTAGGTAGGTTGGCCTTAGTGTTTTTTTTTTAAATTTTTTTTAGCTTACACAGACATATAGACTAAAGCTAACATGAGCCAAGCAATTAATAGAAGGTTATGAAAAACACATGCATCTACAAAACCTGCAGATACCAAAACTTTTAAGAGTATTGAGATTTATACAAAAAAGGAAATACATTGCTATGAAAAAGGACTGAATACAACCCATGTATGTATTCATATCATTTTAAAGATTTAATCTCTCAATATACAACAATAGAATATACATATCTTGATTGTGCCTATCATATATGCATCACTAGGCCTTGTAGCATCAATAACCTAACAAGGGCAGATAAAAGGCATTGTGCTTTCACAATGGACTGCGATTGATGAGCACACACAATCACAAGAGACATTTTGCTCAGCAAGCTGCATGCACTAAAGCACACAGACTATATGCTCTGGGCTTTGGGTAAGATAACAAAAAAAAAAAAAAAGAAAAAGAAAAATCTATACAGCAACATGGAGCAGCTCTAAACTTTCCTTGCGCTCTTATGTGTCACCATGTGTGTTGTTGTGACCTTACACAACGACAGCGTCATATTTGCATGTGCACAGGCTGGTTTTTATTGCAGCTTGTGTATGCGTCTCTGGGCAAGTGTGTTTAGCCTCTTCCACCTTCCACCATCACAGCCTAAACAGAATTCCACAGTGGAACGGCATTGATCAAAAGGAGGTCAGACAGGGATATTGAACTGCCTTCAAAGACATTCTGATTAGTTAGATGGTAACAGTGAAGCCATTCATCTTCTGTGTCAGTACAGGGCCCCACCTCAAGTACTGCAGGGCTGATCCACAACATCTTGAAGTAATAGAGATGGGCAATACTGCACACAGCAAGGATAGGAAAGTGTTGTGGACAGCTTAGGACCTTGACAAGAGTTGGCTGTAAATGTCTGACCACAGCTTGTCTGCAGTTAGCGAGTGGGGCTAATGCACCGCAATCTGCAATAATAATAATTTCATACTACATTACCTCATGCAATAGAAAACAGATGATAACAGAAGGCTGCAAGCGCCTCCATTAATTAAACAAAAGCCTAAAAACTCGTGCAGAGGTGCCAGCATCATTGGAATGGAATGTAGCTGTCAGAAAAGATGGTAACTTCTTCAATAGGCTGTGTTCACAATGTACATTTAAATAATATCCTTATAATCTAACATTGCAGTCATGGAACGGAAGGAGAGAGTTTTATTCAAAAGCATTTGCTGGATGGCTGTTAACCTTCAGAAAAGAATTCGAGGCCAAAAGGTTAACTACTAAAGGGGCTGAAGACATTTAACACAGTTATCCAGGAGTTAAAAAAGAACACCCTCTGTGGCATATTTGTCCAAAAAAAAAAAAAAAAAAAAATCACCATTTTGTTCACATTATCTGAAATACCTCCCAGTAAAATCATCTTTAGAAAATTTCTCTTCCTTTTTAGGTTTCTCCAAAGCTATGACACATTCTTCCTAAAAACTTTTCCCACATCACAGCTGTCATCCCTATTCCTTATTACCATCTACAACCTCTCATTGGACTATGTTGTGTCCCACCGATCCAGACCTTTCATGAAACGAGGCCAAAATTGATCTAAATCAAGCAGTGGCAGCTGGTGTCTTCTTCTCTGGGCTTGGATATTGATGGTGTTGAATGTTATCGGCAAGGCTGACCTGAAAACAAATCGCTCAATTCAGAGAAAGTGGTCTTCCATTCAGCACAAGGTCAACTGCTAATTGTAGCCCCAAAGTCTTCTTTACCACAAAAGTACCCTAACGAGTAACCACGGTAATCTCCTTTCTGGCCAATGCATTACATCTAAGTTTAGAAGCTTTGTACATAGGCAAACCAGATAAGCCCCCAAACTGAGCTCAAAGCACAGATGATTCAATCTGCGGCAATGTGTTAGTCTAGTCTACGACATGAAAATAAATTGCGATGTCAACAAGTTGTAATGAATGCTTCTAGTGAGCCAACAATGGGATGCAGCAAACAGAAGCTCCAGCTCTGTTACACTTGGCAATAAAAAAGAGAAATGTGTTGCTCATGTTTGATGTTTGATTAAGATCATACAGTGTTTTTTTTTTTTGTGTGGTTTTTTTGGGCTTAAACATTCCCTTTTCTTTCTGCTTAAACCAAATAACGTAGTGTTTTCACAATCTCCTGACACTGTGAATCCAGCCCATCAGTTCCATCTATTTATCAGTATGACAGAGAAACAAAAGTCGTCACACAGTCATATTTTCATGCACACATACAACAACAAAAGCACTGACTCATACATCTCGAGATAAGAATACGGCGATTTTATATCCCGTTTGATGTATGACACTTGATTTTTTTTAGTGCCTATGTGTGTGTATTAAGTGTTTTTATTTATTTAAGGATTTTGTGAATGCACTTGTTTGCAGACGGATCGTGCTCTTACCTGTCTATAATTGCACACATGTCCAGGCTGACATTCTCAAAAGCTCCTATAGTGCCTCTCTCCACTGCATGCAAATCAGCTGGTTGGTCGTCAACTAAAATTGCTTGCATGCACCCTTGGAAGGAATGCTGGGAGGGTGGGAAGAGAGTCTGGAGGAAATACCCTGAAAGCAGAGGGAAAAAGAAAAAAGGCTTTAAAAAGACGGAGGCATTGGAAGTAAAAACAGTGCAGAAAAAACATCATAAACAAACAACGGCGGATTGTTTTGATTCATGATCATGAAAAGACGACTTTCTGCAGAAGCAGACATCAAACTTAACAACGACATCAACCTTGATGAGGAACAACAGACCTGACCGGTGCCTGGTTATTGTCACTTTTTATAGCTACGAACCTTTATCAGTCAGTGTTTTAGAGCTTATCCACAAGGTCCATTAGCCTTAATATGAGAGCTAAGGCCACAATATACTAAGGACATATAGGTTTTACTATATGCACCTTTATGAGATACAAGAGTCAATGGACCGTCCTGAGGTAGCACTAGGCCTTGAGTGAAAAGTGGACAAGGTGAGGACAAAAATGTGTGCATATGATGTGTGGGACCGAGAAATGTGCACTAATAAAGTAGTCTCTTTATTGTCCAACTTTGACTTCATGTGCATGTACATGTGTAGTGTATATGGTCAAATGTATGACGTACAGTACTATATACACTTGCACAAACACTGCAGGATGAAGGAGAAAGAGGATTGGAATTAATTTTTTTGCTATAAGCACATAGGTCAGTCATAAAACACTGCTGCTCAATGACATCTCCATCATCGTGATGGTATAAGCTGTCACACTCTGCAGCCGGGCTATCAGCCTCAAGGCCAAAGCATCAAAGAGGCTTATTATAGAGGGCATATGCACTGTGTGTGTGTGTGTCTGTCTGTGTGTGTGTGTGTGTGTGTGTGTGTGTGTGTGTACTGACATAATTGCAGTTTATGCGGTTGGGTGACATGCCAGCAAAAAAAAGAGCAGACAAGTAAAATGTGCGTGTCTGTGCCTGTTTGTGCTGGATTCATCCACTGCTTTACATCTTCTGATTTTCATTTCCTCCCCTAGAAGTTTCTCCTGTCATCCTTGCCATCTGCCTACTCTCCTGCTACACCTGTCTGCTGTCTTTCCACAGCAGCGTGAGAGAGGGAGAACTGGATAGAAAGAGAGAGACAGAGAATGGAGTGTAGCTGGCTGGCAGCAGTTTGTGTCCTGTGGACAGCATATGAATGCACAGGAAATGCAACCTTCTTGACAGTTTGGCAGAATGAATGGAAAAAAATGCATGTAGCCGTGAATCAGTGGATGGATGTCTGTAGCTGGCTGATGCAGATTTCAACCGTCTGCCATTTTATCCAAATCACAAAAACAAAAACATCTTACTTGCTTATTGGGTGTTTTCTTCCCATTCTGCACATAATGAATACTGCAATAAGGTATTTTTTTTAAATGCAAAATAAAAAATTGCAGTTTTTATCAAGAAGTGTACTCAACTCAAATCCAGGTAATAAACAGGAACATTAGGAAAATTATTCTAGATAGGGCATAGAGAAAAAAAAAAATCCTCATAAAGACCCAACTCATCACTTTGATGCTCTACATTTTACAAAATTTCAGGAAACAAAAGTTGAAAGAAGAAAACACCACAGCTATAATTTTCATTTCATGTTCAAATTACAGTATTTTCTCCACATCAGGACTCTGCTGAGTGTTAATATTTCATTGTTTTTTCCTGCAGTCCTTTTCCCCGAGAACACTTTTGTTTACGTGAAACCGTAAGGCATGGCTTCTCCCATGGTGTTTAAAATGTATAATTCCATACCTTGGAAAACTGCATTGCAGGTGCAAAATCCAAAAGAAAAAGATAAAGACTGGGAGCAATATGACGACAAATCTAACGGAAGCAAACACTTGGCAAACAAAGCACACGTGTGGTCATACACCCACATGACCTCCAAATATCACAGACCTATAGCATAATCAGCAAACATGTCGCTGCATTTTTTTCCCCCTCCTGCATAAAACAATGCTGTGTGGTTTAATTTGTAATGTCTCCCATAACCACTCAGGATCTGGAACAGCAGCAATAATCCCCTGCAGTCCTGCTGGCACGCTTTCACAGCCCGCCTGTTGGGTCCAAAGACTTTTTCTTACAATATGCATTGGGAGACCAGCAGTAGCTCTCTGCTTCGTGGATACCATCAAACTGTATCCCCCCAGATATTTGATTCACTAACCTGGCATGTTTAGATGGATGCATCTGCTTCTGATGGCGTGTTCGAAATGAGCCAAAATGCTCAAAGGTAAAAATGAGCATATTCATAAGAGACGGAACTAATGCCAATAACAACATGTTTGTAAGTATTTAACATACAAACATAGATGAATGAAGTCACTTTATCTATTGACCACCTACAGCTATTTAATATACACCTACAAAAATCCATGCATGTACACACTAAACGACCGCATATTATGGTCAGTGCATTCTGTACCTGCTATGGGAGATATGAAAAAAAGCAGACAAAACAGCCCTTCATCACTCATACATAGGGACGGCAGGGGTTACTCTGCAAGAAATGTGGATTTGAGAGCCTCATGTCTAATTCATCACAATCTTAAATAGGTTATGTTAGATTTTTGGGGGTTATACAAGAAGTGGACTTTTTGGTTTAAGTGTACGCTATATTTAGACTATTTTCCTCATTTTACCTCGTCGTCAGGCTACTCTCTGTGATTGAAAACTGATGTAGAGTGTGATTTACCATTTGTAAAAGGAGGAATCTGAAGAGAGCTTGTAATTAATTGCGCAAGCAGTTCAATAGGTATATTAAAGATTATAGGAGGCAGACAGTCCCTTTGTGATGTGCCCCAATGTCAAATAAATCTGAGAAGCCTCCTCCCACACTTACCCAGGCAGAAGGATTAGCATACCGTGTTTGAATCATATTGATAAATTTATCTCTGAACTTAAAAAAACTTTCAGTCTTTGAAAGATGAGGCCTGTGAAGACGATCGAACTCCTTTTTAGCATCCAGACGCAGCGGGCCACGGTCACATGGGATTTTATGTGTTCTACTCAGTTTGTGTCAGAGCCAGAGGGTATTATCACAAGCAACATTAAGCCTGTTTGAGCTGTTTTCCAAAATAATGTCTATTGGCTAAAACTTAAAGTATCTTGAGGTTGGCATGTTTTCAATAAGATCGACACATTTCACAGGTACTTTTTTTTGGGTTATTTATTTAAAGTTTGTAACCATACTGGATCAAAAGTATTCCAGAATATACAGTTGCAGAAAAAATATTGGGCCATCAAAAGTCATCAAAAACAATGTTTATGCAAACAAATACTAACTCCTGTGTGTATCATGAAAAAAAAAAGACAGAAAAAAAACCATGGAATGTCTAAACGCACCGTTTTTTGGCAGTATAATGACATATATATCGATGTAACTGAAGGGATTTTGGTTTTTATCAAGAAAAGATGGAAAATGGATAAATATCAGCTCTAAAATTAAACTATTATGAGCTATTTTTGTTGTTATCATTATATTTGTCCAAACCTTAGTTGTACCAGGCATTAAAATGAACAAGAAACTGAAGAAAACAAGGGGTGGTCTAATAATTTTTTCCGCAAGTATATATCTTACTATATCAATTACAATACATTTCCAAAAACATTTTTAAGTAATTCTTAAATAATCCTGTATTAATTTCTTCTGTTGAAGATACAATGGTGCATCGAGGCATTTAATTGTTGGTGCAAACCCTTAACCCTCTTATAATGTGTTTTTGTGCTTGTTCCGTTTTGGTATTTTATCATACTCTACATTGTAAATGAATGTTTAAGTCCATCAAATACCATAAGATCAGATTCTTTCATGAGAAAATGAAATAGTGATACTATTTCAATCATTCAACAAAGGTATGGATTTGCTAAAAAAGTGAAGAACTGGCTAAACTAATAAAATAAATAATGCGGTTTCACAGTTATGAAGTACCAACATGCTTCATGGTGGACAGTCACATAATCTTCGGTTCTCTCATTAATTAATATTTTCCACTTTTTTTTTTTTTTTTAAGAAGACATCATGACTTTATATTCTTGTGTAAGTGCACGCGTGTGTTTGTGTGAATGAAATTCAATTTGTGGATGCCTTGTGTCAGTCACATACTAATTTCTCTAAGCGCAGTGTCAGGAGTGAGAAACTACTCCCCGTAAAATAGGCTTTGGGTTCAGGAGACTGCTTCTAAAAGCAGACACTTGAAGGATGGAGGGGTGTAGATGAGAGGAGAGCAGAGAAGGCAAAGGAAGGGGGTCGGCCCTGTTAGAGAGGATAAGAGTGATGAGAGGGAAAAAAGGGAAGACGGTGGACAAAAGAGGAGATAAGTTGAAAAAAAATTGAAGAGAAAGAAAGATAGAAATGAGG
The DNA here is from genome assembly GCA_029822895.1 of Maxillicosta whitleyi. Taxonomy (NCBI): domain Eukaryota; kingdom Metazoa; phylum Chordata; class Actinopteri; order Perciformes; family Neosebastidae; genus Maxillicosta; species Maxillicosta whitleyi. Next base: position 11,117,252 of record JAPSES010000115.1, read on the forward strand.
AAGGTGCAGAAGGAGAGAAAAGAAAACAAGAAGCTGAATGGATTAAGGAAGAGGGTAGAGTTGAGGTCGAGATGAGAGAACAATTGCAGATTGCCACTGGCATCTGAAGTGAAATATCCTGTAACCTTGGTGTTACATTTTAACGTTCCAGGATCAGAAAATATACTTGAAAAAGTTTGCGGTGTCACTGAATTCACTGAATGCTGTTGGCAATAAAAACCTGAAAGACATCACGGAACGGTGTTAATGAATCTCGTCAATTAACACCTTTGGAGCAGTTTTCTTCCTCACACACATAATAAATAATACTTAAATAAAATGAGTCGACTAACTTACATTAAACTACACATATATATGGTAATATTCCAAACTTAAAGAGGTGATAAGAAGAGGAAAAAAGTAAAGAAGACAGTTAAGTGCCTAATCTGCAGGGGCTTTAATCCATTTTGGAATGGCACTGATGCAACCTAATGTCCCATCATGGTGATCAAAATACATTAAACATAGCCACTTATGCAAATTAGGAGGTTTATTAAGTTAATTAAACCATTATTAAGATGCTTGTCTGCATTTAAAGCTATTAATATTAATAATATATAAAAGCATCAAGGAGCTACAGCACATTTAGAAATTGTTGACATTGATCAAAACGGACATTTAAGAAGTAAAGGTTTTGTTTCATGTCAAATTTTCAACTATGTGTATTTGCAAAAATGCCTCATACAGACTCCATTAAACAAATAAACAAATAAACAAACAAACAGATAGAGAAGTTGGCTTGGTTTTAATGGTTTAGAGCCAAGCACAGAGGGAGCTCCACCAGCCTCTGGCTAAATGCTTTCCATGTTTCTAATTTAATGGAGACACAGTAGTGAGCCTGGAGGATGCTACCAACACACTCACACATGCAGATAATTAGCTCACATAATGTCTCTATGTCAACAACCTTTGCACATGTTTATTGATGCCAAGATATGAAATTACCCTTTACACACAGTATGATCCCTTTTAATTCTTATCATAATATAAATGTCAAAGTTAAACACTGAACTTCACATTTGCATTCTGTATGTTTATTCTTGTATATATGTGTTGTTGTGGGACCATTTACCATTACAGTGTTTACCGTGCTTTGATAACAGTGCAGTCATTTGTCCTGATTTGTTTAATGCGGTGATTTTTCATGCTTATTAAACACCTCAGTAAAATAATAATTTAATAAAAGCATACAGAGTCATATTCTCCTTCCTCTGCTTATATGAAACCAAGCTTATAACTCTTATTTCCTTAACTCATGTTAATGCTGAGTTGACACTTCATGCGTCATAAAAGCCGAGATGTTTTTTTTTTTAATCATAAAGTGTAACTTTTATGCACAGACACACCAAAGGAAGTGTTAATATGACTTTGTTTATGGATTTTGGTCCATCTGTGGTCAATGATCAGCAAGTGCTGCCAATGGAAATACAGCAGATTGATGCCTTAAAGTTACAGCATTTGAAGCAGATGGATACCTGCAGGACTGATCCTACAAAAAAAAAAAAAAAAAAAAAAAAAAAAAAAAAAAAAAAAAAAAAAAAAAGACCTTTCAGCAATTATTTGGAAGCTTATTTTTATATGAGAAACATGAATTGTTTTGGGTCTGTGCTAATTGGGACACACTGACAGAATAGATTCAGTCACGTAAAAAAGTGCTGATGGAATACTGTTAAGAGAGCTTTATAGGATGGCTTAATGTGCTTGGCCTCTGTGACTCATCAGGCTGAACGATCAGAGAGAGTAATTGAGGGCAAGCCAAAGGCTAAACTATCTTTTGTACACTCACTACATTATTCTGTTACCTCTGTGCTGGGAGGAAATTAGCTCCCGGATGTGAAAAGGTGGATGAGTGTTTTGAATAAATGGTAGATTTTTCTATCTGAGGTTTAAATTGACTGAATATTAATGCGTGTGCGTGCATAAGAGTTTCTGAACGTATGGTCAAAAACACCCACACACTAATTCACATACAAAATCACAGCTGGTGATATACAACACCGAGGAGGCAGGGCATTAAACAACAGGAATAAATCCAAGTCATAAAAGCTGAAGACCTATCAGTGCGCTCCGTGATTTCGTACTGGATTCAAATAAAGCCAAACCCAACTGTCAAACCCATAAGAGTGAACTAAAAATAATTCCTGAAGCTCAAAACACCCTCCAACAGTCTTACAGTACCTTCCCTATGAGAGAAATCTCAAATCTGATGGTTGAAACAATTCCAAAAATATCTTTGTGACTTGTCTGCTAGCTTGAGAAGCGGTGTCCTAAAAATCACTTTGTTCTCCTTGCCATAATAATCAGCAGTTTTGTATCCCCTGCAGTCTTCAAACTTGTGTTTACTACCAGACTCCCTGCTCCTCAGCATTCATTATGTCATGCAAAATTAACAAGAAATACCCTAGTTACATTTGCTGCCAGTTCAGCCCACTCACTACCTCTGTTAGTAAGGAAAGCCCCTCTGAAAACTCAAAGTTGTGTTCCTCTAACTGGTAGCGCTGCATGTATTCTAGGTGTACTGTATGCATGCAGTTATTAGCTAGTTTTCTTCACTGATTGATTAAAATATGAGCACGACTAAAGCAAAAAATGTTTTAAAAAACCTCTGTTTCGAAGACCTTTCTGACCTTTTCTGCAGTCAAACTCTGCATGACATAATTAACCTCCGACCATTTCCATTCTCTTTCTCTTAACACCACTTTTTCCCTCACACATTATTTGCCATCTACCTTTACTTCTCTCTCTCTCTCTCGTTCTCTCTCTTCACTGCCGTCTTCAAGGGGTAAACACATTACAGAGATCCTCTTCTCCCAGCCACTATCGATTCCCAACTCAGCTTACCAAAATCAATAAATCATCAATTGGATCAAAATGAGGACTAGACGGAGGAAGAGAGGGAAGGAAAGAAAACCAGATAAGAGAGACTACAAGAGGAAAGTTGGCTGGAAGAGAAAAAAATAAACCCATTCTTTAAAACATATAAATACACACACACACACGCACACACATCTTGTATATTGTGTTTTAGTGAGCCTCACGACTGGGATTTGTTTACATCTGGTTGCACTTTCGGGATCTCCTTTAAAATATTTAACTGAAGCAGCTTCAAAAACCTGAAATGATATGGGCTGGACTGCATGTTTTGTAAGGGGTGGAGAGGTAAGAGTTAAAAAGCTTTGGGAAGATGTTAAAATGAAGTATGCTGGAAGACACTTGGCAGAGCAGGCTTTAAATGCATCATGATTGAAATGAACTTGGCATGTCAAGGCTGCACAAACTCTTAATTCATAAATAAAATTACACAACTCATCATGGGCGTAAGGTAAGACTCAGTGAGTGGTGAGAGGTAAATTAAGATGGACAACGGAATAAAAGACTCCGGATGTGTGTGTGTGAGGTGCCCTGATCTTTATTGACTGGCCTGGGGAAATGGTTTTACTTGATGGAGGAGATTTTGCTCAGATAGAGAGATTGGGTTAGAGACAGCGAAAAGCCTGATGAACCTATCAGTCCGCACACTATCGCTCTCAGTTACTGTAATTTCATACAGGTGCTACACATCCAACTCACACACATGCACACTTAGATACGGACCATCTTCCAGCAGACGGACAGCAGTCTCTGGCATCATTAACCCGGCGTCTTCCAAATTCAGACAGATTGTGGCTTCTGTTAGTGCGTTACCGTCTCACTGTGTGTGTACGGCATGTTTTTTCCTCCAATAAATCATATAAATGATAACTGTTGCTCATGTATTGCTGTGTTTTAGTCATTTTTTTTTTGTGTGTTTCTATGAAGATTAAAACAGGTTGTAGAAACCCACTTCATTTTTGCCTAAATTAATATAAAGAAGGGTTCAGATTCATACTTACTGAACTATTATGGCGCTTTTCCACTACATGGTACCAGCTCTACTCTGCTCGACTCTACACGGCTCTTTCGCTTTTCCATTATGAAAAAGGACCCTGGAATCTAGGACCCGATACTAGTTTTTCAGTTGAGGTTCCAAAATGTTGGGACCGACACCAAAACGTGACGTCACGACATTGCAGACACTGATTGGTCAGAGAGTTTTTTCTCTGTGACCGATTTACAAAAATCAGATGCGGAAGTAGACAGTGAATAGTGACACATGAAACAAAACTAAACCATAGACCAGTGTTTCCGAACCGTTTCCGAGCCTTCTTGTCACTCCACGAGTACCCCTCACACATATGCGTGGATAATTCTCCAAAAATAGAGCATAACACAGTGGTTATTAGATGAAAATCATTTTATTTTATATGTATATATAGGTGTGTATGTATGTATTTATGTTTAATATTGGCATGAGTGTTTGTATTGGGGTGGGTGGGGA
>JAPSES010000115.1:11152999-11183996 GCA_029822895.1 Maxillicosta whitleyi
TGTGTGTGTGTGTGTGTATCCTCTGTTCCAGTATGTACACTCACAATAAGAGCAGCCGTAGACTTCTATGCGAAGTCCAATCCGTCCTTCCTCGCTCCAGTCCAGTGGGACAAGCCTCAGAAAGCGAGCCACGATTCCCTGCTGCAGCTCATGCCGGACTGCGCTCTCCGAGTTGGAGTTCCCAGAGAAGGCCTGTGAAAACAGACGCACACACACAAGCACACACAGAATGAAATTAAATACATCAAAGCCACAGGCCTGCAGTCAAACAACAAGCTTCAGGACTTGACGCAGGAGTATTTGTTCCACTCACCATATCCTGCCCTTGAGGTGCACACTCACAAAACATACAAAAATAATTACGAGCCTACGTATCTAATATGGCTTGTGTAAGACAGACTGACTGCAGGGGTTTGGTAAGGGAATTTGCAATATTATATGTAACATGTAGCACATTTAAGAAAGTCCTTGTTTGCATCCCCTCATATTTAAGCTGATTTCTAAAACCCCGGCATTTTCAGAGGCTTATGACCTGTAATTATTCCATTTTCTTGTCATATTAACACTGTTTTTTACACAGCTGAGCTGGTGCAGTGTGTATTCTATAATCCCAGCCTGTAGAAAACAACATATTATCTACAAATAAAATATGTACAAAGTAAGGGGAAACGCGGAAAAATTTATTTATTTCCATAACTACCCACTAATGGATGAAGCCTGTTTATAAAACATCATCAAAATAATGCATTTCCCTTTCAGGAACTCACTTAAACAACAGTTTTTAAATCCAGTTTTAGAAGCAGTATACCAGAGAAATTTGTAGTCAGTTGACCACAAAAAGGCCACAGTAATTATGAGGAAAAGACACCACAGCACAGCAGGAGCAGACAATCTTCACAAAGAAGCTCTGGTTAACATATCATTTTCTTTCAACTCCTCACTCCTCTTTTTTCTCGCCTTTTACCTCCCCTCCGCTGCTCCTCCTGCTCAGTGCCGCTTTGCTCACTTGACCTAGCACATAATGGAGAGAACCCCTAACCACCCAATAATCCACCTCACCACAGTCCCTGAACTATTCACTTCTTTGCTTCCCCTTCTCTGAAATAAACATTCATAGCACCACCCTGGTTTGTTGCAGTCCTTCTGCACACATATGCACACAACAGTTGGCACGAACCATTGGGGAAAAGTCTCATTAATAGCTTAGCAGGTAAATAGACCAGAGCAAGACAGTAGACTCTATGCAGCCATGTGCTGTTGCAGATAAGACATGACGTTGGCAGGGCAGTGGTTGAGTGTGTGGGGGGAAAAAAGCTCTACTCAGACACTCTGCTTTGAGCTGACTCCTTGCTGACCCAAGTATGTACCCCTGAAGATATGCTATCTGCAAAGGAGAAGATGGTCAAGAGTTCACACTAAGCTCTAAGCTACTACACTTCCACTGTAGTGAAGGAAAGGACAGGAGGTGAATATGGCTTCTATCTCCTCGGTATCTATCGCTCACTTTTATTTTTAATCTTTATTTATCCAGAAAAGGTTAAGTGAGCACACAAACGCATGCATGCTTTTTTAGAAATGCTTCAAATGCACACAGCTCCATGATTCACACAGCTCCATGATTCATCCGGGAGCCATCAATTGTGCTTCACCCGTACTTTGTACTCGTACTGAAGATCCGGGTTAAGTGACTGGTCCATGGGTAGCGTTGCCGTTTTTAAGAGCGACACAATCCATTTGCACAGCACTATATATGGTCTGCCAAGGGTCATGGTTTTAGAGTCACAGATATAACTATTCAGAGAAAGGAAACCATCCTTTATTCTCCTGCTCTTTATTTGCCGAACAGCGTCTGAAGACTTTCTTCACAAGCATGTGGATAATTATCATATCTTTCAAAAATCATTTCATATTTCCAAAGTTAAAAGTCAGATACCGTTCTTTCACTCTTTCAGTGGATGTAAACAGAATAAATGCATGTACGTTAACAAGGTTGGGGTTTTGCGGATCACATTCTATATACAATAGATAGTACATTATACAGAAAATAAAACATCGAAGACAAGTCCTTAGGACACATACCATCATCACACTTTCAAGTAGCTAAACTCACAGTCTATTGTAACTTTGAACTGTATGACATCAAATGGGGCTTGAAAACAACCCATTCATGCATGTTTTCAACCACAGGATCTGTATAACTTCATCAAGTATATCTCATACATACATACTCTGGTCAACAATGATTTTACTGCCAGTAGAAAAGGACCAAATTTTATCTACATCAGATGCACTCTCACACATTCTAAACCTGAAATCAGAATTTCTTCAGCATGTCAGAACTACTCATGCACAAGTCAATATCCAGGTAGTCCTTGGGTTACGACGTACCTGACTTACGTTATTTCGACTTTACGCCGCTGTAATCTCATCTGCTATTACTGTACGATGCCGAAATTTCTGTATACTGTACGTACAGTAAGTACAGTGTCTTATTTTTTTACTTAAGTTTATTAATATAAAGTACAATACATGTATTTTGATAGTTATTTAGAGATTTAGGGGGTATTTAGGGGTTAACGCGGATATTCGGGTTACGTCAACAGCGCAGGAATGGAATTCGTTCATAACCTGAAGACTACCTGTATAACCACACTAGTGTTTTGATCAAAATACAGATGGTTTTCAGTATCCACAAGAAAATTTGTTGAAAATGGTGCACAGTCTGCAAGGATGTACTGCTAAGATTCACAGCGTACTTAGTCATATTTAACCAGACCAAGAGCGTTTCCTAAAACACTTTCAATGTAAACCTAAAAACCCAGTAACCTCAATGTTTCCAGTTCTGGATGTAAAGTCCCAGATTGTTTCAACCACCCCTCCATCCTCTGCCCATCTAGGAAAGGAAAAACCTGAGATGACTGTAACGTTTTTTTTTTTTTTTTTAAATAAAATGTTGAAATTATGTCTGTGTGTATTTGCAAAGACATACAAAAGCAACATTCTTCTCATCCAACTTGTGTTTTGAAAACATACAAATGATTGAGTTCCTCAACTCCAAAACCACATGGTGCTGTTTGTATATTTCTTCACTCAATGAAACTCAGCTCTCTATTCCTGTCAAATATTCAATAGTTTCTTCACATCATGTGCCCTCTATTGAATGTTTGTCCTTCACTATTCTGTTTCCAAAATGCCTGTGGCCCTGGTGTAGGCACAAAATGCAGAAATATATCAATGTGCAGGCTCACACACAGACACATATGTACAAACAGACACACAATCACCTGCATACTGTAAAACCTTGACATTTAAACCTTTCTGCAACATTAAAATCTCATATCGCCCATAAATTTATTTCATAGGAGTTAATTTAGGAAATACCATAATACAAATACAGAAAATCTACTGAGGATTTTCTGAGGCAGACTACTACTTTTAGTCCAGCTGACACTTTTCCTCTCCTTGCCCTTGTCAAGTTATGACAGTGCGAGAGAGAGAAAGAGAAAGAGAGAGAGAACGCAAGCAAAGAGAACAAAAGCAGTTACTCGTCCCCACCCAAAAAAACTTCCATCTTTCCTCCACTTTTCCCTTCTTTTACTTCTCTATTGTGCTCATCCCGCTATTTGGCATTTATCTGTGCTTGGCTGAATGAACAGCTCAATTCAAAGACATTACTATGCAGAGTGAAGGGCAGCAGGTAGGATAGGGAAGAGAAGAGAAGAGGATGAATATGAGGGAAAAGTTGTGACTGCTGAACACCATAGAAAAGTCTGCCTAGTCAACCATTTAATTCCCTCTCTTGCAAAGTCAAGTCATTAACCAGCAAACCAATGAGTAATTGGGAATGTGTGTAGGTGTGTGCGCGCCTACATATTGTGTATATGTGTGTTGGTGTTAGGCAACTTAAGAGCTTAGACATTTTGACGTTTTCTTTAATCAAGAAGTGAGGTAATTTGCGGCAACAAAGGCCACAAAACGCTTGAGGCAACTTTTAGTTTTTTGATAGGGTGTGTGTGTTCAACCATTCATATCTCCACATGCATATTTGCATTTTTTTGTGTTTTTTTTCCCCACAACTGTATGTTAGAAAGATTGATCCACTATGTACCATGTCAAACTACCTGGTAAAAGTGTATAGTAATAATACGTTTTATTTATAGGCGCATTCTTAGCACTCAAGGACACTGTACAGTTAACAAGGAGAGTATAGAACAAGCAATAAAATATCAAGTAAAAAGTAGGAGGTGGGTTAAATATTGGACAATGTAACTGTGGTCACAGAGGGAAAGCGGTTGGGTTTTAATTTTGGATTTGAAGTGATATTCCTGCGTTCCGGTGATAAGGAATTCCTTCCATAAACCATCATTTCTCTCCCATTTCTACTCCTCAAAGTGCATTTGCTTATCTTTTGTATCTTGACAGGATCTGTGTACAATTTAAGAATAACAAAAAAACTAATAGGATATGTTTTTTGTTTTGTTTCTTAAGTTTTAATGGTCTCACAGGAAAAGTTTGGATCGGAGTCAAAATAGAGCAAAGCTGTCACATTATCTAAAGCAATTCCTGAGATCAGTGGAGGAAAAGCAATGAGAGGAAACCTGACTTGGAAAAACAGAAATAATGAGGAAAACCGAGAGCCGGTCGTTGTCCGTCTTGGGCATTTGGAACACCAGGGCTGCTGTCATTCAAGAAAGAACAAGCCAATCAGTTTACTACAGCTGGTCAACAGAAACCCCCCTGCTCTGCTGCATCTCATACACAAACACACACCAGACACCATGCAAACACTCATGCATGCTGGTATGTGTGTGTGTCCATACCCAGACTGCTGGCATTCACACACACACACACACACACACACACACACACACGCACACACACAACCATTAGCTCTCTTCATCCGACTCTTCACTCTCTCTCACACTTATTCTCCCTGGCTGCTTGTTTTTCATTTCCTGAATGTGCATCTGTCATTTCTCTTTGTGCGTATGCGAGTCTGTGTGTGTTTGTGAATGTGTGTCTCTGTTTTGACAGCCAGAGACAGGCCTTTCCAGAGAACAGATCTCCAGATACTGAGAAACAACAAGTGAAAGCCATTTTCTGGCATTTGCTTGTTGCTGCTGGACCCTTTGTTGGACCGGCCTGGAGTCAGGGCCATTGTGAGTGTGTGTGTGTCTGTGTGTGAGTGTGTGTGTGTGTGTGTGTGTGCGCGCTCCTTCCTAACAGAGGCAGGGGAAATCAGCCCGGCTTCGTCTGGTCTTTTGTTTTTATCGACAAGTGTACGGGGCAAAACAGAAGGGCCATAGAGAAATTTGTGTTTCTCTGAAGCCCTGTGGGTGGTTGTGTTATGTGCTTTTACTGTGCCAAGAAAACAAGACAAACTGTAGTAATACTTAATTCAACTCATGCTCTTTAAACTGCTGCAACCTTAGAGTGAGGCAGAAAATTCTAATGAATTCGGAGTGTTTATAAATTATATGCCTTAATAAGACCAGGTAGGAATACCATCCATTCTATTGTTGAAATATCTTTATTTTGTTTTGCACTTCCGAAACACAGTTTTTTTTTTTGTAAAACTAACTACGTGGCTTGTGCTAAAACCCAGTGATGTGTTGCAATAACACAATGTTTTCCCAGAAAAACTCATTGTAACTTTTAATTGTTACACAAACCTCACTCAGACCGCTGTATTTCTTGCCTACCGTTACAGAACACAAAGCTTTCAGACACTGCAGCTCCTCGTCTGTCCCCTTTTTGACGCGTCTCCTGAGGACTCCGCAGCCCCATGCCTAGAAGTACATATTAGTAAAACACAGTTCACCTCACAAATAGGCCTTGTTAAACATAAAAAGTGCCACGAACAGGAGATATTCTTCATCTCCTACGGCTAACCACTCCTTGACACTTGTTCGCGAAAATTAAAATTCTAGTCGTCGCAATCAATCAAGCCTCCCACTAGGGGTGAAGATCACAACCAAGTTCTGCTGCAGGCACAAACTAAATGGATTTTTGATCCTGGTCTACAGCTCCAGATGGACTGAAAGATGAACCTGATTCATGATGTATTCTCTTCCGTGTTGTCAGTTCATTTTTTTTTATGATTTTGTTTTCTGTTGACTTTTTGCATCGTAGTATTAATCATCACAGAGTTCTCAAAGTAACCTTGAAATGCACTGCATATCTACCACAGATCTAATATTACAGTAATTTATGCCGCTTCCCTCTTTTGCTCTTTGTGTTTTCCGATGATTTGCGCCCTTTACAATCTTCTATAAATATTTTAATATTCACGGGCAATGTTCTTGTAAGCGTCTTCATGCTATTTATTGGAGTTGAGTATATTATCATATCCCTTTGTGTCCGTTAAAGCTATGTGCCGGAGTGTTCCTCCTCTGTTCTGCAGTCGCATTATTAGGTGCTTCCAGAACATTTCATGCTATTACTTTTCCATGTACATTACTTTGGCGTTCTTAATCATTGCAGAACTATCAAAAGAAAGGAAATGAAAAATATTTAAAAGTGGAGGAACATTTTAGTATCGGAGCATCACCCGTATATCTGCCTGCACCTTCGTCCTCCACTGCTTTGAATTAAATCTTAGAGACTCAAAAAGGGAAACGCACACTTTTCCCTCTTCAGCTCAGCACAGAGGCAAAGAACACACACATGCACAGAGGGGAAGAATTGAGTTTTAAGAGCCCATTACTCAGGCTGTGAACATTTGGCACCTTCTCTCCCCTCTGCTCACCAGGGACCAACACTGATGGAGTGAAGACTGACTCCCTGGCTCTGCTATAAAACCTCACACACCACATGAAGCTGACTTCCAGTGTTTGTGTGTGTGAGTCATTACTTGTATGTTGAAGTGGAGTTCGACATGATGTTGGTCCGACATTTTCACACCACGTCCTGGACGTTTTCCGGTGCGGCGTGCTCCTTCCGCCGTCACACGAGCGGCACGTCCGTGACAATACGATTCACATTTCACAGCAGATGCTTTAAGTTGCGCCGCGCCTAAGACATTTCATGACCCACTGGGAAATGGGCTATCTATGTGAATTAATCATTCTTATTATTCACACTCAGCAGTTTTTAATTCCTGCACAACTCTTATCTGGAATGGAGTGAAGTGACATTAAAGAGGGAGACGTTCAATTCCTGTGAAGTCAAAGCACCGGATCAAGATACAAAGCTTCGAAGAGACTTTATGCGACTGAAGGAGGAAAAATGTCATAAAAAAGCTTATATGTAGGACTGCGAGTATTGGATTTCTGTCTCTGTAATCTGAGTAAATCAATTAGTTATAGGCCTCATATTTATCTAAACCCACTTTTATTCGTCTTTGTTTTATTTATTTGTGTATTTGGGCCCTAATAGTACATAAAAACAGTGCTGCAAAGTTATCTCCTTATTCATTTCGGCAAAAATCAAGGGGATTCCTGCAACCTGTTTCAATTCCTGCTTAATTTGTTGCATCATGAGTTTTGCACAAACACTACCAGCCACAAGTTTGGACTCACCTTCACATTTAAATGGCATAAGATGGAACGCAGATGGCCAACAAGTGCTCAGCAGCATCACTGGGACTTTTGGAAAACATTTCAGGTGACCACCTCATGAATCTCACTGAGAGAATGCCAAGAATGTAGCAGTAATAAAACCAAAATGTGGCTATTTTGGAAAATGGAAAATATAACAACATGTTTTGAGCGATGTCACACTTTATTTTTAACTACATAATTCCACGTGTGTTCATTCATAGATTTGATGCCTTCAGTGAGAATCAAAAATGTAAGTAGGCATGAAAATAAAGAAAAGCCAAGTGGGTCCAAACTTTTGACTGGAGGTGTAAAAGGTCAAGACTTGTTCATCATCATCAGCAGTTATAGTAAAAACTAAAAATATGCCCAAACTTAGAGCCGATTACCTAAAATGTTATATTGTTGGATGTATTAATGAATACAAGTGGCTGAATGGGACAGAAAGACACTTGGAAAAAACAACTTGGAGGGGGTGGGGCTTGAAGTGGCTCATTTGCATTTAAAATGACCTTTCTGGTGTCATTACTCAGAAATAGTGTTGAATAGTGTTGAAGATGGACCTGTGGAGTTGAATTAATGAAGAATTCAGACCCAAATGGAGCATTTATAGTTTATGTAGACCACAGGGAAATGTTTGATAATGCATAATTCCCTTTAAAAAAGCAAAATATCACTCCTTTAAATGTAAAGTCAGTGTTTTTGTGAATGTAAAGGTGTGCATCTGCCTGAATTCTTTCCTCTATACGAGTGTTAAAAAGGTAAACACATCAAACCGAACACTAACCCTCTTAAGAATCAAAAATTTGTATCAAATATCAAATGAGTACACTGCGCTCCCGTCAATATAAATGCATTTCACTAGATCTTTTCCATGATGTTTTTAATCAACATTTATCAGTGGTTTTGATAGCTTTAGTTCACTCTGGAGCTTTGGTGAGAAAATCTATGGATCATCTCTGCCTGCCACTTGAGTTATTATACAGTCTCTTTACAAATCACTGGCTTGAATTCATATTCATAGGTGGATAATGTCATTTGTAACAGATGCCTTATGATCTAAACCAACTAATAAGAATAAGTTATGTATATGTGAGTGATTTGATCAGAGACACATTTAATCAACGGATATTAAAATTTAACGGTGAAGGAGTCACTAGAAGGGAAGCTGTAAGTGAATTAACAGAATGCAGAAATACATTTGGTCAGTCCTGTATTTTCAGTTAAAGATGTGAAAGAATTTGCCATCAGACATGAAAACACTGACCATTTCAATTTAAAGTTCGCAAATAAAACATGTACATACATAAGGCCCAAAGGGAGTTTTTTTTTAAAGAAAAGTAATTCCTGTTCTGCACAGGGATGTAAAAGAATAAAAACACGATCATTATCTGCATTTCCTTCTCATAGCGTGTCATGGTATCATTTGTGTGTCAGAGTCCTGCACTGGGTCAAACACTGGGTCACAGGTATCGACATGGATAGAATTAAATGAAATGTCAGGGAGTAGTGGGCAAGGAAGTGAAAAAAATAAAAGAAGATTCATGAATGACAATAATTTGCAGGACATTTAACCTTTACAAACTGTTCATTTCTCAAATCTTCATAGTTTGGTTCAGGTCAAATTTAATCCAGACCCAGAATTCCCTCATAGTAAGTGTTTAAACCAAATGTTGAACTACAGATTTATTTAGAATGTCTAAATAGACTATTCCACAATAATAAATATATGTCATATATAAATATAATGTTTCAGAGCAGAAAGAGCATTTTTTTTCTTAAGTTTAACAAACTTGTTTTTGGACAAACACATCTACTATCACAGTATTATATCCTGTTTTACATAACACATAAAAACCACTATGATTTTTAAAAGGTAGTCCTCAAGTTACGACGTATCCAACTTACGTTATTTCGACTTTACGATACCAGTCTTGTCCGCCATTACTGCTCATACGTACTGTATACTGTACATACAGTATTCTTATTTTACTTAATTTATTAATATGAAGTATAATACATGCATTTGGACAGTTATTTAGAGATTTGGGGGTACTAAAGGGTTAATTCCGACTTGCATGGAAATTCGGGTTACGTCGACAGCGTAGGAACAGAACTCGTTCGTAACCCGAGCACTACCTGTATATAAAATTGAACCTGAACCAGCCTCAGTGTCCAAACATCTGTAGCACCTGCACAAAAGTATAACATTTGAAAATATTTTAATTTATGTGTATTTTGGAAAAAAAATAGGAAAAGTTATCACATTTCAGAATAAAAGAATGAAGCTTAGGGAAGTTTTACTGCTGTTGAATGTCCAAACGGGTCAGATTTATCCTGAGTATGTAAGGGTTAATAATGATGATCATCTAATTTCACCGTGGTCGATCCACAGCTGTTTTTTTTTTTTTTTTTTGAAGTGACCTTCCTTCCACAGACATAATTGAGCAGCATATATTAGAGATTTACCGATGGTTCATTTAAGCCAAATAGAACGCCCTTAAAAGTGAGCTTCTGTGTAGACGGTGTGTTTAATTACAGGTTGGGTTGTGGGTGTAATGTACGTGGATATTGGCAGGTGCAGGTTTGCAGACACTCTCGTCTCCGTCTGCTGTCTCTCACTGAGGGACGGAGCTTCCCTGTGCTGCATGCTCACACGCATGTTCTGAGAGAGAACCTTGTGGAGGCGGGCTTTCACCTGTCTGGACACGCACGCACAGCAGTATATAAAGCGCCAACGTAAAATCAATTACAAAACCAAACACTCGTGGTCCATAAGGGCAGTGCAGGGCAGACTGAATCGTACATGATTGTAAATATCAACACGAATGTACTTTATATATTAGTAACTAGAATTAAATATACTTAATATATATTTGTTTTTCTGGAATAAACTACTTTCCTCTGCCTGTGCCATAATTATACTGATGCATGAGGACGTAATGTCACTGGTGTTAAGCATCACTTTTGAGTCGGACCCAGAACGCTGGGTATGTGGTTATCTTCTCAACATAGCGGGCATATTATTGGATGAAATATATGCCTGCTGCTTTCAAGATGATGTAATGAGGCTATTATTATTCAAACATTGGAGGCTTTTCTTGACAGAAGTGTTGATCTGGATGCAATCGCCGGCTACATTGCCAGCTATAATTAGAGCGCAGAAATTTGTTAAGTATTTCTGTTTACATAATAACTCCCTTATTCTTTCTCCTGATATCGTGGCAATGAAGCCAACACTCGCTCTCTGTTTCTCCCACTCACGCATTAGCATTCAGATACTGCCTAAGGAAAGGAAAACATTGCATTCCTCATTCATGTCGGACTGAATGTCATTTGAACTATTAAAAAAAAAAAAAAAAAAATCATCATCTGACTCTTAGAAATAAAACAAGTAATGATTAAGTGAGTAAATAAACTCTGCTGGTGAGATCTTTTACACTTCATGAGCTTTCCATATCTATATATTCATCAACTAAATAGGGAATTGTAACATGACAACCACCGGGAAACATGTAAATCAACTATTGTGACAATGAAACCATTAGCAATATTACTTGAAACCAGTCAGTGTTCTTTAGCCTGTTGAATTTTTATTATATTTGCTATAGTTGTTCCTCATAACAGAGTCAAAATTTTAAGGTCAAGACATATTTAAAACAAGTCCTCTTCTTCATCCATCCTTAAAACAGTTTGTTTCTCTTACGCTTGTGCTGCATCTTCCTTAACCTTAAAGATCTAAAAATTCCCTCCAGGCCAAAGCATCTACTGATAACTTTAAAACCAGTAATCCACCAAATATATTGAAATAATTCAGGTAAAATGCAGTGTTTGTGCTTTTCAACACCATCAGATGAGTCCATTTGAATGCTCAGAGGCTCCACATAGAACACAGGTGTCAAACATGCGGCCCGGGGGCCAAATCCGGCCCTCCAAAGGGCCCGATCCGGCCCCTGGGATGAATTTGTGTAATGCAAAAATGTATTAACAATAATTTTAGTTCAGGTTCCATGTCATAATAACCTATAAATACTCACAAATCCAAATTTTTGTCTTTGTAAATAAATGTTTTCATGTATTTAGACTAAAAAAAAAAGTATAATTTTGCAAAAAAAAATCTGAATTAATGTAAATTTCTTAAAAGAAGATGTGCGATTTTAATAATATTCCACCTGTTACTAAATATTTTGTCTATCTGTCGATCCAATGTAATCTGTATATGTGGAAATGATAAAATAAAGCATAATAGTGATTACTGTGTTCATATTATTCCCATTGTTTGAAAGGATCATTTTTAGATTTAAACATTTTCATCATGTCATTTTACATTTTTCACTGTAAAATATAAAGAAAAGTTTAGAGTTGACATTATTTATATATTATTCGGTCATTATTTTACTGTTTCGGCCCTCCGCACATCATATATAGCTGAATTTGACCCCTGAATTACAATGAGTTTAACACCCCTGACATAAAACATGGAAACACCGTCTTCTTTCAACATTGATTCACTAGTAAAAAGTAAAAACCCATGGAGTCAAATAACGGTGGTTGTAGACACGCATTTTTACATTTAACTAATGATATATTTTACCGGAAAACACTTTCTTATTCAGTTTTCTCTGTTCTAATACAATAACCTTTGAATCTACTCAGGGTTTTTGAACATTTACATGATACATGCTGTTCACTGAGAAATGGTGCAAAACGCCGATGACAATGTTATAATAAATCACTTAGAAAAAGGATAAATGTAGGGGGAAAAAAATCATCACAAAAATAAGTCTAGGTCTGTAAGGGTTAACGTCTCCTCCTGCTTCCTTGCATTAATGTACTTACTCTTCTTTGCTTTTCTCTTAATGAAAGCCCCTCCAGATAAAAGCCCCAGCTGAATGTCCAAAATGGAAATAGGAATGTAAATGTAAAAGGCTCTTGATGTCTGTATTTAAGCAAATGCAAAAACACTTTGAACACTATAGTTGTGTACATATAGTCTTTTAAGCCTTTTGTTGCCTATTGTCCATAGAACAGAGGCTTAAATACGGTAAATACATAAAATTACAATCTATCAAAACAAACAAAAAAATAAAAACATGCATTTATTTTAGTACTGTATACTATTGTCTTTTTTCATGTGGATTTCAAAGCCTTCTTTCCTGGTAACAACTTAACTAAAATTTTCAATGCATCTTTTTTTCCCCAAGAACCCTTTAGTGGTCACAGCAAATTAGCTTGAAACTATGGTTTATTAAATTCATAATGTTATATTTACACATGCTTTTGGATGATTTACCACATTTGAGATGGTTTAGGTGTTAATATGCGACCACTCTGGGAAATTTCACGTATATTATAAATGAAACACAAAGACGTATCATATCAAATCAGGGACTTCCTATTCTTTTTCTTATTGGTATTCTCAAATCTAAATCTAACTCATTAACCAGTTTGTTCACCTCAGACACAACTGAGGTGACTCTGAGGCACTCGGCAGCAAAAACAGAAAGACAAAGAAAGATCAACTAAAGACCAAACTGACATACAAAGAATGGCAGGGAGAGAAAGAGAGAGGGAGAGAGAGAGAATACACTCCACCGGCGCATAAATCCAGGTGCATGATTTATCAGTGCATGCTCCGCGGCTTCTGAAACTGAATTAGTCCTCACCACTGAGACACGCAGACTTCGCCATTCATTTAGTTGACGAACCACAGTCTAGCAGCTCTGCCCTCTCGAGAACACACGCGAACAAACACATATTCATGAACGCTCGCACAAATCTTGGCGCGTGCACCCTCGTGCGCATTTCTGCACCATTAGTTTCGGTTTATATACAGCTAGTAGCACAGGGAGGGAAGCAAATCATGGTCGAGCCCCGGAGGTGAGAGAGCAGGGTTAAGGCAAAGTGTTACCTCATCACATTTCCTGTACCGTTTTTTAGTAGACCTGCAACACAATTTTGTTTGTAATTGCTCAGGGCTGTAGAACCTAAAATATAGCCACCCATACCGTCCACAGAGTAGCACTAAGTTGGTGGGAGGGTAAATGATATCTGTACAAAGCACAGGATGGCCACTGGAGACCGGGTTCAGATCTGGAGTCCTGTTGATCCCAGTGCTGTTTTGCTCAAAAACACACAGTCGAGTAAGAATACTGCTATCACAGTACACAATCAGCATTTTTTTTTTTTTTTTTGGATGTGCTGTAAAGTACTCCTGTAAAATACTTCAACGGTACCCTCTGGGACCCACTAGTGAGTCCAGAATCACCCTTTAAAAGAAATGTATAGACTTCACAGGCTACTATGACACCAAATCTTTATCACACAACAAGTGATGGTCCTAAATAGCCACCGCTGTATGATTTATTTTACATTTGTAGGCCTGTCAGAGGGACTGGTAACAATTTTTCATTTGCCTTGTGCCCTGTTTTCTTCAAGTGTGGGCCAAAATGGCTCACAGGCCAGCAGACAAGATAACAAGAGGAGTAATGTGTTTTTGCTTCCTTTTTCTTTATGGTATCATTTTAAGTATTTCTTCAATGCTTTGTGTTTTTTAATGTCAAGGTTTTTTTTTTTTTTTTTTTTTTTTTATGTTAATGTGAACTATTGTGAAGTGCAAAGACATATTTGAACTATAATCAATATATTTTCTATTTAATAACTTCACAAAACCGGAGTTTTGTCCACTATTACTGTACATACGTACTGTATACTGTACGTACATTAAGTACAGTATCTTATTTTTTTTTACTTTATTTTATTAATATGAAATATAATACATGTATTTGAATAGTTATTTAGATATTTAGGGGGTATTTAAGGGTATTAAAGAGTAAATTTTGACTTGCGCGGAAATTCGGGTTACGTCGACAGCGTAGGAACGGAACTCGGACTACCTGTATATGCATGTATACATACCAATATCTATTTTTAGCAGTGTCCTTTACAGTTACTAGGGTTATGACTCCTGGCTTTACAGCGCTGTTTATTTTATCTCATCTTTATTTTCATGGGGATGATTTATGCAGGTACAGTATCTTCCACGTGACCCCAACTGATGCAGAATTTGAATACAGTCTAACTCTGGGCTGTCTACATGGCTCATATCAGGTACAGAGGGGCATGTAAATGGATCTTGAAGGAAACTGATTTTTTTCCCCCTTTACATTACTTTGCTCAGAGAAGAAACCAGTCACAAGACGGTTTTTGGGAGGCAACGATGTATTCCACTTTTTAAAAAAAAAAAAAAAGACACCAATAAATACATAAATAAATCACATATACGGCTATTTTTCTTTGGTTCAGTAAAAAACCATTATTAACTTGTCCCTGTTTGTTCATGTATCAGCTGAGGATTTGCAGCCCTGGCTTTGCTGGTATATTGGATACATACATTACTGTCAACTGACCCGGTGTGCATGTAGCTTCAGCCTCCTCATCCACATGAATTACCAGTCTGACAGTCTCAAGGAAGGCCTGCTGGCAAGAGCTGAATGAGACTTATCATAAACAAATGTGCAGAAAAATGGGACTCTTAAGTCAACTGGGCTTAAATGCACAATCAGTAAATATATGTCGGAAATGTAGCTTTCAAATTTTCCGACTCGGGAGAAGACATGCCAAAAATGATGTGGCTCGTACTGTACGAAACACATCATTGGAAAACTGACACATAGAGTCATAAGACATGAAGATGCTCACTTTAAAGGTTACAAGTTTTGCATTTCTATGACAAATCGTTACTTGTCATGGAAAACATAAATGTAGTTTCTTTTTTTCCGAGAACCACTATTTTACGAGCAAAGGTTTTCCGAGAGCACGGAGAAGGTTTTGAGAAAGTACAACAGCTATAAAATGACTAGCATTTCATTTTAGCTATAAGTATATGCCAAAAGTAAATAACCCTTAGTCCTTATAAATGAAAGAAAGTAGAAGAAAACAAACAAAAACTGAAACCTATACATATACATGAAAACAAAGTATGACTTCATTTGCATGCAAAAAGGAGTGGGAGGGAATATAATTTATTTAATCCAACCACTTTTCTACATCCTTTTCCCACTTTTCCTAACCCTAACAGTCTATCGTTTATCTTCCTATCAACATATTATATGAAAAATCACATAAACCCTACACTACTATATTGACAAAAAAAAAAATGCATTTATACATTCTTGAAGGCAACAGAAAATGAACACACAATAAAGTAAACAATAAAACAAAACATAAACAAATTTCACAAAATAATAAAATCTGATTATATCCTCCAGTAACACAGTCAAAAGTATTTGAGTGCCAAATAAATTGTTACGCATATCGATAACACACATTGTACTGTTTTCCAGCCCCATAACACATCAATGATAACTTATTTTGATTATTTTAAGTTTTTAGATATTGACCCCCCTCCATAGCTTCTGCTTTTTTAATCATCACAGTAATTTATCAATGCCAGTGGGACTTCTCAGGAGCACAATGGCATTTAAAAAAAAAAAAAATACTGCACAATCAGGTCTTTGCAAATTATCATCTCTAAATACATCACACATCCAACACCGACAGCAGAACACAGAGAGGCTGTGCCTGAAGTGGCGGTGAAAGAGTTAAGTCATCAGTATGGGCTGACGGCAAGCAGTGATTGGTGGCAAAAGGTGCTTGAATAGAAACCTTCATGCATAAGAGTGCAGGACAGGTGGTTTTCTCTCTGGGGATCGCTGTGTGAACCTCATCCAGCGGTGAATGGAACTGAACCCAACGTGATTGAATGGCCTGAAAGGGGGCCTGATGGTAGCAGTTTGCGTATGCGTGTGTGCATCTGTGAATGTGTGCGAGAAACTTTTAAGTTAGCTTAAGCTCCGTGCCTGCCCACCTGTCCCGTTGTGCAGGCCGCTCCAATATCATCACACTTCATGTACACGGGAATCCGCCAAAATATTTAGACTGCAACACAGACGCATCTTAATTATCCGAGCACATAAACGGGGGGTTGAAAAATGTTTGCATGTGGTTGCACCTATATTGGTAGCAATCTCATACCCCTACTTTGAATAAGAGACAGAGAAAAACAAATGGCTCCAGTTTGCTTGTTACTGCACTGTGGATTATTGATGGTATGTGCACGCTTTAAACTATTGGCTCTATATTTGTTTACATAAGCAATATTTTAAATTACACTGGCGATAAATTAAAAAGCAATATATATGTCATACATCTAAGCAAAAAAAAAAAAAAAAGAAGAAAAAAAACAGTCAACTGTACTACAAAAACAGTTGAGAGATGAATGTGTTTTGGAGTATTTGCAGAAATATTAGAGGCAATGAATCAGGGTTAATGGCAGAAGAAAAATAGTTCTGAATAAATAATAATCGCCAAACAATTATGATGCAGCACACCAAAACAACAGCTTAATTTATGTTCAACTGTAAAAGATCCATATTTGTCATTACGGCCATTCATAACAGCCCTAAAAGCAAGAATAATGTGGCGTTTATGGGGCTGAATTTAAGGCTTAATCCCCACAAATAAAAATGCGCACGTGCAAAAAGCAAATACACTGCAACCAAGTCTGCATGAAAATACACACTAAAGCTTTTATGTGGCTGATAATAGATAAGGGGACCTTGGGCCAGATTAGTACCATTGAAAACCTTTGGTATCAAAAGATATGGTTGAGATTTACTAAAGGGATGCAGTGCAAAGGCGGTAATAGAAAGGTATGAACACGGTTACTTTTGCATCTGATCTAATTGCATATTTGTAGAGGTTACCATCTGACTGCACAAATTATGGTTTGGGATTGTCAATTTACTGCTGATTACACCATTATCTAATGCCAAAAACTTATCCCACTTGTGCCTGGCATGACACTTTGAAGCAGCAGGCGCAACTGTGAACAGAGCAGGTGGTAAAAGACAGAATAGTCTCCACTCATGTTAATTTATTTCAGTGACAGAGGAAGGTGTTATCAAACCACAAAATAGTCCACATTTCCACTTTCATTGTTTCTGGTTCTGAAATCATTATTGGAAACACCCACTGACATAATATTATCAACTTACCAGGAGGCTCAATACAAAGTCAACCGGGGGTTTTACTTAACGCTGTAAAACCTGAACTATCAAATCATTGATGGAAAATTTCAGTTCTTTGAAACTGGAGGCTTTATTGGTCCTTCTGAAAAATCCAAAACATTTTTTTTTTTCAAATATCAATTTCCATGAGTTTAAACTGTGTATCATATTTGATACATCGGGTCTCAATACTTTGAAAATTCCTTTTCCTTTCTCATTAATGAAGGTCTTGTAGCGTCACTGGAAAGGCCTGTGTCTTTGTATTGCATCTAATTATCAGGTTTTATAGGAAAAAAGTATCACTAGGGATGCACTGAATTGAAAAATTGTGGCTGAAGCCGAATCATTTAAAAAAGCTTGGCCGAATATGAGTGTGGTTAAGTTTTTCGCAATTTTTTTAATAGTGCATAAATAATAGCCTAGAATACATTTTTAGACATGTATTTTAAATAAAGTAAATGTTTATTGAATATTCCACAACACTAAATAGTTAATCATCCAAAGCCATGAACTCCAGTACCAGCAGTGGTGAAATGTAAAAAAAGCATTTTTACTTCGTTACCTATAAATGTCATTTCTCTCTGCGTCTCCTTGGCATCATTCGCATTGCCTTCTTTAATTTCCCCTGTGAAATGCACCTCCCTCTCCTGTATTTACCTTGATTACAACAGTAATCCACATCTGCCTTCATGAAGAGGATGAACATTATGATAGTAACGTCTTTTAGTCACTGTTTCGGTCTTGGTAGTAGGTAATTCAGTCATTAACTTCTCTACAGAACTCATCTTCCCGCTCCCTCTCCTTTGTCTGTGCTGCTGTTTCAAGAGAGAAACGCATACATAAAATGTGCACTTGCGTTTGTCACATTACTGTGTAACAAGTTCTGCTTGTATTGTTGCAGAATCCCTGCACCCTCATCAGGTGTTTCTGTATCCAATCTGGCTCTGTGCTAATTTGTGACCACCTATCCTACTATTACAGACATGAATTGACTGCATCTGTGATCACAAGCTAAACCTGGCCACTCCCTTTGGCATGTTTTCCAGACTGCAGCCTTGCTAATTTGCACAGCTTTAATAAATCAAGCCCCTTGTGTCCAAACTCTTTACAGTCAAATGTTGATGAAGTATGGAAATCCATTAAAAACTTTATTAGGCTTTTTGAGGTAGAATGGTTTGGTAGTAAACAAAGAATGCCATTTGAGAAATGGCTTTATTATTGTAAAAGATTAGTTAATTCAGAGTCATTTTATGCGTATAAAAATAAGAATACACACAATAAGGCGCGTGCTGCATAGTCAGACTAATTTAATGTAATTTCATACAAATAAACAGGGTGCGATTTGTCAAAAAAAAAAAAAAAAAAAGGAGTGGGGGGGGTGTTTTTGGATTTTTTTTGTCAAAGGGGGCAGTTATATTTGTGGGGGGTGTGGCCATAATTAACGTAAACTTACATACTTTCAACTCCCAGGTTCGAATCCTCTTATACAGTGGATCTTAAATGAAATTTTCACAAATTCTAACTTGTATCCATTGGACCCCCTTCACTGCTCCATGCCCCCCCTCCCGCAACCACCACAAATGCAGGGACCCATTAAGTTATCACCCCCCCCTTTTACACATGGGGACTTTCACAAATTCTGAGGCTGCTGACAGTTCAGTTAAGGTGAAAGTTAGTGCCAGTGATATAGGATATAGGAGAAAACTGTGACAACCAGCCAGTTTAATCATGTCTGAGCTGTAAAAACATCACTAGAAACTGATAATTCAGATTTTTTTTTTTATTTGGGTCCACGGTGTCAAGTTGAGTGTTGCAGATTTTGAATTTACTTCAATAGGACCAAACAAACCTATTAATTTTAAAGCAACATGATGAATGGATAAGGTTCAGAGAAAACACATACAGTATTCAGACTGAAGCCATTGGTGGCGTTTCTGCAACTTTTAGATTTCTGCTGACTGCACTGGGATGTCAATGTTATTCATGAAAGGAATATTCTGCACAGCTCTGCCAAAGCTTGAAAATTTGTTATCAATTTGTTATCACCTGTAGCTCACCACCACACAGCAAAGTTAAACAGTGTGGACCATTAGAGCATTAGCTACTGACCGTCAGATGCTCCTTTCACGATTGCTAACGGTGGGGTGATAGGTCACACAAAAGAGCTGTTATAAAGCACAAAGGTCAGAAGTAGATCACACATAATTGATGTAGGACTAATGGCCAATTTCTGTGTCATTTTAATGCGGTATTTGAGAGCTTGAGTAAGTTCTACAGCTGAGATGTAGCATGAAATAAAAGTAGATGATTATGAATATTTATGCACATGCTGTGAGACTGAGCTCTCCTCTCACGCAAGGTTTATTCTCCACGTTAAACAAGAGCAAAGACGAATCGTTCCAGTTTTGATAATAGCGATAACATTAGATTGATGTCTTACAAACAGTGAATAGCCATTAGTCATTTAGTCATTTCTCCATGATGCATTCCTCAGACACTCCACAGATTAAACACATTCGTTTATATAAACTCACAGAAAATGATGCACACTTACCCAAATGTTGCCATCTTGGTGATATGGTTTCCAGTTCCTTCCTGTGTCACTGTAGAGGAGGCGGTACCTTGTCGTCCAATCGGAGCTGCTGTAGCGCCCTTGTGTTGCTATGGCGCTCACCTGCTTTCTGGAGCCCAGGTCCACCTGTAGCCACTGATAATGGTCGCTGTCCAGAGGTGACCACCCACCAGCACCTACAGAAATAGTGACATTAGATTCACCATTACATCCCTTGTTTTCTGTAGCAACCATAAAAATACACACAAGCACAAAGTACATTTATCTTATTAGAGAAGCCTGACTGGAAACCATAGGGTGACATGGCTCTGTTGTGTGCTCCCAGCTTTTAGGTCTAAATCAGAGTCGACAGAGAAGCAGTGTGGCACTCCTATAATGACATTTTAAAAGAGAATGTGCCATTACAAGGTTAGAGTCCATCCTATTATTAATGACCAGTGTCCAGCTGCGAGTGGCCCAGACATTTGCTTCAAGACAGGTACTGAAATAGTATCGGAGAACTAATGTTTTATTAAGAGCTTTGCATAAAAAGGTAGAGCCTGCTGACGATAAAGATGTTTCACCAAAAAGGACAAGCACACCCTTATAAATCAAAGTTTCCTGCTTTTTTTTTTTTTTTTTTTGTAGGACATGACTTCTAGAAGAAAGACGGCAGTGTTTATGGAATTCCATGATGGATTCATTTTAACGAGACATAATTTGACAGTTTGATGGCCGAGTACTATATGTGATAAAAGTGTCAGCATGCCATTCCAATTATATTATTGCTGGTATTTATTTATTTATCTATCCAAGCATTGGAACAGCCACTGCATAGATTAAACAGGAATAAAACTAGTTGTAGACGCATAAAGAAGCCAAAATGCAAATGCTGTCAAGCACCGACACAACGCACTTCTCCCACAGACTTACATATGTTAACTTGTCTTATCTAGGTTGTGGCTCAATATGTGCATACGCAATTGGAGATCAAAGCTATCTGGTGTTCTGGGGAAAACTTTCTTTCCCTTTTTCAGGTTAAAGCCTTGGTAGTCTTATTTATTATGTCTGTAAAAGTGGTCAGTAAACACAGGAAAATTCAGAGTTTTGTAGCCGTCTCTGCTATTAAAGGATGTCCAATCTATTCGGATGTAAAAGTTCCTGTGCTAAAGTTTACGCTGGGTAGGTAGGTGCACTACATTAAAGAAAACATTGTGCCATGGCGAAATATTGCTTTTAAATTATTAAAGGAAAAATTTTCATTACATTTATGTATGAATATGGTGTCTGTTGTTAGGACAGATGACTGTGTTTGTGGTGTTTGTCAGTGGACTCAGTGTCCTTACGCTAAACTGAAACCTCAAGGCTCTGCTTCATTGCCGAATCCGTGCCTTCCAAAAGTTACAGTTCCTCTGTGTACCACTCGGGTCAAATGTATACACAATGCATGCTCTGGAAAAACATGCAATACTTGTTTTTTTCGTACATAGAGTTATATACACAATCACAGAACAAGAAGACAGGTATATATATATATATATATATATAACAACACGCCCATTGTGATATATTGAACACTAATAACCAGACAAAAGAACATTTATTACTTTATTACATTTCTCATTATCCTTTTCATTATATACTACATTTAGATATGCAGTATGTAAGTGGCATTAAGTAATTGCCTATGTGTAATTAGATTAAAACCTCACTTTTACTTAGTGAAATTACTGTTTAATGTGCAGTTGTTGTGGTTGCCATAGCAAAAAATCTTTTAGGTTGGGCAATAGCATCTATTTTCTGAACCGCTTAATTCTCCTGACAGCTGCTGGTTCATTGCAAGGCTGACATATCCAGATGAACAACCATTAACGTTCACATTCACATCTATAACTGAGTTTAGATTGATCAGTTAACCTGTCTTTGGATGATGGGATGAAGCTTAAGTACCTGGAGAAAACCTCGTAGACACAGGGCAGACATGCAAACTCCACCCAGATGATGCTATTTACTGCACCACCACCACACTGCTGCTGGGCATCAAATAATTATGTTTCTTTCTCAATATTGTGAAAAATGCATAACTCCCAGAATTAAGATCATTGCTTTGTCTTTCAGATTTTCGTGTTCAACAATAATCCAAAATGCATCTGATTGTTTGCTATATACAGTGTTTCCTGTGGAACTGATAATTGATATATTGATCTTTTGGTGTGGCGGTGTGTAATGTGTGGTGTGTGAGTATGTGTGTGTGTGTGTGTGTGTGTGGGGGGGCTACTTATTCAATAAACGGGATATAATGAGCACATACAACGTGAAAGCAACACTTAACGCACACTACTAATTCCTCTACATCCCCTGCTGTTGTGAAGGTTATTTACCTTTTCCCTACCTCCTGAAACTTCCAGTTGAGGGGGCAGGACACTTGTTTATGGAGGCATCCCCCCCTCCCCTTTAGCAAAAGACCTATTATATATTAGACATATGTATAAAAAAGTCTAATGCAATAGTGATAATTTTTTGTATCAAATGTATGGTGTGGTGGCAAGGATTTTGCTGTGGTTTACCAGCACAAAGTCTGGCTATATATTAATTGTAAATATGTTTCAGTATTTCACTACTGTTTTTTGTTGTTGTTTATTCTACATTGCACATTTTGGGCAGGTTTAGTAAAGACAGCTATTGTTGACTTGTGATTTATGAGTCCATATAGTCAGAAAAAATGACTAAAATAGCGAGTAATCCATCATGCTGAAATTAGGCAATAGAATCAGGCAATTTTTTTTTTTTTTTTTTTGGCTGTATCATCCAGCCTTACAGTCACTAACAGCCACGAGTGGGAGTGCACAATAGGCTTTTGCACATGCATACAATTCCAATGGATGTACTTTATAATGCGTAGAATATATGTAGCCTTGTAATTCTAACAAAATCTGTACAGTTTTTTTCAGGTTGCCCCATGTGTCTATCTGAAGCAGGGCCAAGTCCTTCTGGACCTTCCAAAATCTCTCAGGTTAAATGGGGCAAAAACAGAAGCACCAGGCAACTGCTAGACAGAAGGAAATGGAAAACACTGGCTGGAATCCCACTGACCTGGTTTCATCTGCCAATTAAGAAATTGAGGGGGGGGGCAGCATTGTAGGAAGGCTGTAAAGAGAGCAGTCAAACCAGTGTGGGGGATGCATGAAAAGCCAATGAGACCAATGTGCAGATTTTCATTCCTATACGCACAAACACACACGCGAAACACCAAAAATGTACCAGTTCAGCAAACATCCCAGCCGGTGACAGAATGCTACTGTGAAATGATTATCAGGAAGAGTGGGTGGTGGATGGACTGCAAACTGGCCATGTCACGGCCGTCTTCTTTGATTCTGTGTAATGGATTTTTTTCTAAAGGACACAAATACAGATAAGAAAGTGATGGGCTGAAAGCACAAGTGAAGGAGAGTGACTGATTTTAAAATGACAGCGATGGAGAAAATGGGAACAAAGTGAGAGAATGGGAGATACAGGACCAAGAAAGTAGAGGGTGAGTGGGATTGAAGAATCAAGCATGGTGGAGAAGGCAATGAGAGCTGATACTCATATGATAAAATAGAGGGTATGGAGGTTTGCTATGTAGCTCCTTTCCTTTACCCCCCACCCCCACACCCACCTCCCATGACAAAAATCCTATATCTTATCCAATTACAGAGCCATTACACTCCAGCCCCGGTCTTGACAGATAACCAGGCCCATATCAGTGGAAACGTCAATACCTCAAAAACCCGCTGCAGCAAAGCCATTCCCCCAGGGGGATAAAACACTATCAAAAGGGGCAAAGAAAGGAGGGAGAGAAGGCTATAGGGTGAGGAATTTGGGCTGGGAGGGGCAGGGTGATAGTGATAAGTAAACAGACAGCAGAAAATAAAGATTAAGAACGCAAGCTGAGCGGACAATGACTGAAGCAGTGTGACACTTTGAACAAGAGCAGAGGATGGGGTGTTGGAAAGTATGACGAGAAGGTGCAGCGGTGTTAGTGGAATGACAGAAGAGGGGAAGAGGCAGAAAAATGGAAAGAGAGATAGATGAGGCAAGAAGAACAGGGACTGATGAGAGAGGATTTTATGGCCATGCTTGGGAGGCCAGAGATGAGATAGCATGCTGATGGGATGAAAAAAGGACAGAGGGGAGCAATGTAGTTATGGTAAAAAAGGTGATAGATGAGGCCAAAAGTGAAAAACGGAGGAGGAGGAGAGCATAGGGGAAAGGATGAGAATCTCAGGAGAAAGAGAGATAAACTGAATCCACTCAACAGTGGTGCGAAGGTACCATCAACTGAAAGTAGACTGCAGGTGGGATCAAATGATACAGAACAGAAACCGAAGATTGGAAAAGTTATGGGTAGAGTTCAGGACTATAATAAAGAAGAAGACAGAAAAAAGTAAGAAAGGAACAGTTGGAATTTATGTGCACTATATGGAGCGATTACTCTACAGTCTTCAAGAGGAGTGGTGCACTGGATGTAAGTATATCAACAGCTCAGCTTCTCGAGTACTCCAGTGGCAGTTCATCCACGGGCTGAGCTCAGATTCATAGATCTGACATGTCACCCCCACCACAGGGCTTTGTTAGTGCTGTTACAGTAGGAACAGGAGCAGCGAAACATAATGGTCAGCGCTCACTAAATGGACATTGCAAACTCCAGATATCAAATGAGCTGTTTTATACCTGCACAGCCACAGTCTCACCTAATCAAATAAACAATAAAAGTCGAAACTTGGAAAGAGTGTGTTTGTGTCTGTGCTGTTGTGTACTGTGAGAGCATAATAATATACAGTTTGTCACATTGAGTTGATTTAGCTTCAATACTGAACAAAACAATGACTCAGACAGATTTCCATAGCAACAGTGTTTTGTCCTCTCTCATATCTAAAGTTAGAAAAAGTTACTAACATATAAACATACAAACACAAATGCAGGTTTTTAAAGTCCATTTATACTAACTATTAGTTTGTCTACTTTAACCTACAAGAGTTTGTGTAACATGTCCTGAAAGGTGTTGCCTTTCGGACGGTTTTACACAAATGCTTCAAATAAACAGAAAAGACAATTAAATTGCGACTGTGTTCTTTAAATAACAATTTTTTGGTTAGTACATTCATTCTGCAAAAAAAAAAAAAAAAATTTCTCCACATCTGGGCATCTAGAGAACATGTTAACTGTTTTTCTAACAGTCTGTTTGTGTGACAGGAAAAAGGAAGTGGTTTGATATCTATAAAAAAAAAAAAAAAAAAAAAAGACGAACTATAAACAAACTGATGTCCATCATGGACAACCCCTCCCACCCCATGCACCACACTGTAGAGGCCTTCAGCACTAGACTGCTACATCCCCTGTGCAAGAAGGAGCGCTTCCGCAGATCATTCCTCCCCTCAGCCATCAGATTGTATAATAGTGCTCACTGACCCCAAATGCACAGAATTAATCATGTATATAGTGTGAATAATGTAAATATGTCTGTTTCTTTTTCTTAATGCCTACTATTTATACATCTTGATACTGCACTTTACTGTTATATTGCTGCTGAAACTGTGAAAATTTCCCC
The DNA here is from genome assembly GCA_029822895.1 of Maxillicosta whitleyi. Lineage (NCBI taxonomy): Eukaryota > Metazoa > Chordata > Actinopteri > Perciformes > Neosebastidae > Maxillicosta > Maxillicosta whitleyi. The sequence goes on from JAPSES010000115.1 coordinate 11,178,749, forward strand.
AAGTTGGGATAAATAAAGTATCTATCTATCTTGAAAACACTGTGTGTCTTACCCCAATTAACTCATGTCTATTATTGCTTTGTGAAATGTGAAATACATTACATGAAATTTTCTGACTGTATCCACTGGACATAAAAGTGCTAGGCATCAGGAATTTACCCCCCCCTTATCGTGCCTGTCTGAAACAGCCGACAGTTTGGTTGATGAATAGGATATAGGTGTAAGAAAACTCAGTCACAAGCTGCCTGTTATTTCATTTGGTTGGTTGTGCCCCCCCTCCACCCCAAATCGCACCCTGGATCTACAGTCTGCACTGCCACGTCAAAAACGAACACTTCAACAACTCATTGTAAAACTTTCAAGTTAACTGAAGTTTTCAATGTAATTTGTTGTTGCTGCTCAACTCCATAACTGACTAAAGCCTAGAGGTCTGCTCTGTCCAATGTGAGCTGACGGTCAGCGCTGTCTCAGGTTTCAAGTCCAACACAAACAATGGCTGGCATGAGTGCTTGTAACAGTTTGGAGTTGTTCTTAACTGTAAGAGCCTTTACTGTTGAGACCAAATGAGATCAAATAGATTTTTCTTGAAGGTTAGTAATGAAAAGCACTGTGTAAAGTTTCATTTTGTATCAAATATGAAGATCTCAGTCTTAGTCAATGTGAAAGTCCTCTTCCTAGAAAAAATGAGTGATTTTATGTAGTGAATGAGAGAACAAGGCAACGGTTAGGGATAAAAGGTGGTGGTGGGGGGGTGGGGGGAGGCAAAAAGCCATGTTAGGGTTATGGGGTTACCAGAAGGAACAGATGGGAAAGAAAAAGTAACACATAGATTGAAAAGACCAGAGAGACTTAAAGGTCCAAAGATCACGAAAGTGTTGGCTAGCAAAGGGGTTGGTAAAGACTTCACTAAAATAGAATCAAGAGAATAGAGAGCTATTAGCCAAAGAACTAGGTGTTAGAGGTCAGAGAACAAGGGACAAGAGGACCTGCTATAGGAAAAAAGGTGTGAGATGGGCATATGCTGTCATCGACAAGAGAGGACAGGAAGAAGAACAGATGAGAGGTGAGAGGGGAGGAGGGGTAGTTTGACAGAGGTTAGGAGGGGGTGAAGAGCGATATCTGAAAAAAGAAGAACAGAGGTGCAGTGAAAGGTGAAAGCCTGAGGGAGAAAGGGAAGAAGTGAGGTTGATGGAATAAAGTGGGGATGGAAGAGGCAGTAAGGAAATAGAAGGTGAGAGAGAGAGGGGTGAGTGAACAAGCGAGCATCAGCGAAAGAAAAAAAAGAGTGGAAAATGGGAGGAGAAAAGGGAGGAGGGGAGGAGCGTCGGGGGACTGTCACCGTTCTCCCGGCTGTCACACACACAGATGTTCAGGGAGGAGAGGAGGAGCAGGAGGAGGAGAGGCGAGAGAATGGGGAGCAGAGAAGGTCAAAGAAACCACCACAGGAGGAAGAGATGGAGAAAAGGAAAGTATGACAAAAAAAAAAATTGGAAGATAAAACACAGAACAAAAGATGAGGGATGAGCGCAATCCAAGAGAAAAAGAGAGAAAACCGACCTGATTAATAAGGGAGGGGGGGTGCTACTCCACTGGAGCTGACAAAACCCTCTAAAGTGCTGCTGACACCAAATTGGTTTTGCTAATTTTTTTTTTTTTTTTTTGCAATTTGTGTGTATTGAGGTAAGAATTGTCACACAAGCTCCTAGAGATGCCACGTTAAAAAACAAACAAACAATGCAATAAATGTTTTCTTGTGAAATGATGTGTGTAACTCACACTGGAAATGCCTTCCTTACATGGTTTCATGTGATTAGGAATTGAAAAACTTCGTCAGGACCAAAGAAGCAAACTGAAGAGGCAGCATTGGTTCTTGGAAGTAGCACAGACTCTGCTATTAATGAATTAACTGAAAAAAAAACCATTGAATCAATAAGAAATATAATTATCAGTCACAGCCTTATTAGTCTGGCTGAAATTGAACATCTTTAATGTGTTGAAAATGCAATCAGATATTTTTCTCACTTGGGGAAACTCATGTATTGATATCACTTAGCAATTTATCATCCCATAATACAATAGTTTAAAATCTTACTATGGGTTAGAACTCTGCCTCATCTCCACGGTGTATTCTTGTAACATAGTTATTTTTTTTACTCGTTCCTGTGGTTGCGCCAGTACTTAGCGGTGTGTTAGAAGTCAGATTAATTAGATGCGCAAATGCACCTTTGGCAAAAATGCCCTGCTTCGTTCCCTCCACAGGTCTGTACTGCCAAATGGGATTCACAGGAAGCGGCGATATTGAGGTAAAAGGAGCCAAATAGAAAAGGGAAACAATAAAGCTGGATTACGTCCAAGCTTGAGAGCACACTCTAAGCTATCTGTGATAGCATCGATAACCCAGGACTGTGGTAGTGGTTACACTGTCCGAGCCATTATAGCCAAAACAAATCCTTCTGGATACACATGCAGGTACCAAGAGAAGCATGTACCCATTTTTCGTGTATATACATAAACCGCATCACTTTGTTCAGTTCTTTGCAGGAAAAAAAAAAACGCCGTATTGGCAGGGTGCCAAGCTTTATTGCCCATTTTTCACAAAAAACAATAACAATGAACACACAGTAAAAGCTTCTCAAACGACATCTTGGGAATGTAGAGGGCATAGATAGATATATCAACAACAATGTGCTGACTAAGGAAAAGCAGGTAAATGTAATGGAAAGAAAATAAAACCCAGAAAAGGGCCTTTGGGGACTATTTCCAAAAATGGTTGCTTTTGGAAACTGTCAACTAACAATTGGCAGTGATTTTTTTTTTCTTGTATCCCATCTCACATGTGTTAATTCACACTGTTCTAGAAAAACCTCGGCTACGTGTCATTAGAGCACAAGCACAAATATGAAAGCTCTGTTTCATTGCTTTGAACTGGAATCAAACAGACTTCTACTGCCGCTGCAAGACTCACAACTGTCTGTTTTTGTTCTTTTCCCCGAGTTGTCCATCACTTCTGATATTCACATCCACAAGCAAGGAACTAAAGACGGATCAAACAAGTGGAAGTACGTGAGAGAGAATTGACGAAGAGATAGAAGTTTTGAAAAATACATTAGAGGAGGGTATTTTGAAGTGGGTCGGAGTGAGCGAGTCGCAGTTTGATTTTGGACAAATGAGCAGCAAATGATGGGTTGAAATGACAGTGGCAAAGCAGAACATCAAAAAAAAAAAAAAAGGGAACATCTCCCCGTTTCACTGTCAGTGTGGGGCAGAGCGTGGGCGGGTTACACACACAGAATTGGTTTGTGCATATTTGAGTTCATTCCTGTCTGTCTGCTTTTGCAGCACATGCTTATTTGTCAAAGTTGCCGCTTTTCATACCAATACCGCATTAAGAGAAGGCATCTTAATTAATTACGATGGTAGACCGCCGGAAAAGGGATGCAGAGAGAAAACAGCTGGTTAGCCCTCTGCTAGTACTTCATCTTTCTGTCATGGAGCAAAGGGAGCGGATGGAGACAGAGTAATTTAATTAGAAGCGGACCGCCATTATCGATGGATGACTGGAACGGCTAAAAACATCAAACAACTTTGCAAGATGACAGAGAAGAAAAAAGCAAATCGTGAAAGAGGAAGGGAGGGAGGGAAGGAGGGGGGTGGGGTGGGGGTGTCTAGTTAAGTCTGCAACTAGTTACTGCAGAGTTGTTCTGTGGTACTACTAGTGCGGTTTATCTGAATCGGAAGGGATACAAATTCTAAAACTTTGGAAAACCTTGGAAAAGTGTGTATCGTGGTAAGAATGTGTGAGGAGAAAAAATAGATAATAAGGTCTGTAGAGAAAGAAAGAGGACAGGCTGAGAAAATGGAGTGTGGGATTGAGAATGTTACTGTAGAAAATAGAAAGTGTATGGAGGCAAAATGAGATGGAGAGTGAGAAAGAGGAGACAAGGATGTGATGGAGGGCAGAGAGACAAGACAGAGCAGAGGACAGAGAAACACAGGAGGACGGATAAGAGACAGAGGAGGAGAAAAGAAAATGGAATATAAGGATCAGTGGCCACGTGTTTGTGATTAGCCGCCCAATCTCATGCTTGGCCACATCTGCACTGCACAGCAACGCATGCCTGCTCACGCGCACACGCATGCCTATAGGGATATCCAAGCGCGCGCACACGCACACCCACCCACCCGCAGACACACATTCCTACTCACTTTCTTCACAAACAAAAGATATTCATTGTTCTCTCCAGATGCTGGGCTCCGTCTTGAGCCAAAATGACTTTTTTTTGCAAGTTTTGTCTGAATGACGGCTACGTCAGAAATAACTCATTATCGAGTTCCGTTTCCATGGTGCCAAAGATCATGAGTTGCACCCACGCAAAAACGAGACTGATGCTGCTTTTTCATCATTAAAAAAAAAAAGACGCAAAAGCTGAGGAACTCGCACGTTATTGTGATTGTTTACAGAATTTTCCCTTATATAGGGGTCACTTCTTCCACGTCTCACTACTGTCTGTTTTTAGAGCTTTTATGTTTGTTTGTTTGTTTTTTTCTCTGTGCCTTCACCTCCCCCCCATGTTCCTCCTCCGTTGTCTTCACTGTCTCCGTGCTGTATCTTTTTTAACCTATATCCACAGGGTATCTGTCTTCAGTGGGCAGTGCTCAAACACATGCTTATGTGAGGTGGAGATCACAGACTATGGTGTTGCTATGTGAGTCATCTTTCTTTTGCTAAATGTTAAAGCAGGGTTCTCTGCTTTCGCACATCAAATACACACAGATATATCGAAGTGCCCTGTGAATTACAATATGGTATGTAATCAGTGTTGTGGAGTTATCAGTTATCTTAATTAAATGAAAATCGGTTATAGTCACGTAAATGTTAATTTAATTAGAACGTTATAATTAGTAATCAAAAGGCTGGCTACATCTGATTATATTCACTATAGAACAGCCGACAAGGCAGGTGGCTATGTCATTGGACGAGAGCATCTGTCAAGGCCGGAAGCAAAAATATTTTTCTCCTGATATAAAAAGGTTGTTACTATACAGGTTTGGTTTAAATTTTTATTATTAGTATTATTATTATTATTTTTTAGGACTTTTGAGCTATATAGTTTCAAACATTGTAAGTAGGGCTGTCAAAAGATTAATTTTCTTGATCACAACTAATCTCAGAAATTTAATAGTTAATCACGATTAATCTCGATTTACTTTGCATGTGTAAAATTTTGCGGTAAATTCGTTTGAATCT
>JAPSES010000115.1:11192041-11211435 GCA_029822895.1 Maxillicosta whitleyi
ATTTAAATGTTTAAAAAAAACTATACAACCTTATACATTACCATTTTTTTTTTTTTTTTTTTTTTTTTTTTAATTTTATTAAAATGGGAACAAACACAAAGTATTCTAGCAAGCTATAGTTGAGAGGCAATAGTACATGTCTGAGACACTATATTAGCAGCCTCTACAGACATGTGATCCTCTGGTGCTACCAGTCTTACATCAGTCATACCTGCTGTCAATAACTGTACTGAGGCCCAAGCATTGAAAAAAAAAAAAAAAAAAAAAAAAAAAATGCCATTCTACACAATGTCAGAGTTGTATTACAAAATAAAATGGAAAAATAAACTACATTATTATTGTACAGAGCAATACTTTTTGATGCTGCTTTAGACTAAAAAGGCAACATCCCACACAACAAATGATGGATCTGCATAAAAAGCCACTCGTGTTTTATAGGCCTGTACAACTGCCAAGAAAAGTCACACTTTCACAGCTGGAAAACCCAACAATTTAAAGCTAGTCTGATTTGAAAAGTGTTTTTTTAAAAATAATGGGATGTTCTCTTTTCTTTTTGGGGTCATAAAGAAAGAGTTTAGAAAACGGTCAAATGGCCATTTGCTAATTAGCAAGTAGATACATAACATGTTGTCCTGGACACCTGGAACTGCATGACAGCAGCTCCCTAGTGGGTTCCTCAAAGAGGTATAGGACACAAATTAACAGATGTTCCACAGCATAGAAAATGCTTCTCTAATTGGCGTTACAGATGGTGGTTCACAACATTTTCCAGTATCATGACTAAAGAAAAAAATCTGAGGTAGAAAAAAAAAAGAGTTGTTGTCTCAGTCTAAACCAAAGTGTAATGTAATGCTCATAAAGTGTGTCATAACTCATCGTTTACAAGTACACACTACAGAACTGAAGAAGCCTCTTGGATAAGAGATGAAACGTTTTCAAAAACAGCTAAACTAGTCCAGTTGAACTGAGAAGAACTACCAAGAATAATGCTGAACGGGGCAAATGAGAACCTGCACAGACACTCCAGTCTGTCGTTTCTGTTGCCATGACGGCAGCTTTGGGAGCGGTGTGCTTTGAGCTACGTAATAATGTAGCATCCTAACATAAATAATACACCATTGTTGTATCATTACAGGACAAGTCAGGGGATCGCTAAAGCTAGTGTCTTTATCTGGGCTCCATAAAAGCCATAAATATTTTAGGCCAAGCTAAAGTGGAATGTGGATCCTTGGAGTCGCGTGGCTGAAAGAGTTAAAGTAGAAGATAAAGTGAAGCATTACTCTTAGCCAGGTGAACATACTTTGTGCTAACTTAGATCTAAGTGATTAATGTGCGAAATACATGTAAGTGATTGAGATGTACTTGTATTAAAAATGATCCCACTGAACGTGTGAACCCATGCCGCCAGAGTTTATGACAAACAGCAAAGAGCAACAGACAACAAAAAAAAAAACACACTTTCATAAATGGTGTCAGTGTGAAGCATACACAGTAAAGTGCTTTGTGAAAAGTTAAAAACATACAGACAAAAAACACCACATATGTAAGTTGTGTATTGATATTTAAATCTACAGTGCATTTTTTATGACCTTGTCCTTGTAGTACATAATATTAGTTTTAGTAAAAAAAAAAAAAAAAAAAAATTAGAAAGAAATGTATAACAAAAGACCATGCACACACATATTGGAAAAACATATGTAGGAATTTCTTGACTACTCAGCAGGCCACTTTACATTTACATTCAGATCAGATGCATCACAACTTCTGTGTATCCGTGTGTGTGTGTGTGTGTGTGTGTGTGTGTTTGTGTGTATAGCTGTGCTTTATGTTTCTACTGTAAATTCAGTAAAAAGTTCCATTATGCACCTTTGTGCACATGGCTCCCACTGCCTTGTGGCATGAAATAGCAGAGGGCTGTGGAGTGAATAACAATTTTCTAAACCCCAGGGTGGGAGCCTATTCAATTTCAATTCACACAATACCCCAGTGGGAATTAAAATGGCCATTTAACTCTGTACGACAAGGTGCCAAATTTTCTAAATGTAAAATCTGTTCTGTGAGAAAAAGAAGGTGCAGTAGGGTTATCATATTTTTTAAAAAAGGAATAATGTTCCCAGGGCAGCTGCAGAAAATTTTGCTGATTTTCTTTTTTCAAAAATTCTTTTAATTAAAGTTATTTCATGCAATTTTCATGGTCTCAACAGTTTCCCCACAACTCTCTCCATCTCATTAAAAATGTAAACATGTATACAGTGCAGAATTTTGTCACTTTGCCTCAGGGTGAGTTACCTTGTTATTATAAGCATTCATCCCTCCAACACTGTCTCTCCTTTCCTTTATCTCTTCCCACATATTCTTTCTGGCATTTTCCATCTCTGTTATGTGTGTGCACACGCGACTGTGAATAAAGATGTTATTAGTTATTTCCCCTCTGTCCCTTAAAGACGCATCATTAAAAAGTAAATCTCCTCTCCTTCCCATGCACAGTGTTTAGTCCCTCTTTACGCTTTCACTAATAATATCTCAACTCTCCCATCCTCTGACTTCCCTGACTACCCACCAACTACCCACAACCACCCCAGGCTTGCCAGCTCTTTGCTTTAGCTGTTAATCTAAATTTTTTGGTCCAGATTCATTTTTCATGTCTTGGAAGCCTCACCAAACAATTTTTTGTCAACAGATCTGGTGCCCTGTGCCAATGTGAGCACAGACCAAGCGCATAATGAGATGTTTTGGATGAAGCAGCCACAGATAAAGACAGACATGGAAACACATGCACAGACAGACATGGACATGTACCTTTTCTTTCTCACTTCCTTCTACATTTACGTCTGTCAAGTGAAATTTCAATTAACATTTTAAATGTGGCAAAACCAAAAAAAAAAAACATTTCAACATTTCCACCTCAAAATGAAAACTGAATTCCCATCATACCACACAGAAAACAAAACCAAACAGGAAAATGGAAACACTGATCAGTGCTGTGCAAACTTGTACAGTACCTTGGCCTTAATTCATAAGAAATTAAAATTGTAAGAAATACATTTGGCATCGTTCAAAAGCTTGAAATAATGGACAATAACCAATGGATGCTTCATGAGATGATGTATTGGATGGATATTCTCCTACCAGCATGTGGTCTCAAAACACATTTCTGAATGTTGTATTGAACGACAGTGAAATCAATTGAAAATCTGACAGACTTGAAGAAAAATAAAATACTCAAGAAAGGAAAGGCAGCACTGAGATACTCTATGTCCTAGTATTTGTTGTCGTCTCCATAAAAACGTGATTTAATCTGAAAACATGAAATTTTCTGATAACGGTTCCCATTCTTCTAATCAACTTCCTAAATGAGTCCGTAATACCTAATACTAACACTACTTCAGTGAGTTTCGACAATCTATCCTTGAAACTTTAAAAAGCTAAGATTCGCTTAGTCTGGCCAGTTCAATAAATCCTTGTATGTCTGTTGCATAGGTTCATCTATTATTTATTCCAGTAATTAAAGGTCTGCTCAGGATGACTGATTGACTGCATCACTGGTAATCCATGGAGCCTCAGGCTGGTTTAGAGGAGGTCTGTGGTGATACACGGCCCCCCTGGTAAGAATTGTCTGCCTTTTGCTGATTTGTTAACAGACTTTAGGTAGCGGATCAGAGGAAAACACGGTGTAGCTGCATGGTATATAGACACTAAGAATAGAGTGATACCATTCTGTAGAAATCTGCTACTATTATAAATACCATTTCTTTGAGGACTGGCACATAAAACAGATACATGGAATGATTTTTTTTTTTTTATTATGATTACCTTTATTTAACCAGGAAAACCTCATTGAGATTAAAAATCTTTAAAAAAAGACGGGCAGCATCACAGTAAAATAGACAGACGTGAAGCTTTCATACATAAAAAAAAGTTTTCAATACAAAAAACACAAGATGATATCAAACCTTCTAAAATCAATGTTGCTAAAAATGCCCAAAAGATTAAGACAAAGTGCATCCGACAAAACATCTGCAGCCAGATGTTTCTGACTTATACAACATCCTCTTGAAGGTGTCCAGCGAAAATGGATTTTTAAGTTTCAGGGTTTTTTGGGGGGGGTTTTTAATAAAAAAAATTGTAAATTGAGCCCCATATCTGAACACTTTTTTCTCCTGCTCAGTTCAGACTTTGGCAAGAGACAAAAAGAAAAAATCCTGAGAATGAAGATTATGAGTGACAGTGGTTCTCCGACTGATGAAGGTCAGAAGGTACAATGGAAGCAGAGCTAGAATAGACTTATAAATCAAAATACGCCAATGACTAAGTCTGAGCCAACAAAGAAGACCATCCAACACAAACATACAACAAACAATGGTATGTTATGGTGCTTTTCCACCACATGGTACCGGCTCTACTCTACTCGACTCTACTTGGCTCTTTTGCTTTTCCATTACAAAAAGGACCTGGAATCTGGGACGCGATAGTAGTTTTTTAGAACCGCCTCAGTTGAGGTTCCAAAATGTTGGGACTGACACCAAAACGTGACGTCAGACACTGATTGTTCAGACAGTTTTCTTTGTGACCCGCGATTAAGTAGACAGTGAATAGTGAAACATGAATCCACATGATGACGGAACAAAACTACACCATAGACGGTCACGTAGATTCAGTCTGTGGTGGCGGACGTAAAAATCCAGATGAGAAAATACGCAACGAGTGAGTTTTCGGCAACTCTGAGCAGACGACGTAGAAGTAGCGCGACAAGTCGGAGTAACGAGTCGAGCTGAGACGAACATGTAAGTGGAATTGCACCACAGGAATACCGAGTACAGTAGAGTACAGCTGGTACCGGTATTAGCCGGTATTTCAGCCTGGTGATGAACCTCAACGCTCCATGATACATAGTGTGCAATAACTGTAAGCTGTGCGAGGAGGCATACATGTACAAAACATCACCGAAGTCCAACTGGAAACAGAAATGCAGCTGTGAACTGATTCTCAATTCCATATTTTTTTTTACCACCTCAACCGTTCGATCCTCACTTGTGACCTAGAAGAGCCATTTTAAAGGATACCTCAAGTCTCTACAATGCACACAGGGGTGAGTGAGGAGCAACGAAGCTGCTCAGAGGAACAATCATTGGCATACACAGCTACACAGATGTTTACTTTGCACAAGTCTTTTCAACAATCTGTGTAAAAGAAGCCCGACACATGTTTTGGTAGTATGGAACACAATGGCAACAGAACTTCGAAAATAAAACTCTCCTTGTCTCGAGCAGCGAAACAGAGATCATGAACTACAGCTGTAAATACCAGATGATGCAGCTCTTCCACATATCATATTTAACCAGTGGCGGAATGGAAGTATTTGTATTTTACTTAAAACAACAATATTATGTTGTTGTTGTTTTTGTTTTTTTAAATGGGATTATGCATTTTAAATCATGTCGCTGTGGTCTACATAAACTCTGCTTGGGTCTGAATTTATTAATTCAACTCCACGGGTCCATTTTCAAAACTAACCAAACTTTTTCTAATGATACCAAGAAAGGTCGTTTAGAGCGTTGGCCCTTTAAATGCCCTCAAATAAAAATTCAACAAATGTGATTTAATTGAAACAACTTCTTTTTCCTTTGGTGTTTGACAAAACTATGTTTACTTCACAAGTTTTTTTTTTTTTTTTTTTTAAAGTTTCTTACCCAAACAGAAACTAATATGTAATGCAACCCTATAACCTCAGAGGTTTTATGATCCTGAGCCTGACTCCTCCAGCCCCGTAGGAGGGACTTGGTGTGCTGCTCTGTCTTTGAACAGTAGTAGGACCAGTAAACTGTGTGTCTGGGTGGAAATCTGACACACCTTTAAAAAATACATTATGGGCCGAAGCATTAAACTGCGTGTAAAATGTTTAATGGAAATAGACTCAACAACTGTCCTCTGCAGTGGTCGGTGCTTTATTAAGTAGTTTTTTTTTTTTTTTTTTTGTCTTTTAAGTCAAATTAGATACAAAACTGAGAATAGACTATCAAAGTGGTCTTAAAAAGTAAATATTTTGTTACGTATAATTCCATTACTTTTGCTGGTGTTTTCGATTTTTTTTTTCTCCGGTATCATTTTAGCATCAATATCATATCAAAGTTATGATTTTGGTTTAATATGAAACAAGAAACATATTAGGTAGGAAGGAAGATAACATAAAAGTGTGATCTATAATTATTATAGACAAAAGTCTTGTTATAATTCATGTTTAATTGTCTAAAACAAATAATTATACGTGCAATGGTTTATATTTTTACTGTATGAAAAGGTCTGTCCCCTTAACTTAGAGGTTGCAGATGTGGTGTTTTGTTGTTGGGATGGATTTTCCACACATTTATTGTTTCAGTCACGATTAATGCGACAGGGCACGAGCCACCAATAAAGTCCAGGAAAGCATAAAAACAGAAAAATAAGTATATGAAAAATAGGATGTACAAAAGGTCAATTCTCCTGTCAGTGCTGATGAAGATCTCAAGTTGCTTCCCAAGGGCCTTAAATGGCAGGTTCCTGACAGCTCCAGACACGTGTTATGTGCCAATGCTAAATGCTAATGTGAATGCTAGGTAGTGCATTAGGATGGGTATAATGCACAGACCAAATTCCCCTTAGAGAACAATAAAACGAGTTAAGTTTTGACCTTTATGATATCAGTGATTCCTCCATTCATTCCTTATATGTTCACTTGAAACAGTGAATTTCAACTTAAATATTTACTCTACCTTTCATCCCATGTGGGGACTGTAACCTTAAGGTGTACTCGTCTGGACTGAGCTCATCAACACCTCATCAGACTGCATTTAATCTCTTTCCCTCGTCAAGTAGCTTCAGTCTATACCGGGTTGTTTGACCTGTCCACAAGGTGCCAAGTCAGATCTGTTCTACCTGCCTGACTCAGTGAACTCTCGACCAGAACTGATCTGTTCAAAGCTGCATGAAGCATAACCATCTCAGTCCCACACTGACACGTTCTACCAGTAAGAGAGTGTGTGTCCGTGTGTGCACAAGTGTGTGTTTATGTGTGATATTAAATGAATGGCAGGTCCAGAGTGCAGGGGCAAAACAAAGGCAAAATGACAGCATGTTTATATGCATTTGTTAGGGTATGGCACAAGGGAGAGTCTGGAAGTATACTGTGAGGAGAAATATAAAAATTTCTATTCGTTCATCCATTTTCCAAACCGCTCAATCCTCAGGAGGGTTGTGGAGGTGCCAGAGCTTATCCCAGCTACCATCAAGCAGAGGCAGTGTGCACTCTAGATGTGTCACCAGTTCATCACAAGGCTGACATATACACACCAACAACCATTCACTCTCACATTCACACCTACTGGTGTTTTAGACCAAGAGGAAGTTGGAGTGCCAGGACAGAACCCATGCAGACACAAGGGGAACATGCAAACTCTTCACAGATGGGAGTTCCTTACTGTGAGGCAGCAATTCTTATGAAAACATAAAAATATCAAAACAAATATACTTAAAACAGATTATGTTTATGCATTTTATGTTAATCTTGTGTAATTCAATGAAAAATAGTCACAATACAAATAACTATTATTACCAGCAGTAGTTTTTTTGGTGTCTAATGACTGCAATTTGGACAAATATTCATGATTCTTTGTGTGAGCTAATCATGACAGTAATTGCAAAAGATTACAGATTGTACATTTGTAATATTAAAAAAATCTATCTACACACACACACACACACACACATATCTATATATGTGTGTGTGTGTGTGTGACGAGCATCTGAGCTAAACTAAAGTACAAGGCAAATTTGCACTGGCAACGTTTTTCCATTCTGCATACAATTAGCACCTGATTTACTTAGTCAGCATGTGTGCAGTCACAGGACTCGAATGAACTCAAAGTGCAAAAGATCAGCAAGGACAGAGCAGAAATCACAACATAGAAAATTGTGGAGTGGAAAGCATCCAGCGAATAAGAAGAATTTGACATTCCATAAGAAATCTGTGAATCAGCAGTCCTCGAAATACAATACATCTTATTTGAAATTGTAAAAAGCCACATCACTGTTGGGGTGTGTGTAGCAGAGACTCCAGCTCCAGCTGACCTCAGTGAAGGAACGGATACATCAAAAATGAACAGGTGGAGAGTGTAGGTGGTGTTGATACGGCCAAAAATTCACTGGCGTCCCCTCATAACAACAGTGTAATAAACACAACAATAGGCTAATATAACACAATACATGTTTAGTTTAAGTAATTAACATTGATGTAAAAGGTAAAATATGTTTACTCAGATTCATTTCGAAATTTCAACCATTCTGTATTATATTTGTTCTTTCTTGTTACTGTTTTTTCCACAGACAGAATAATCACACAAATATTAGTAAACCCTGCACAAAGTGTTCTGTTCTGTGCTTTGTACTCCCAGGCTGGTAAACCTGCTTGATACATCGCAAGCACAATTTAATGTGCAAAAAATGTCTGCAAAGAAAGAGAAAACAGCTTAACAGATTTTACCCTGAGAGATTCTAAAAACTTTTTATTGCTTTTTTTGTGTTAATATCGGAGAACAGATTAGATGACTAAAGCGGCCAATTGTAGTTTCTTCCAGCAAACTAAGGGTCATGCACAATCTTAATAATAACATACAATTATTAATTATTTCCCATGGTTCTTCAGGTGGGGATGACTTTCATTTCACAGGCTATTAAAATACCATCATGCACAGACCATACTAGGATTGTGGGATTTGGCTTATTGGTTCGTGGTTAGACTGGTATCAGAGGAACATAAATGTAGGAATAGTGTAGAACAGTGTTATTGAACTAAAGGTTACTAACATGATACTATTATGTCTAACAACCCATATGAAGAGGAGTCTGTTGTATTGAGCAGTAAATGCGTGCTAAACTGGGCATCAAATATTTGATTTTTCAGAATACTGTTTCTGCCTCGTGCGTAGCTCTATTAAAAAGTAGGCTTAAATTTCTCTGATTTTCATGAGAGAGAAATAAACAATCTTGTAATCAGATAATTGGGAGGGGGTTGTCTTATACTAATGCCGATTATGCAGTTCACTTACACTACAGCGAAATGAGCATCAGTGGATTGCAATTCAAGGAAGCTGCAGGGCTGGAGAAATCTTTGGCAGCCCCTTCATGCCAGTTGTAATTAGGTTGATAAGCATAGTCCATCATGAGCAGAAAGTGAAATGGATAGATAATCTTTACCTGCATATACCCTCAATTACACTACTGGATTCCAATTAACAAGTGGTGCTAAGCAAGTGAATTTATTCAGCCAAAAGAAGACCACAACATGGCTGAAGGTTCTGATGTGTACTATGACAGGTTTAATGGTAGCTTAAATAATCAATGTGGTTCTAAATCAATTTAAGATTAATTATATTATCATTCAGAATACTGCAGAGCTATGAAATGTTGACATCTTTGACTCCTCTCAGTGAACTTATACACTTAATTAACTGGAACATTCCAGTATGGTGGTGATTATGAGCAGGGCATTTCCCGTGTCTCTGTCCATAAACACAACTTTTACCAATGTCAAATTCCACACACAGACAGATGCTGATGTGAAGGCACAAATAAACAAGCACACCCACACACCCACATACACACATACCTTCCCCCAAATCACTGCAATGAGAAATTGTAGCATGAGATCCCATGTGTGAAATTGTCTCTGGTACATCATAAATTGTGAATAACTACACTGCTCAATTTGAAAACAGAGGCAGGTTTGCGTTTGCCTCTGTGTTTACAGTAAGTGTGTGAGCATACATTTATTAATAAACAGATAGTTCAACATAATGTGCTCATTATCTTCTACAACCCACTATATACAACTATATTTAGCTGAGTGTTGGTACATTACAGCGCGTTTGAGTGAAAACCTGCTTCCATACATCAAAACTTTAACACATATACAGATCAAGCAAGTAGGTGGACAAGAAAATGCATTAGAATAGTGCATAACAAATCATGCAGGGTTTGTTTCTGTGTCCCCCATATTGAATTCCTGCAGGTCAAGATCAGAGCAATCAGTGAATCATTGGCTGCAGTTGAAACCTGGATGGACCTCAGTCATTTCCTCTACAGAAGTAAGGGCAAACTCATGAGCCTCACTCTGCCCTCCTGCGTGCTCATAAAGATGATTTGCTGCCAATCTGGCAACTGAAGCCCATAATATCCTCCCTCCACTGCCCTCCACCCCCTTTGTCAGCCTTAAACTCTACCATGCTGAGAAACAATATGTTCTGACTGGCAGTAAAAGACAAGTGCAGAATGGAAGAGATGGCGGTTAAGCATTAGAAGAAAAGAAAAGAAAAAGTATGGTGCATGTCTTAGAATCAGATTTTCCAGATACAGTATATCCCCATCATCCTCCTGTCAGAATGGTTGCATACTGCTGTAGTGCTGCTGTGTATGCATAATTTTATAAAACCCAAACCAATTTTGGTGCACATTTTACTCAAACTTCCCATTTTCACACCAATTTAGGTCAAATCTCACACTGAGCATAATACTAAATTTGCACTTAACCTCACTGTGGAGGTTATATTATTTCCAGGATTTATTTTTACCTATCTGTTAGGAATCTAGTGTTCATAGTTTTTGACAAATAGTCTGGATTTTTCTCTGTGAACTCATCATGTCAGTGACTATAAATTTTAGTGGGTCTAAGGTCAAGGTCTGGAAAAACTCCCAATAATCCAAATGACCCCCTCTCAAAAATGATTAATCATTGTCATTACTCATAGTATGTGATTACTATTTACCACATACATATATAGTCTGTCAAGATCTAGTATCATGGAATAGGGCTTAAAAAAATCAAGGTTACAGTAGGGCTTGTTGTGGTAGATTCACTTGTCTGCTTGAGGCTGGACTATGAGCGTATCATGACTTGACTCATATGAGGCTGTTTCATATTGGAAATCAGAATAAACTACCTTCAGGGAATAAACATCAGCTCTGATGTGTTAGCTCAGGGGTGTCAACATGCACAAAAATATAGAAGGGGCTAGGCCACTTACTAGAAATTAGGTAAATAGCCTTAACTTTAGTGCATTTAAGTTAGAAAAATAAATTAAAAGTGGACAAATATGTTATATTGTTGAATATAATCAAAAACAAAACTGCCTTCATCACAGCTTTCCATACATGGATTTTAACTGATGTATTCAGACAAAAGCTTTGGTAGCTCATTCTCAGAACAGCAGCCTCAGATTTAGACACAAGATTTACAGTACAGAGAAAAAAACAATAAAGTGGAAAATGGAACGACTGAATTTCAAGCTTGTTATTGAAGTTATTATGGTTGGCAACACTATTAACACCTATTAACGTTCGTTTGAACAACATTATCAACATTAACAGACTGAACTGGACTTGATAACAGGAGTGCATTTAATTTTAGTAAATTATTCTGGTGAATATCAGCTGCGCTGGGTATGTAAATCCTGCTACGGTGCTGATCTGATGCCACTCGTGCCAAAAATCTGGACAAATTCACTCATCAAAGAGCAAATGTTCATCAGATGAGATCAGCTGACTTTAAGTGTGCAGTGTGTGTGCTGTGCACAGCAGTGTGTACTCAGTGTGTTTAGAAAAACACATATAAAAGGGGTGCGCAAAAGCTGGATTGCGGCAGAATTGATGCACATTATTGATATTTGTTACATGTGTACTTGCACATGCATGCTTATTAACACACAGGTACTGTGGAATATATTTGACTCACCTAAAATGGGAATGGCTTTGCAGTCAGTGTGAGCAGTGATGTTGTGCTTTGGATTGAAGGATGGTTGGCAGGTCTGGAGTCAACCAAGATCTGAAATTTTCTGCACTTACTCTCTACCTTTCGCTTCTTTGGTTCTGCCATGTTGAGTAATTTGGGGTAAACTTCTTCTCTGATTATTGGCCTTTTTGCTGAAGCAACTGCCTTGATCAGCAGTAGCTCCCCCGGGTGTTAAAACAGAGAATTGCAATACACACAAGGCAAAAGTTGAAGTGTGGGCCATATTCTATTCCATTTAAAAGAATTATTGCGGGCCAATTAGAAGTGGCTCATGGGCTGCAGTTGGCCCGCGGGCCATAGTTTGGACACCCCTGTTTTAGCTCAACTCCACAGGTTCCTGGGTGTCGCATAAAACGTCTCATCTTTGACTCAGCACTGGCAGGAGAGCAAACATAGGAGCATGGAGAACTGTACAAGTTTGATAGTTTATATAATCCTATAATCAATAAGTCCTGTTTTCAAGACTTGAAATGTCTTGCACTCCAACTATAAGATTCACAGGAAGGGGAGGAGGACAAACAGAGTAAGCCGAAGGGAGAAATTCACCACAGCAGAAGAGACACATGCAAAGACACAGAGGCAGACAAAGCATGGGAGATGCGGAAATACAGAAAAGGGAATGTATTAAATTTGCTCTATCAAAGCTAGAGACACACTGAAATCCATCTTTAATCACATATAAAGCTATTTTCAGATCACCAGCCTCACTGCTAAATTCAGATCTATTACTTGGATTGGATTTTTTTTTGGCAGTTGACTTTTTTATTAATGTAGTCACTAACAGATTCCAGTATTTTCACTAGTCATAGTCCTGATTTGACCTCCAACAGAATTATAACAGATGTAGCATGCAGCACACTCTTGCCCCGAGGTAAATATTGAGGCTATTAAAGTCAGAGTTTACTGTCCAATCTATAAATTGTTGCACAGTAGAAGCCAACAAAACTGTGAGCACATGATAATGAGAATGAGGAGGAAAAAAGACACTTTTTTTTTTCCAAAGTGACTCCCTGCAGTTCAGAACTGTGAGTGCTATAAAAGCTGCGTTGATTTCAGACATCAATAAAGAGGCTTTAAAAGAATGTGTTTGCTGCTTAAGTTTCAGCCGCATTTAAAACAAGAATGTGAAAAGACAATCTAATCTGAAATCTGAATCAAATGGTAGTGAGAACACAACCACAGTGTTGCATCATCTCTGATGTTCGATAAGGACATAAACAGCCTTATTTTGTAATTCTGGTCAAAGTGAAATCGCTTTGATGTCAGTAGAACCAACTCCTTTAGTGCTATGAAAACTAAGGGAGAGTTAAATGTGTAAAACTGGACCCTGTGTTGACTGCAGTTAAAACTACTCAGTGTTAAAGAATGTTATGTATTAACTACATTAACAGCGAATGTTTGGTGTTAAAACATTAACACCATTAAAAGTTTAAAATCATTACTTTGTGGTATGGACCCATCACTTCAAGACTGTTAAACTAAAGTCCGACAGTGTTCATTTTGGTATGCTGATTTTGCAGTGCAGATTCTATGTGATCCAAGCTGTTCACACTATCGTGGAAAAATTAACAGCTGTGAATGCCATATGAGCAAAAAAATTGGTCTAAAAAAATAAATAAAAAGGCAGATTTACTAAACTTTTGCCGGTAGTCTAAAAGTAACCTATATATTTCATCTAAAGCAGCAGCAGATGGATATTGATACTTAAAACACAACAGACATGAACGCACACACTTACAACTGACTACCTGTTCATATTATACATTATAGTGTTTTACGTATACTGCATTCACATTAATACACATATACTTCCTGCATATACAGTGTACAGTGTAGTGCACACACATATGTTCATTCATGCTAAGGGAAGTCCAGCAGTAATTAGAGGTGAACTCTATTTGCTAACGACCTTCAGTTCCAAGACCCACGGCAGGCTGACAAATTAGGGCTCTCTCGCTCAGCCACACAGGGGCTCCCACAGGTTAATGGGAATCAGGGGGCTGTGTGAGTGTACACGCAAGACAGTGCATTAGCTTGTGTGTGAGCATGTGTGTACATCTATACTGCCAGGCTAATGGAAACCCAAGCTGTGCTAAGCCCCTGCAGTGGCTGGGGTTCGCTAACAGGGATTTAGCATTGTTCTCTGTGTCAGTAATACCTGGCAGCGTTAACAGGAATTAGCATTGCTCATGGCCAAGCAATACATAATGAGGCTTATGGTGGTTAGCTTTGTTTGTGCTGTGGCAATAAAGAGCTAACTATGTTTGCTCATCATGTAATAGCTGATGTTTCCACAGCAAAGGATGTTAACAATATCCACTGTTCTCAGATGAGATTATTACCTTTGCTGCTAATGGAGAGGATTAGAAACCGGCTTTGATTTGTTTGTGAAATCCCGTACAAGTGAGGTGATGAGACGGCTTTGTAGGTTTTTACACATCTGTTCTTAATTTTCGGTTCTCCAACTTTGCCTCTACCCACTCTTACATATTCTGTTCTTTCATCAATAGCAAACTTTTTTCCATGTCAGGATTTGACTCACTCTTTCATCTACACTGTCATCCTGCCTGCCATCAATTGCCATCTTCTCTTTCTCCATCTCTGGCTCTCTCTCAGTCTTCCATCTTAGGGTAATTATTTTCAGAAACAGGGTATGGTGGGAAAGGATTGGTTCTGAAAATCACTGAAGAGGAAGGGAGAGGATGAACACCTGCTGGAGGAAGAGTTAGCAGGCAGAAAGGAAAAAGGTGAACACTGACGGAAAGCAAGAGCAAATAGAGAAAAAGGAAAGGGAAAAAAAAAAAATCATAATAAGGCTCCGGGGGAAAAACACATCAGAGAAGGTAGCGGGGATTATGACAGGAGGGTAAGAGAATCACAAGAGAAATGAAAAGAAGAAAAAGAAGGCAGCACCGATTACAACATTAAATTAAAAAAAAAATAAATTAAGCTAAACACAACACAGCCGCAAATATTCCCTTCTTCAGTAAGTGTCGCTGAAATGTCATTTTCATGCAAACGTAGGGAACCTGTGCTGTGCTTAGTTGGATGTGATCATATGACATGTCCTGGCAGGAATCATTTTCCACGTGGCAGGAGGTCACAGCAGGAGCTATTGTTTACTTTGATGATATGTTTGAGGTCTGACATTTGCCCATACTTCAACACGAGCCTGTGCTGCTGTTGAAACTGTGTTCACGGGTGGAGTACTGTTACACTGTGACATGTAAGTGATAAGACAGCCAGGCTGGTGTGGATATTGTTTAATATATAAGACAAAAAGTTCTTATTGGGAGGAAGAGGTCAAGGATGAGGCTGGAATAACAAAACGACTTTGACAAAGGCGACGGACAGACCACGGTGTCTGTAAATGTTCTTTTTCATCTCAAAATTCCAGATTTTCAAGACTCAAATTTCAAGGCGTCAAGGTGTTGTGTTGTTTCTCATTTTGTGTGTTTATTCCAATAAAAGAACTTAAGATGTTGCCTTTGTGTTTTGCTACCGTATTGTCTCTTCAATTTAACCTGATTATAAGATTAAATTTATTAAAGAGAGAGAGAGAGAGAGAGAGAGAGAGACTCAGCACAAACTGACCTGAGAAAAAGTGATAGCAAAACACCAAACTCAACTTCAATCTGAAATTGAGCTTCTCAAGAACACAAGGGAAATAAAGATGTAAAAATAAGTGACATCAGTACAGACATGTTCAGAGAGCTGAAATAAATGGACATGGAATGCACAAAAATACAGGCAGAAACACTGAAGGAGAGGAGAGCTGATGAGCAAAAGCCCCTGCAGGAGTAGAAACAAGACGAACTGAAGAAGCATAAGCCTGGGAGATGTTGGGGGGGGTGGGGGGGGGTAGGAACCAATCATAAGTCCTGAATTTCTTCCGACTAACCTGAAAGAGGAACAGCAGAGGGGGCATGAGGAGACTGAGCTTTGTCGACTACAGGTGGCAAACAAAGCAAACCTGAACCTGAACCTATGAGCTGAAAAACATGGAGGAAAGTAGAAGAAAATCTCTGGGACAGAGCAGGAAACAGCCACCAGTAAAGCTTTTACTGTATGTGAAAGTTCCAGCTGTGGTTCTCGATATTTCAGTTTGTACCCAGTTATCTAAAAAAGCATGCCATTGCTTACTAACTTCAAATAGCATCATTCCCTGTGCCCATCTTTTTTTTTTTTTAAACTAGTACCTCCTGCCCAGAGGGTCCCTGCTCTGGCTAAAGGATTTCAAACTGGATCACTGGTTTGTAAAGTGCTAGGATCAGAGAAAAGGAAGACGGAAGCTTGTCGTCTAAATTCAGAAAAGCACTACGGTAAATGGACCACGTCCAAACAGAGCCACCTGACCATGTCCCAGCAGTTTGACTGATATACTGAACATTATGCAATGTGCAGAAACAGCACTCTCAGATATTGTTTACAAAATGTAACCTAATGTATATGAAGCTGAATTATATAAAGCATGTTCACACTGAAGATGGCTGCTACGGTATCCTTAAACTACTGTAAAGACAAGACCATAGTTAAGATTTCATCACCATGGCAGGGATGCAAGATAATTTCCAACCTTTTGGGATTTTTATAAAATGTAAGTTAATTGTTCACTTAGATGTTTGAGTAAATGCTCAAGTCATCCAGTATATTAATAGGTGTATGCATAAATGGTTCTCTGGACACTGTGTTCACCACTAGCTTCATTTCATATTCAAATGGGGGACAGACAACCTTTACCTGTATTGAACGCCAAAGCTTTGTTGAAGCTCAACATCCTGACTGTCGCAAACAAAGGAAGGTGTACCCTAAGGTGTAAATGTGTTTTTTCTCACTGTCTTCTCACCTGTTATTTATATAGAATTTCTGCACTTTGTTGTTGCACTGCTGGGATAAATAAAGTGTCTGTCTGTCTATCTATCTATCTATCTATCTATCTATCTATCTATCTATCTATGTGAAGCAACATACATGTTGCAAATTCCACTGAACACTATAGACTCTTTTGAGACATAACTCAGTATTGATTACACTCAGATGAACATGTAGTGAAATGCTAATGGCATTCTGATACACGGGAAGCTGCCTCAACAAAATGTACTCATCTAAGGAGAAGAGGCAAAGGCATATTGCTTTTCCCTTTGACTGGGCTTCTATACACATTTGAAAATTCCATACATAGATTTCTAGACTTGTAGCCATATTTGAAACCTGAAAACAAATGATGAGATGTTCCTGATGTAAATCAGTGGGTCTGAGTGGTTACAGTATTGCTCTTTAATCACTCTACTTCCCCTCTTCTATCCCAGTCTCTCTCTCTTTTTCTCCTCCTTTACCCTCAACCGCCCCCCAACAGGTCAAGGTAGACGGCCATCCTCCAGGGGTGAGGATCTGCCCCAGGTTTCCGCCTGTTAAAAGGAAGTTTTTCCTCACCACTGTCACCAAGCACAAGTATGTGCTCCTGGAGGAGTGTGTTGGGTTTCTGTCAATTGGCTTGAGAGTAGTAGTCTCATGAGATAATTTGGCACTAAATTAAATTTGATTGATCGATTGATCTTGCATAAAGCTGCCGTTTCTCTTATGTTGGAAAGGCTGTTCATTTTTCACAAAGTGTTACATCCCTACTTTTGCTGAATGAATTTCACCCTCATAGGGGACAACTCCATCAATGATTAAAAATCAACTAATAACAGAACAGGCAGGTTGTGACTGACTTTTCTTTCACCTATAGCCTACATTTCTGTTACTAACTTTCACCTGAACCAAACTGTCGGCTATACTGGAATTTGCGAAAATGCCCTTGCACATAAATACATTGTATATCTTACTTATCTCTCTCTCTCTCTGTAAATATTTGCTGTACCTGATGACGAGTACAGACAAACCATACAGCACCTACCTTCTGACAACATTACATCACGTCATTGGTCTTAGCTTGTTGTCTCTTTAAAACAATTTGGCTACACTATAGGTTGACATGAAAGGATACGAGTCAATCATAATGATAAGTCTCATAATAGGTTCTGGCCATTTTTGCTCTGCATTTAGAAATGAGAGTTTTTCTCTGGAGCCCCACTTGTTGAGCGAGTCAGTTTCTGGTGACCAGGCAGCTCAGCTGAGCATGGAGAGTCTTACAGTTTGGACCTGTTCCCAGGCATAATATCATGGGTCACTGCAGTAACCCCCTGCTGTGATGGTGCAGTGGGAATGCACACTTGCATGACCAGAGAAAGGCACGTATTGGAGGTACTAAACCGTGTATGCCACACCAGCAGAAAGGGGCATATGGAGATAAAATATAATGTTGCTGTGCTGGTCCGAGCAATACCGAACAAACATGCACATCAGAAGACTACAGACCAAATCTGGATATATTACACTGCCTACATTCAAGAATAACACTACATATTGTACCTGCATTAAATCAAACATGAATATTCACATGCAGACATGAAAGAATGGTCATAACTATGGTACAGGAAAAATAATAGGGCAATGCAGTGAATACAAATTGTTTCAATAATTAACAAACAGATACAGCCAAAAGCACAGAGAAGTCAAACAAAGCTGGAATACTGACACGGCAGACATCCATTTGTAACAGAAATATTACCTTACTATATTCCAACTTTTTCTGTAATTACAGATGATTAACTCAGCAGTACAATTCTGAAGGGGAACGAATGTGACTCATACAGTTTGTGTCATTGCTCATTAACTGTGCAACCAAGCAATCTACAAAACACACCATTAAATAGAACAAGGAGACTGAGTTTGAATCTTTAAAAGACTGTAGTAAATTATTAAGAAGAAACAAATTGCACCCAGTGTTGCTATTATTTTTTTTTTTTAGGATTAAAGGCAATAACTTTTGAACACTGTTCTATTTTAATTTTTTTATGTAAAGAATAAAAACTAGTCTGATGGTGCTGTGTAATTGACTATGCTGCTGCTCTGTCACTCCACCAGAGACAGAGTGAAATTTTTTAATTAGCATCATGGCGTATCATTAACTGGCAATATTGTCCTGAGATATTTTGCCTTTCAAGTGAAATTAGTCCCACTATGCACAAAATAACATTTTCTCCCTGGTATTTTCCACATGGAAAAGCCATGAAATGAAAGCCTCTCTGATGCTATTAGGGGTCCGGACTTAATGGTCTCAACATCTACTAAAGTTGTTTATTTTAACTGAAGCATGCTTTAAACCAATTTTCATTCTGTATGCACAAATGTAATGAATGTCTCTTTGTGGATTTACTTAATGTCTTTTCAGTGCATAAATAACCAATATATGGGAATCTCAAGCATACTTATTACTTATATACTTATTTTTTTAGTTCCATGAATCACAATATACCATTTCATTTAATGCCATAACACGTTCTATTGTGGACATAGATAGCTCAGTCTTTTAAGATAAAACAACTAGAAAACAGGTTAATTATAATCTATGTTTATTTTGTATGCGTGTACCAAGAGTCCTCGTATGCCCTCTTATATAATTCACATGGCACAAAATTGTATGACACAAGGAGGACTAACAGCATTTTGTACTGACATAAACCCTGATAAA
>JAPSES010000115.1:11233454-11244959 GCA_029822895.1 Maxillicosta whitleyi
CCAGATGGTGACTCATGTTTTCTCATATAGTCCATGGACTTTTCTATAGACGTATCTTTAATAGTTATGGAGCTAGAACCTAAAGAAAACCACCATTACAGAAATGTGGATTTGTTCATTTCTTTGTTGTAATTCACATTTATTTGGGTATGTTTAAAGTGTCAAGAATCTAATAAAATAGATAAAAAACAAATGTGGGAGTAATATTGCGGGTTGTCAGTCACAATATGTGGGGGAACTGTGCTGCTTGGTGGAGGTTTGCACTCTGAGTGCTTTTCTAGTTTCTTCCTGTATTTATGTAGTATAAGCTTTATTTCAAAGATGTGTACATGTTCCAAATGTCAATTCATCATTTTATAATTAATAGCATAATGAGTTTGATTTACTTGCTACTTGATTAGTTCTGTCAAAACACAAATATCTCTCTCGACATTTAT
This sequence comes from Maxillicosta whitleyi, assembly GCA_029822895.1. Classification (NCBI taxonomy): domain Eukaryota; kingdom Metazoa; phylum Chordata; class Actinopteri; order Perciformes; family Neosebastidae; genus Maxillicosta; species Maxillicosta whitleyi. Next base: position 11,233,892 of record JAPSES010000115.1, read on the forward strand.
GATTGTACGATAAAATGATGTGTATTGGCATTAATGTGGTATTAGTTCATCTGACCTGTGATGTCCCTACACCTCATGGGCTGTTTCTGTGGATCACATCAAAGCTTTAATACATCAAAACTTTACATGAGTTCAGATCACAAAAAGACAAAGAAGCTTTGATCAGTTTGCTCAACTTCACTTATCGGCTTGAAAATTCTCCCTGGTCTCTGAATTAAAGTGGCGGCTTAGCACTCCTGTGTACATGTTTAAAACTAAAATCCATGAGATTTAACACAAACTGAAATCCAAATGATGAGCCACACGCAGTCACACACTTGTATTAACATATGTATACAAACTCACTCGGGCACACATATCACTCAGTGACATTCAATGAAAAAGCTTCATCACCAACAGCATAAGCAACTAACTTAGTAAAACTAAGTTTCATTTATCCTCATGAAGCAACACAGCAGGAGATTTTCTTTTGACAGCTTAGAAGGATGCCTGAGCAGACACACAACACACACACACTGATGACTGTGCTCATGTGCATTGGCTAGCTCACATATATCCACACCCACATAGACAATTCACTGATTTACACATTCACAGACACACACACACACACACACATGCATGCAGTGTTAAAGAGAAGGAAAAGACCTCAGGCAGTCCAGAGGGGGAGTTGGTAATGAGAGAAGGACTAAGGGGACAGAAGTTTGGAATGTATGAAGAAAAGGGAAGTTGGTTCTCACTTCTGAGGTTGCAGGGCCCACATGGGAAAAGAGGCTGTGTCATGAACAGTGAAGCTCTGAAGGAAATGTCAAATAACTAGCGTTTGAAGCTGGGGATCTGTGCAGAGCTATGAGTGCAAATGACTGTGTGTGCATGTGTGCTGTATCTAATGGAGGGATAGTTAAATTGGGAGAAATCCCAGCACTGCATTTATTGTATGCGCAGCCATATGTGTATATATATGTATGCCTGCAGGAGTGTTTGCACATGATTTGGGCGTAGACTTCTCACTTGAGAACATAAGTGGGTGATCTGAGGGCATGATTTGATCAAAGGGTCTTTGATCATGTGAAGACTCGGTCCAGTACCAGGCGCTGTATATGAATTTGCCCCATGAATACACACATACAAATTGTCACACACGTACAGTGAAGCTATGGGATAATGGGAAAGCAATAACACTGGGGGCTCCATGTAATGGCATCTAAATTTAATCCCCTGACAGCTTCCAACTTGAGTGGAAAAAATCAATCAATGCAAATGGAGGCTCAAATTGCCACAGTCAAATGTTAAATGACTGGCAGAGTGACGTGGCACGCTGCACAGGGCCAGTGTTAGTCTGTGTCTCATTTTGTCTTTAGTCCTCTTTTTCACCCCTGTCCGTCACACGTCAAATATTAAATTCCAAAATGCTGAATCCATTTTCCAAAACGATTAGATTATTTACTCTGAAATATCGAATACGCAAAACTCCTACATTAGTCCATTCTGAGTTTGTATCAGTGCGAATTTTGACAAGTTGACACGTTTATATTCCCAGATATCATTTCGCTGTTTTTGGCTGTTTGTGTTCATTCTACGTCTTGATAAAGTATCCACAGAGGTAAAGTCTAGACCTTGACAACTTTCTTATCCAGTATGTTAGTCTACCGTAACATTTGTATTGCCAACACATGCGTTTTGGGCTTTATCTCGCTCACTCTTCCCTCCCTTTGTATTCCTAGGGGGCGTAAAATACAAAATAAGCTGTATCTTCTCAGTCATTTCCCACTCACAGCAGTACTTCTACTCAAATAACTTTGCTCCATTGTTTTTCCTGAGTGGGTTTATTTGTATCGTCTTCTTTTCCCTCCAACTTTTACATCTAGTGGCCTACAATGGATTACACTGAAGTGATTACAAAGAAAAGGAGCAGTGATCCGTCCATTGTTGGAGAAAAACACCATAATCTGACACTTTGCAAACATGTGTAAGCATGTTATGTTACTAAAGCCCCATTCAGAGGGGATTAATATTCCAGGGGGAGGTGGGTAATGAAGTATTTACCATGCTCCTCACTACCTAAAATCGTAAGCGCAATGGATCTGAGACATTTTGAAATTACAAAATATGGATATTGCATGGAGAAACCTTGAAACCATTTTGGAATGTAACATCAAAAAGTCATTAATTTATTCCATTTAATACATTTATCATCAGTCTTCACTAAAAATGACCTCTCAGAGGATGGGCTTCAATGGAGCATATTTCCAAAACATTCATAAGTCAGTTTGAGAGGAAAAGTGAACTCATAGGTATATTTTGATTTGAAGTATAATTATCACAACTCTTCCATCATTTTAGTGTGTGTGTGTGTTTTTTTTTTTTTATCCAAACAGTAATATCTGTGATAGAGCAGAAAGAACAGAGAGAGAGAGAGAGTGCAACCAAAGCAAGTGAAAATGAAACAGAAATGTGTTAAAGTGTTGTATCTGCTGCTACTTCAACACACATTTTATGGTGTACGGTCACATCAGCAGCAGAGGATTTCATCTGGAAAAGTGTCTGCAATAGCATGTGCATGACAGGCCAAGGAATCCATTCAGAAACTTGCACACAAACACGAGAATAAATGATATAATGCACTAATAACAGAAAAATAAACAATAATAAATAGCATATTACTAATGCAACTTGCATATTCTTTGCCTACGTGCATTTTTCTGTACATTGTATGTTGGATTCAGACATAAAAGGCAGGTCCACATTCACACGGGTTCTGATATGATATATTATTCATAAATCCAAGTATTCTTCATTCATTCAGCCATTATGAATATTCCATGAGGAGATAAAAGGGGGTTGGCCGGGCCACTCCACCTCAATGATGTAATTTACTGACACAGTGCTGGCCCAATGAACGCCACATATTGACACTTAGCGTCATGCTTGTATGTACAGGATCTGTGAATGCGCTTGACTTTCTCCTCCTCACTCTGAGTGCAAGACAATTTGCACGTCATGCCTTTAGATTAAGTGCATGCTGGAGTGCCAGACTAAGGGCTTTTTCATTGCCTGCTTTATATTTTCACCTTTCTGCAAAAATCAACTTATCCTCTGAGCTGACTTTGGAAAAAAAGGCACACATTGCAATTTAAATGATTTATCCAAAGAAATGTGGTGTGAAGCTGACAGGTCATTTTAGGATTTGTCAGTCCTTAGTGATTCTATGACTCGAGTTAGAATTTTTTTTGCACCTGGCATCAAAACACTTTGATCCTTCCTTTCACTCATAATCCTATAACCCTGCCATTTGTGTTGGGATAAGCACATATTTGAGTGTTTGGATATGTTTGAATCTGTTATTTGCACTGTGAAACAAGTGGAATCAACCCATAAAGACCCAGTGTTACTTTTCTGGCAGATCCCAAATGATTTAACCTTCCCTTTGTGATTTATCACCATTTATTGTAACATTATCTTCTGTATATTTGTGTTTTTTCAGTGAAAATCTGGTATTTTCTTAATATTTTCTTACATTTAATTCACTGATCATGTAGATGTTAATAAAAGCTCACAATACAGTTGTGAGTCATTGCATCAGAAAAAGAGAAAACTAAAGAAAAAATGACTTTTTCAGTAAATGCGTCATTACCTGAACATAAAAACAAGTGTCTCCTTTCAGTGTCATTGATTCAACTCCATGGGTTTTACTGGTGAATTAATGTTGTAGAAGATGACTGTGTTTCCATGTTTTTCAGTATGGAGCCTCGGAACATCCAAATGAGTCATATTTGATGACCATGAAAAGATGAAAAATTTTATTTTACACTAATTATTTGCATGGATTGATAGGATTAGTGGATAAACAGGTATTACACAATTTGGAGTTGATGGTTTGGATTGTTATGGATTAAAAAAGAAAAAAAACTCAATTAGCACATCTCATCCAAAAAGTCATTCCCTTCTGTTTTCTTCAACATTATCCTGAAGTTGCATTACGTACTGGTCTACCATTTAGTTCTGCTGCAGTCTGAAAGAATGCCAAAACTGATTTCTTGTGTCTTCACATTCCATTTCCCACATAAACCACAAACAACATTTCACAGCAAAGTGCATCTGCCTGTCCTTCTGTTATTCAAGCACCTCTCACCTCACTTCCAAAATTTAATGTATAGGCTCTTGTTCACACACATATTCATTAAAAACCCTTTTTCTGTGCACTCAAATCAATTTGCAATTCAAAAAGTAGCCATATAAATTCAGAGAAGGCTCCTAATCAGTGTAGATGCTTAACCCGCCACTCTCCTTATCTAAGCCTCAATGCACGCAGACATCTGCTTCTATAAGGGTGAGTGACTGTCAGAGAGAGACTCAGCAGAGAGAAAATGGAAATAAAATGATTCCTTAAGGATGAAGCATTATCTGTGTGTGAGAGATGGGAATGGAACGCAATAAACAGGAGTCAGAGACAGAGGGGGGAGAGGCAAACAGGAGGCTACTCATATTTTCCCAATGTGAGGCTCTAACAAAGACTTTGTGTAAAAGATAATGAAAAGTGTCAGTGCATGCACTATAGAAGAGAGATAGTCCACAATATAACACTGAGGAGTAGCAGGGCCACACTGCATCTGAGTATGTGGCTATTTCCTTACTATTGATCCTCCATTGCGTGCTTAACAGACTTATTGATTACAAATTGTGACTTGTACTGCCTGAGCTGTGCATATGTATCTAGTGCTTTTCGATAGAGGTCAATAGGCGGCTGTGTCTTTATAGAAAATTTCAGTCACTGGGAATAGGACCATTCTTTCTTTGATTTTCTCCATTCTTTCATCTTAAGCTTAGCATCTCGTATTGCATTCTGTATAGGTGAAAAAACTTAAACCTTAACAGCCACTTCACTCGGAGCACGGAGAGAAAAGTAACTTTGATGCCTTCAAAACTTCATAGTTTGACCTAAAAAGATGTGGACTATAAAAAGAAACTTTTTCCGTAAAATGTATACTGCATGCACTTATAGCTTTTCAAAATATCGCAATAAATAGTGTACTAAAATTGCTGCTGTGAAAGACAGAATTGGTGAAAATGCTAAAATAGTGACGTCCTGGTGCAAAAAAAAGATACTACGAATCCAAACACTAATGGTGCTGATTGGATGAGTAAACCGAGGAGTATTTCCGTGGCTTTTTGCCCATGTACTGTGGATGAATGGGTGTTCTGTCCTGCTGCAGGGCTCTCCCCTCCCTCTGCAGACCTAGTAGTTAATTGAGTGCTAATCGAGTGTTTCCTCCAAGAAGAAAAAGCAATATAAGCAAATGAAAACACAAAACCAAACAGTAGATGGCTGTTCAACATTCTACAGATTCAATACTTGTCAGTGAACAACTGTCAGTGTCCGTCATGAGGCTTGTGTATGTATATCTGGCCAAAGCAGATATGACAAGCTTAGTATATGCTGCTATTATTCACTCGGTCTCGTTTTCTCCTGGCTCTATATCCTCCATTATTCTCTGTCCCCATCCTTCCCTGTACATCTATCATCACTCCATTATTCTTTTTTCTTCAAATTTTCCCTCTGTCACCTGATTTTTTTTTTTTTTTTTTTTTTGCAGGCAGAGTTTCTCATTTTCTTTTTCATCCTCCTCTGTCTCTTTCTTTTTCTCCCCCTCTCATTTCTGTATGCAGGTCACCGTGGCTGTGGGTGAAGAAGCACAACAGTAGGAGAGACGGCAAAAAAAAAAAAGAAAAAAAAGAAAGGGGGCATGAATAGTAATTTATTGGAGGAGGAAGAAACCACCTTTCTTTCTCTCTTTTTGCATCAGTTCCATTGCATGAAGGATTAAACATAATGTATGCACACCCACAGAGTCGCTTTGAGACAAAAGGCCAGAGAAATAGACAGAGAAAGAGACAGATGGGAAGATATAGAGGGAGTGAGAAGGAAATGGTGACGAGAGACAGACAAGTCAGAGAGCAGTTCAGTCATAGTCCCCCAGAAGTTTGTTTATGTGTGAAGGGAAAATAGTCTTATCTGGTGCATTACTTCAGCCCTTTTTGGTTTTTTATTCCCCTGTTTTCCATCCCACATACACACAGTCTCCCCTTATCAACATTAAAGTACAATAACAATTGCCATGGGAATAAACCAGTGGGAGTTTTGCTTGCAATTTTATAGGTGCACTCCTAGATTGACCTGTCATGCAAAAGTTATAGCCTACACATATGGGAGGTGGCGCAACATGGAGAATGAGATCCTGACCAAAACCAGTTTGACTGAGATAACACGGTAGTAAAACCACAAGGGACCACCATTCCAGCTCAAGTCAATTTTCTCCCACAAGAAAATCAAACTATACTGATTGAAGATTTCAAATGACATATCTTAGTGGTTCAGACAGTTATATTAATACACTGTCGGGCTGACAAATACACTCTCTGATCTGCTTCAGACACAAAGCAAAAAAGGGATCATCAGAAGTCTCTACAGAGTTGAAAGTGCTATCGATCATCCTATTGCACAACAGTGAGGTGATCAAAGAGCTTAATTGTGCTTCATTCAGCACCTACGTATCTATGTGATTTACAGAACCTATATATGTTTAAGTCTCTTGTTTGATCTGCATCACAGTTTTGTTTTTTGTTTTTTAATCTACCACCATTACTGTCTCAAGTTTTGTAGACGGTCTTAACAGAAAATACTAAGTCTGAACTTTGTAAAAATTAAAGGCACACATGTGAAGTATTAAAACAATACATTAGAACATCTAAAAGGTAAGAGTTTGTAGAGCTGTATACTATTACCATATTTCCATACAGTGGTTCTGGTTTGCCTTCTACCCCCTGAGTGCATCTTGAATTTCTTCTAACACTTAACTATAATGTTTTTATTATTTATTCCACAAACGGAGAACATTAATGTTATAGAAAATGTGGATGTCAAAAGGAGTAAAAACGTAAAACTAATTTGTTTTTCAAGGAAAGCCACTTGACCTTTATTCCTTTTCACTATACAAATTTTCTGCAATTACATATTAAATGTTATTTCAATATTGGGCTTTGTCTGGAGTAGAAACACTACAAACGGCTACACATGACATGGAATTCAGAGCCTCTTTCATCGATGGCCTGGAAATTGAAGGTGCTTATAGTACATTAAAACAAAAACAGTTGCATGTAGACTCGCACATGCTTTAGAAAAGCAGGCTTGGACTTGAAACCGTGTCAACATAATCAGAATGGAAAGGCAGGTTGAGAGCCCTCTATCCAGCTGTCTGGTAGAAATGATAATAACACAACAGCATTTGGGTCGTGAGGAAGATTCAGACAGACTGAGGGTGAAGAGGGCACACCTACTTTATGAAGACTATTCTTCAAATTCTGACAGCTGCAGCCAACTTCAGACCACGAGAATATATTAAGTTAAAATGTCTACTTATTTTTTCAAATTCATTAAATCCAAACATCAGCTGTACTCCACAGGAATATATCGTGGTCGTACTGTATATGTGATCTGAGTGACAATATAAAGATGCCCTGGCACATTCACAACTCATGTAGGGTGGTGAAACACAGTTGGTAATGTTGAGAACCCATGCTTATTAGTTGGTGTGTATGTATGCATGCATCATGTGTGCATGCATATGTGTGTGCCTTTGTACTGCTCTCCCGCCTCGGGCTTACAGTCAATCCCACTTTGGCAGAGAAATGGCCAAGGCCTCGATTGAAGTTACCCTTCATTAGTAGGGGAACAACGTTAAAGAAGGGATAGTTTGGATGAAAGTATTATGCTGTAATTCAGAGGGCTGAGTTCTTTATCAAGTCCTATATGAGAGGGAAAGGGCCTAATGGTTGGAATTGCCAGAAAATTACAGCTGTAATTCACACTTCAAAAGACTTTGATTTTCCCCTGGCCTTTCTGCTTAGATGTGCTGAACTCTCCTTAGATCAACACCATGCATCCCAGATACACTTTCCAACCCTAATTTCAGCTCTCTGCCAACCTCACATCCCTCTCACTTCTTGACCTCTATGCTCTTGGAAGAATGTAAACACAGAATTCATTTGACTTGCTGAATGCTGGAGTTACCTCAATATCCTGTAAATGGCATAAAAGATGTCTGAAGTATCATGCGTCATTGTATCAGATGATTCTGAACAAAGAATGCATCGCTAATGCACACTGCCCCAGTGATGAGACTTGAACCATAGATTAAAAGGAGTGGAAAATGTACCAGAGTAGCAATTTGATAACAATGGAACATGAATAAGGTAGCAGGATGTTAAAAGGAAATCTTATTGAAGAGTCCTTAAACAAACAACCATTCTACTCCAAAAAATTTCATTAAGTATCCAATTACTGAAGGATAGTACAGACACATGAATGGTAGCTCAAACAGTAGTGTCATCAGTGCAGCAATTCTGCCTTTCAGTATTTTTTCATGTATTTCAACTTACAAAAGGAAGGGCTATTAGTGGCACTCAAGTTTATGGACCTTCACCCACAATACAAAGTAAGTGACAGCAGAACAGCTGGAGACAGAACAATGAGCTGACATCCAGTGACCTCTTGCTTCAAACTCCCCTCCCTCTACTTCAAATTGAAGATTTAGACTGAAACTCCACAGATGTCATTTTCTGATTAATAAATAGGATTTCAATGTCTTAACTGTGCCAATTAAACATTGTCTTCTTTCCCATGGTTAAGCATCTTTGGGGCCAGCGGGTTCTCATCAAGACTCCCCCCCGCTGTGGAGATGGTGCAGCAAAGACTTTGGGCAACAGGAAGAAAGGCATGATGCAAGTCCTCTGCAAATGGATACTGAGAATCCCCAGTGGCTTCTGGTAAAGAAGGGGCAATGCTGGTAGAACAGTGTGTGCACATGCGAATTGTATACACTGTACATGTGAGTGTGTGTGTGTGGTTGGGTAGCTGTATTAGAGGATGGGAAGGGGGTCAGGGCAGAGACGAAAAAAAATATGAGGCAAGACAAAGAATGTTGGAAAAAAGAGGATGAAACAAATACATCATCAGGGAACCTGGAGAGTTAAAGCCAAGAGTCAGGTAGGCAGTCCTATCTTTAAACAACCCGTCTGGGTTTAACCTCCAAGGACTTTTCTCTAAACTCATAACCCCCCTTCCACCTTTATTTCAACCACCTCTCAATCTCTAGGCCTTTCTCTCTGCCTCCTGTTCAATCTCTCCATCTGTCCATCTATATCTCTTTATCTTACTCTTCGTCTACAACTTAGCGTCTCTTCCTTTCATCTTTCGGTGTGTCTTTCTTCATTTCTGTGCATCAATCCTCACATCTGTTCTTTTCACTAAACCAATTAAAAGATGTCTGCAATTACCCCTTCACTCTGCATTTCCTAGTCTCAGAGAGATTAGTGTTTTTGTGAAAGTGTGGGAAGGTGCCTTAAAAACAGTGCTGTTATTTTTCATCCAGAATTGAGATCTTTTCTTTCACAGACAAAAGACTCTTGCATTTCACACCTTCTGCACTTCACATACACATAAAACGCATGCACGCTATGCATGCAAGCGCAGCGGGTACACACCCTGTATGAGGTGGACAGTTTGTGGCACTGGCAAACACCTCTATCAATCCTCTTTCCCTGAATAGTTTATTGTTCTTGAATGCATAAGTTAAAACAGCAGCCTTCACTACAGATATAAATAATAAACAAGCTCCTACTGTAACAAGACTCAGAGTACCTTTTTCCTCAGTGGTCCAATAGAGAGAAATGTGTATGTAGGTATACATTACCCTTCTGTGCGAAGGTGTTTCAATCATTTAAATCAGTGTAGCTGTTTTGGCATTCTTCTGCATCACTCCTCAGCCTGTCTCAAGAAACTTCACAGTGCAAACCAGCATACCAAAAATTGTCTGTGATGTTGATCGTTGCCACATATCCAGCCAGCTGCACTATGCATTTTGATTAGGAGCCAAAGTGAGTGCTGCTGTGTCTACTTTGCACTGTTTTCAAAATGCTATATCACCGCCCAGAGTCCCTTTGGGGAGGATGAGGAAATGTGGAAAACAGAAAAGAAATTAAGAGACAGAAGAGCAAACAAAGATGGAGAGAGGTAAGAATGTAATTATGAGAAAGAACACGAGACCAAGTAAGGAGGGAAAAAAAATGGAATGGGCCTTTAGTGAATGTTTAAGGAGCTCTCCGTGGTTCTGAACTGTCTAAAAGCTGTAGGTAAGGTAGGGAACTGTCCTTGGTCCTGTACGATCAGACCAACTGAAAAACTGAAGCAGCAACATGCTGTATTAGTGGTAAAGCAGCATTAGAAGGAATCTAAATAAAAAGTAAGATTTGTGTCATGTAAGAGCTTTTAAGCATGTATGCCAGTCAATATTTGACTCTGATCTCCTGTTACAATCTCTCCCTCCCTCTCTCTGTCTGTCCTCAGAACCATCTGTCTGCCTGCTGAAGCACATGACTTGAGAGGACTGAAGCAGGAAAAGCTGTCTTCACCAAACAAATAGCAAAAAATTTCCTGGACAGAAAAAGTTAGTTTAAGTTAGCCTGCAGAGAGAGATAATTTATTGACTCATTTAGTTTTCCCTGCTATATAGTGAGAGAAGCTCAGAGCAGCAGGATGTGTATGTGTGTGATGACAGCTGGCTACAGAGATTATGAATCACCAATGAAATTGACTTATAATGTAAAAATACGAGGCAGTGAGTGACAGACAGTAAATATGTTTCTACAAGGATTGTTCTGTAGATTGTCCATTAGTAGAGCCCTCGAGAGGAAGAAAAAAAAAAAATCACAACCATTTTACTTTTGTGACACAGATAAATGCTGGAGTTATTGAGAACCTGATATATTAAGCAATAATATAAAAACAAAACAAAAATGACTGCATAGCAAAACACAAAACTTTGGAGACTATCAGCTAATGTGCTTTTAAAATTAAAGTTTGAACTAGTGTAATCTGTTTGTCTTTTCCCATCAATCTATTAGTTGGGGAATTTTATGCAATATGTAACCAGCCTATTGCATAATAATACTTCATATCCTGATATTTCAGACTTCCAGGGTGACTTTATTGCTGTGGTGCTGACAATAGAGG
>JAPSES010000115.1:11247359-11265076 GCA_029822895.1 Maxillicosta whitleyi
ATAACTATAGCATAAAGAACATGCTAACACCTTTACCAAACCATCAGTGTCACTCCAAATCACTAAATCCAATCAAACCTTCATCCTCGGTGTCATTTTTAATCAACTCCGGAGGTAGAAGAGGCGGGGCTTCCTCTTCTATGTCGCTTATGTCAGTTACCGCTAATGATGAAATTATCAACACAGGCTTAGAGCGCCCTCTGGTGGTTTAGTGTGAAAATAACGTGAAATTATATAATAATGTGTCAATAATTTCACACATAAGTCGCTCCAGGGTATAAGCCTCACCCCCCGACAAACTATGAAAAAAAAACTGTGACTTATAGTCCGGAAAATACGGTAATGGAAAAAAAAAAAAAAAAACATTACACACTTCTGTCTTTTTGACATTTTGTAAATATTGATTTAAGTTTTGCACATAAACTGGAAAAACGTGACTAATGTGGCCTTGAGTATAAGGTGCATTATGAAAAAAACTGTGACTTATAGTCCGGAAAATACGGTAAATAACGCAGTATTAGATCAGTATGTTAAGCTTGAGAGTTAGAGTAAGATCCAAAAAGAATGGATTGCACCTTCTAATTGCACATGCAGTTTCCTTTTCAATATTTCAAACTGATTGGTCAGCAATGGCAACAGCCTTTGGACGGTGTCTTTAATGAGCTGAGATGAACACACAGAGTTCCCCACAATTAATTTAAAACACTCACGCCTCTATAGTATTTCACATCTATAACACAATCCACTCCAATGTCCATAAACAAAACAAACAAAAAAAAAGACTCTGGCTATTGATGTTAATTGAGGCAGGCCTGAAACAAGCTTGAGTGATGTCTGACCCGTAAAATAATGGTTGTGTGTCACTAAATGTATCTGTAGAAACATTAACACCAATGTTCTGCTTGGTGTCACAGCGGGATGTGTGTCATGATGTCTTCAAATCCCAGAGGAGTTGATGCGCATTTAGGCGCCGCACAGCAGCTGTAACTCCATTAACAGCAGATCAGTCAGATCAGTCAGGATCGGATGGTCACTTATGTTATGTGGTCTGCAACTGTTACATTTTGGGATTGTGGGATAATGAGAATAGATGAAAAAGTAATAAAGCACTCAGACCATTAGTGCTTTTTACTTCAGTACCCAAAATGTAAAAATAACACATGGACCCGCCTGATCCCACCGATACTTAACTAAAGGAATTTGCAGTGAAATCATTAAAAAACAGAAAAGTTCAATTATTCAAAACTCTAAAAAACCTGAATATTTGGTGAAACAAATGTATAGGCAGACATAATGAGTCAGAGGTGAGTTTGGTCAGTTAACTTTCAGCCAGCTGTGATTAACCGGAACTGGTCTTTCGTCAAATAGATGGTTTTTGCGAAGAGATTTACTTGCATAGACAGATTTTGTGCTAAATGCATGAATATTCCCTCAATTACATCCACGCAGATGATGTTCTCACCAATGTAAATTACAGCTGTACTTTTTATTGAGTTGTGGATGTTTTCCTGGATAATTTTTTTTAAATTTTTTTTACTATATTACTAAAAATTCTCTTCACACCCCAATTTCAAACGATTAAATGCTCTGAGACAAAATTAAAAGTTTTAGTCACATTTGGGACAGACCACATTGAAAAAAAAAAAAAAAAAAATCCAATCATTTTGAGCGCCCACTCGAAACAATTAAACGGTGATATGTCTATCAATGTCAACTGTCATTTATCCCGCCCCCTTCCCCCTCTACATGTAGCCCTATTCAGGCACACATCGCACATCCTTAGAAGTTTGGAGCGCCAACGTAGGAAACTGAGCTAGAGTTTGGATTGGCTATATTAGCTAGCATACACAGTTAAAATAGACATTTGGAAATTAGTAATATTATGGCAGAAAAGGTGGCAACAATGAGTCGTACACGCAAAAATATGTTAGAGAATGAAGGCTACTGCCAAGAAAAAGTCTTTAATAGAGCGGAGGAGAGTGAACATGGGTGTGGAATATGAGCGGTGGGGTCTACTGAAGGACCAGAAAGGGCTGCGAAGGGAAGCTCTGGTGGCCTTATTTGTACTTGATAGGTAAGTTAACAATATGTCTTTATGATTTTTTTGAGAGTATTCATTGGTTTCCGGCATTATATTGTCAACAAGTATTCCACCAGTCAGACTACACTAAAGGATAAAGCTAACTTTAGTGGGCCGCTAGCCTGACCATGGTAAATTGACTGCACTTATATAGCGCTTTCATACACCTTGTTACTCAAAGCGCTTTAAACAATGCATCACATTCACCCATTCACACACGTGCTCATACACCAGTAGGCGGCTACTATATAATGCAAGACGCTACTGGGAGCAATTCAGTGCTCAGTGTCTTGCTCAAGGACACTTCAACATGTGGACAGTGGGAGCCCGGATCCAAGTGCAACTTATAATCTGAGTATAACATGAAACAATAATCATATTTATTATCATTATTATCATATTATATTATTTATTATAATCATATGCATTATGATGTTGTCAAGAATCTTCTAACTTGTGAATGAGCCACGAGAAAAAGTTAGCCAAGGTTAGCGTATTGATGAACGTGAACCTTCGGAAACAAGCATTGTGCATTCCGGTAGTCTGGAGGCGTGGCTTCAGGGGGAGTCTGAAGAAAGGGGTTGGGACTTTTGAATTGAGTATTTTCAAAGTCTGCTCAAGCTATTTTTCTAACATCTCAGACCCCATTTCTAATGTATTAAATGTAATATTTTTGTCTTTTCTGCACCAGTTTTATGCCTGAAAAGCCAAAATGTCACTTTAAATAGGAATGTCCCTTTTAAGATTGGTTTTACTCACCTTCAAATTTCCATTACAGTGTCCTCTGTTCAATAATGGGATATTTGATTTCTCATCTTTTTTTTTTATTCAGTTGTGTTTTAGGAACCAGAATACATATTAAGGATTTCTCCTTTACCCTTAGCAGGATCTTGTATGTATCATCATTTTGTGTCAGTTAAATTTGCAGTAGATATGACAAGATGACAGGCCAATTTCTCCGGTGAATACTGAATCCTCTCTACCAATCATCATGTCTTAGCTTTAGGCAGTACAACTGAATGTTGCAGTGTTCATGGTAAAAATAGGGAAACTTAATTACCCTCTTCCCAAAAATCTAACATACAAAACGGTGACAGCTATGACAAAAAAATAAAATGAAATCAACACTACCAAAATCCCTGATCTCCAGAATGTAACTGCCTCAGTCCAAACCATTTTGATGACTTATTCAACTTTATTTTCTTTATGTTGCTTCTGTGTGATACCACCATATCTTAAAGTAAAGTGCTGCATAACCTGGTGTTCTGGCTTTTATTTTTTTTAAGATATCCAACATAGTCCTTGTGTTTATGCGTAATCAATACCACTTGAATCCTCTTGGCTTTTAGATATAAATAACACAAAAGAAAAACATTTTTCTTACATTCCCCTCCGTGATCCTTCTGCATATTCTGTCTTTATGAGTTGCAGCTAAAGAGGAAGTTTCCAGTCAGTGTCTGCTTCTTTTTCAATCAGCGTGTTACCTCCTTTATAATGAGGCACACAGCTAGAAGAGATAGCTTGACAGAAGGGCGGGCAAATGCAGCTCGTCATGAGCGTTATGCTTCCTTCAGAGTTTACTCCTCTGAAAGAAGAAGCTTTGAGTAAAGTTCTTTGCTTATCGTGTATCTCCAAACCTTTTAGAATTAATGATCATCTTTGAAGCATTCATCATTCTATGAGTAGTCATCTAACTGTATATTTCTTCCTCTAAATGTTGTCAGATTTCGACTTTCAGCAACAATACGCTGTTAAATTGACCACCTCCCTTCTGTATTATGCTCTAGAACGATGATAGGTTGCCACTCTTCTTCCGCTCACACTCTTTCCTGCTCTGTCATCACTCTACTACTGATAGCAGCTCAATTATGTAGTGACCACAATAGACCGTGAATACCAATTTTGAGGGGAGACAGGGAATAGAGAGGCTGGGCTTTATGGGGGGATGGGGGACCGAGGTGTTGGGAGGTCAGAATTCCTGCTAGCCAGCAAAATCGAGAGCGACAGAAGCTTGGCCTGGTTTCCCCTCTCCGGTACCGCTGTAATTCACCTTGCGTCACCTCTATCTCATCCTACACTACGCTGCACTTCAATCTGCCACTATGCTTTTCCTTCATCTTCTCGCTCTCTCTTTCTCTATATATCTTCCTCAACATTCTCTCCTCCTCCTCCCCTCGTGCCTCTGTCAACAAGCCAAGTTCTCTTATGAGTGATTCCTATGTAAATGATGCTTAAAATAACTATTTGACCGGTTGCCATGAGGTGGGATGAGGATGCAATCTGTGCAGTTTGTGTTTGCGTCTGTCTGTGTGTGCATGTGTGTGTGTGTGTGTGTGGAAGTTCCCTACAAGGTTAAAGCATATGTTGCTTCTTTATGCCTGCGTGTATGGACTTTTCAAGACACTGGCATATCTTTCACATCCTCCTCTCTACATCTTACTCAGACACACATGGAGCTGATTGTTCTACTTTCTACCCTTCCTCCCCCATCACCCTTCCCGCTCTCTATCCCTATGACTGTGGGAGGGATGAGGTGACCATCTGTTGTTCAGAGAGAGCTTGAAAGGGATTGAGGGGGTGAGAGAGTCAGTCGGAGTGGGAGAGAGCAGGCAGCGCTGTGATATTGTAATTGCAGTCAAAGTATGTGAACTGAACGGAGGGGAAGAGAGAGGAGATATCCGTGTGCTGATAGTGTCACTGCAGCCCAAAGTAGAGAGGGATTAACAGGGATTGAATGAAAGACTGAGAAGGAAAAACAGAGGCAGAGTGAGCTGCTATGATATTGTCACTGCGGTGAGGTAGGCAGTGGCAAGCCCTTAGTCTTTGATTTATGTCTCCTTTTCTGTGTTCATGTGAGTGTGTGTGTGTGTGTGTGTGTGTGTGTGTGTGTGTGTGTGTGTGTGATATATCATTCATTAATGCTGAGGAATTAAACCCTGTATCCCACTGAGATGTGCACATCAATTACGAACCAACAAATAGCCAGGCCCTACCTCAGTTCACTTTTAATGAGGAGAGGTGTCAATTGATTTACATATACATGCCCATCTGCATGAAGAAAAAAAAAAATAACACTGAACAACCCACATGCATTCATTTATGTACATTTTTATACAGTTGTTTTGTTCAGATGTGCGCACACAAGAATCTCTATTTTTGTATATTTTAATTGGCACTAACCAGAGGCTACACATATTGTTATCATGCCTGTATTGTTCATATGTTTAGAAGATTGCATGTTTTAATGCATACAAATAGATGCACTTATTGACTTTGATTGGGAACTCAATACGGTTCATGCAACTCTATGAAAGAATATGCAATAGCACCCAATAATGCGTATGATTTCAGTAGTGACAGGTGAAGGGTATATCTGTGAACCAATTTAACAAATTTAATAAGGTGTCCTAATGCATTTCTGTTAACATAAGGTTATTATCTCATTTGCATCAATAATAGCATATGCAAAATAGGCTCCAGACCACAAATTATGATGAATGTAATTTGTGCTTTTAATCCTTGTCAATTAGTTGTGAAGTCAATGAGAATGTTAAAGGAAAGTCAAGTACTGTATACAGGAAAAAGAGAATAAAGTTTGTTGTGGGTAGCCCTCTGATGAGATGAAATCCTCCCAAATTTGAGGAAAAGCACTGCAATAGTGGCTGCCACTGTGAAAAAAGTCATGTTTATGCAGCATTTCGCAAGCATATAAGTACTGCTCTGTGGGGGGCATTGGGAGAGTGCTCATTACAGACAAATACAAGCTGAGAAATCCTCAGAAGCCTTCTCTTCCCCAGATTTTTTATAATTTTTGTCAATGATGTTGCAAGAAATATATGCAAAATGCAGTTTGTTTTTGGGAGGAGGCAGAATGTTGTACACTCGCTCTAAAAAGATCTCTTTGCATAAATTTGAGTCTAAAAATTTGGATGTTGTTTTGCATTAGTTCTTTTGTTTTTCCAGTTTATTTAGTTACTGTCCTGGGGCAGGTAGAGTCACGTCCCCTTTGAGCAGAATGATAAGAGGTTTCCATGGTTACGCAACAATCCCAGGAAAGCAAGTTACATATCATTGAAACTTTTCATCACAAATATGCAAGAGGTTGCCCTCATTCTCTTCATGCTCTCTTCTGCAATTTCTACATTTTTTTTCCTTCTTCTTTTTTTTCTTCATTTTGAGTGCACCTCATGTGGACAAGTGGACATCCTCATATGTGTTTTAGACCAGATCCGTCTGAACAAATTGAGTATCAGGTGGAAGGACAAGAGGGATATAGGTCACTAAGCTTTGTAAGATCAAGGGGCAAGGAATCTGAAAGTCAAAGAGGGAGAGAAGAAAGAAAAGACAGTATTAAGTGGTATTAAGCAGGTGGAAAACA
Organism: Maxillicosta whitleyi; assembly: GCA_029822895.1. Classification (NCBI taxonomy): domain Eukaryota; kingdom Metazoa; phylum Chordata; class Actinopteri; order Perciformes; family Neosebastidae; genus Maxillicosta; species Maxillicosta whitleyi. Next base: position 11,253,818 of record JAPSES010000115.1, read on the forward strand.
GAAGTATTCGGTTCAGTCAGAGATATAGCGAAGGTGTTTGAACAAAGAGGAGAAGAAAGAAAATGAAGGGAGAATCTGCAGAAAATAGAGGATAACAAAGTTCTCTTTCATTTTCTTAGTTTCTCAGTCTTAGTCCTGTTGTAAAAAAAAAAAAAAAACGCTAATTAGATGGATCGCTTTTCAGATTGACATGACACATAGTGCATCTGTGTGCAAGTGTTAAGAGCTTGATGGCACTTCTGCTCATTTTTTTGTTTCTCACAAATATTCAGCAGACACACATGTAACGCATTCACACTTTGTTTCCCACGAACACTCACTCACAAAAGCTGAAAACGAGCAGCCGCACACTCTTGTGCCGTGCATGACGAGACAGGCAAAAGACACAAAGAGAGGAGGGAAGGGAGGAATAAACAAAAAATCTGTGGAGAAACCGCTGTTGTAAAAAGCAGAATAATTTAAGTGCTGAATTTATGGTCAAATGAGTCACAGACCCGACAGCTCATAAAATTTGAATGAAATGGTGTAAAAGTGGGATTTATAATGATACAATCAGGAAGAAGAATAAATCAGAATTTTGGTTCAATTGTGGTGGGAATGAGGTCTGAAATTGCCAGAGCTGGGATGAAACACAAGGGCATAATAATTCAATATATGGATCCCATTCTATTTGTGTGTGATGGTCGTGGGTGGGGTAGTTCTCTGCTCCGCGTTACTGGTGGTTGAGCTATTGCGCTTTTGTGAGGAAGAACGGTTGCATTAGGGTAGGTGCTCGTTTATGGCCAGGATTTTGTAACATTACATTAGATTTGTGTTTAGACACGTGTTTGACTTTCCTAGACCTCAACTTATCACAGGATCAATTTCCATAGTTGTTATTGACATGGTTTATAGTTAGAAATTCATTAATAATGTGACGCAATGGACGGCTTTGTCAGAGAATCCATTTCAAAATACTATTGTTTATTTACAAAACACTAAGGGCTTGGAACGCGGAGGTGGGTGTAGAGTCGATGGAGGCGTGGTTAAGGAGGTGAGGTGGTATGGACATCTGTTGAAAAGAGGGGAGGATACGAAAGTGGGTAGAGTGTTAACAATGGAGGTGGCAGGAACGCGAGGGAAGGGGACGACTGGCGAGGAGATGGAAGGATGTGGTTGAGGACGATATGAGGGTGATGGGGTTGGAGAAGGAAACGTGGAGGAGAGGAATCCATGGACGGGTCAACCACCGCTAGTGGGGAAAACGGCCGGTATAGAAATGTTGTTTGTGTTTTTGTGTGTAAGAGGTTGATCTATTCATTTGCGAATCAATTTAGAATCTTGGGAGTGTGGTTGAACTGTGGTTTGCGAGTGAGTTACAAGAGGTGCAAAGTCTTGGAGACCACTCTATAAGGGTTTAAATGGGGATTTGGCGTGCACTACTGGAGACAATATGATGGGAAAACTGCTGTGGGATAAACAGAACTAATAGGAACAGTGACTGAAATGATACAGACACAAGGAAATGTGACGCTGGATGAGTTTAGTCATAGAAGGATTTATTTTTCATTTTAGAGGTGGACACTACTCAATTAGTTTTCCTTCTGTTATTCCAAAAAACGTTCACACGAGGGTGAAAAATTTTGTTTCATCATTTCAATGTCTCCTCCTTACAACAATAAACCACTTCCATGTGTGCTCCCTTTGATACATGTTAAATATAGATGCAGTTTCCCTGAGCAAAATTGCTTTGGGTTTGATAAGCAGTTTGCATGTGCTATATTAATATATTTAGGTGACTGATGGCGATAGATTAGTGGTTAACACTGCAGACTTTGGTGCAGATGGTTGTCAATTCAAGTCCCAGGTGTGCCCTTGGGCAAGGCCCTTTATGCTATACATGCATGCCTATACCTTGTAGGTTGCTTTGGATAAAAGCGTTAGCCAAATGTAACGTAATATTTACATTTACTCATCCCAGCATATACACAATTACATGTAAACAGCCCATATTACGTATTCATTGTGTCAAACATACTAACTATTTTGCATCTCTGAAAGACACAACCCTTAGTGTGCATCGTTAGTAAATGAGTTTGTACATTTATTTGAGTTTATGAGTTTGCAGACATTTTAATACACGCAAACCTTTTATAGATCCAGCCTTAAATGGTTTGGGATTGAAATACATCTCTGATCTTCTGGTGTGTTATGAACCATCAAGACCCCAAGGATATCTGGAACACGTCTGCTTTTTGTTCCCAGAACTAAACGTGCAGACACAGTGTTCAGTGTATACGCGCCACAGAGACGGAACAAACTCCAAGAAAACTCTAGTTCTGACGCAACTCTTCTTTTGAATCAAGGTTGAAGACTTTTCTACTGCTGCTGCCTTTCATCAAAAACAAACAACTATTAATTTCCAGTGCTGCACTATAACGTTTATTTTTTTGCAGTGTACGTGCTCTTGCTCTTAGGTATTACTCTGTTTTAGTATGTTCTAATTTTCTTACATTCATCTGCAGTTAAATGGCCTTTTCTTTCACGCTTCGTCCATGAAATTTCCTACAAAGATAAACCTGCCTTACCTTGTATTTTTTTTTTTTTTAATGTACTTATTTAACCAATCATGTCTCTTGATTATTCATGCAGGAGTCATCTTCCTTGTAGGCAAGAACAAAATGTACATATATGTGTCTGTATCTTGATCACTGATGTACTGAAATACTTAAGGGGATGTTGTCTCTCTTTCAAATGCTCTGGTGCACACACTAACTCGCTTTCAGAGCCATACCACTTCTTACACAGACATAACCCTCATCCCTCCCTGAGCAGCAGAATAGCCAAGCTTTTATCCTTTGCTGGCACAGCACTTAAATTAGGTGAAACCAAGTGTGGAGAACAGGCCAGCTTTGTGAGACAAAGGTAACTTGGAGTTAGTTGAGTCTCATGAGATTGACCACAGTTTAAACTACAGGGCCAAGTGAGGTTGCAGTGGAATAACTTTGGATTTATATTACCCTAATAGGTTGTTGCACAAATTTTACATCATCCAGCTTGAAAAATTGCATTTGGTTCTGTTTGTGCTTCTCATAAAGTATAAATGACCTGTTTGTATACATGGCCACGGAGGAACTATTTCAACATGCAAGGCATTAATTTGAATAATTTAATAACATTTAAGTGTAACATACACGACATCATCCTCCAATATGTACTGCACTTAATAAATGAGTACACGTACACAGTTCTCTGATTTAAAATTTGCCCTGAGAACTACAAACAACAAAAAAGCTAATTAAAAGCACATACTTGTAGGTGCATCTATGAAGTCTGAACACTCCATTCACAAGGTACTTTCAGTGTTTTACAGGATATTTAAAGAGAGTCCAAAGCCAAAAACGGTCATGTCAGATTCTATTGAAATCCTAATCACAGGATGGTATTCGACACAAAACTATACACACATATGTTTTGAGGCAAACATGTGGCCCGGGGGCCAAATCCGGCCCGCCACAGGGTTCAATCTGGCCCTTGGGATGAATTAGTGAAAAGTGCAAAAATTACACTGAAGATGTTCATCAAATCATTTTAAGTCGATTCAATCTAAAAATGATAAGACCAGTAAAATACTATCATAATAACCTATAAATAATGGAAATTGCACATTTCCTCTTTGATTTAGTGTAAAAAAAAACTACTTAAATTTCACAAAAATGTTTACATTTACAGACTAATATTTTGTAAAAAAAAAAAAAAAAATGTGAATAACCTGAATTATCGTATCGTATTCTGCTTGTTATTTAGTGTTTTGCGTATTTGTAGATCCACTGTGATCTCTAAATTGTGATTCACATGTATAAATGATAAATTAAGGTATAATATTTTTAACATTGGACTTAATTTACTTGAGAATTTTCATGTTGTTCATATTTGGTCATGTTATGTTTGAGTACAATTCATAGATGTAAACATTTTCATTACAGAATTTTACGTTTGTTTTTTGCTTTGTTTTTTTTTTCACTCTTAAGTTCTTATCCTCTTATTAATATTATTTTACTGGCCCATCCCACTTATTACCATATTAGGTGATATTGGCCCCTAAACTAAAATGAGTTACCCCTAACCCCTGCTATAGACAAACTTGGCTGATTAGGGATGGGTTTTGCATCTTCATGAGCAAATCCAAATGCTTTTCTTTCCACCTTAAAGCAACGTATGACTTTCCTCACAAATTTTTATCAAATGTGTAAAATCCCAATGACAGCCTCATTATCACTAATCCATTAGCTTTTCTGTGCTTAAACACCTGAATCACTTCCCTCAGAGTGAAACAAACTTGGAAGATGAATCCATCATAAACACATTCTGCTTTTTTCTCAAACTGAAACATCACTTGGGCTTTCCCAGAAATTTTGTCGCAAAGTACATTGTGTGAATGGGAATTAAACGCAGCAGCAATTTCGTTGTTTCTTGGTGAGTGTCAAACCCATATGTCACCTTTATCTCCGATAACGCACTATTCTCATCCTTTAAAAACAACCCTGGTGGACTGCGTGGTCTTAAATCTGTGAGAAACATTCTCGCTTGGTTGCTGCATGGAAATCCCATTCCCACAATGCACTTCGTGAAAAATTGTCCGAAAAGGCCCAAGTGACGTTTTGGTTTGTTATGTAAACAAGTGGACTGTGTTTATGATAGAGTCATCTTCAAAGATGTTCACCATGAGGGAAATGGTTCAGGTGCATAAACACAGAAAGACTAAGGATTAGTGACACTTCAGTCGGTTTTAACAAATTTCAAAAATAAATTGTGATGAAAGTCATATGCATACATATGCTTTAAAAGGGCTCATATTTTGCTAAACCCATTTTTATTAGACTTTGTTCAATTATTTGTGAATTTGGACTCTAACAGTTCATAAAGTTTGACTTTGAACTCTGCAGGTGCTGCAAAACCATCAGTTCTTGGCTGTCAGGACCTGCAAATTCCGCTCTGCTGGTCTAAAAAAACTAAATCACAGACTAATGTTAATTATATTTTGCCCATGAATACTTATTAAATGATTCCAAATGGTCTGTCTGCTTCCTTTCATAACTTTTCCCCTGATTATGCTGCTTCCAGACATGCATTTTCATATTAAAGCACTTAATCACATTTTAGCCATCATTTGTTGCCAGGCATGGTCAAAGTCACACAAATCTGTCTGGAGGCTTTCCCGATCGGTTCTGCAACATTTACCACAAAAATAAGTGTTGATGAAACTGTTGCTTCTCAACCAATCAGATATTGAGTTGTCGACACCAAGGCCATCAAGCGGGCGTACGTAACATCAGTGTATTCAGATGCTTTATTGGATAGTCAGACAGTGGACTAGTCAAAGCTAGCAAACTGTATCTGTAGCAAGTGGCACAAACACAAATATATTTGTGTTGATTTAATAGTGGTTTTATCAACGAACAATGACTGAAGGAGGAGAGGAAATGGATTTGGGTGCAGATTTGTTGTCAAAGCCATTTTCAAGATGGACTTTTCAAGAAAAACTGGACATCGTTATGAAAGGTCGGGTAATTCCGAAGCTAGCAAGCCTTTCACAACCAGGGAAATGATTTGTGTGTGACTTCAGTCCACTGACTATGAGCGGTACCACTGGTTCAGATGGTACTGATGGGAATACTTGTTATTGGGAACTGATTCGCACATATAATCTGTACGACAAGTAATTGAACTATTTTTGAGGAAAGAAAGGAAGATGGATTTTATGTACAAATAGTCCAAAATTTTGGTGAGTAAAATGTTGATATTTTCCTAAATAATATTGCAACTTTATAAGGTTATTATTAGTGCTTTTTTAATACGTCACGCCAGGTTTGTTTATTCAGTAAATGCATTTATTGTGGCTGCACGAGTTATCTATCTGCGATGCAACAGCTCTTTATAGTGCATTTATGCATAATGAGATGGTTTTTATCACAACATTTGCACATATAAAAGGTCAAGACTTCCGACAAACATTAAAGTATGACGAAAATATCAGCAGTTGTAGTTCATACTGGAAATATGTCAAAACTTCGAGCTGATTACCTAAAATGTTCAGTTGTTGGTTCAACAGGACAGAGCACACAGTCAACCACCTGGAAGGGGGTGGGGTCATGCGCATTTAAAGGGCCAGCTCTCAAAACATCCTTTTTCTTGTCTACTCAAAAATAGGGTTGAAGATGGAACTTTGGAGTTTAATTAATGAACAATTCAGATCTAAGGACAGCATTTACAGTTAATGTAGACCACAGGGAAATGTTTTTTTCCTAAATTCAATTTAACAAATAAAATATCATTCCTTTAAGGAACCGATAAGAGAACACATTTGCTGTGGTAGCAAATTAAAGCTCATATGTACTGCTGCGTACCATCAATGATCTAGCTAAGCAAACACGTGGTATTTGAGGAGCAATGGTCTTTGACTGTAATTTGGTCATACCATAGCATGTTTGCATGCGCTACCATTTGTGTAGTGAGGTGTGCTTTGCCTGAGGCTAGAAGGAAATATATAGCAGGTTGGTTCCTGCGGGGCCTCCCACTCTCCCATTCTGGACACATGTACGTGGCAGAGGTACCTTCACTTTGACATTCATACTACAAGGTTATCCTTCCTGTCAATCTTCCTTGGTGCACACAGACCCACTATCTGAGTGGAGTGTATATTAGAGGAAGCATACAGCAAAAACAACTCATGATACTGTAGAAAATTGCTGGTTTCTGACAGATGTATTAAAAAGACTGTGCAATGAATGAGTCAAAGTACAAATGACCAGGTAGAGATTATGTTCCAGGATGTTATTGCGTGGGCTGTACAGACAAATTGGTGCTAGAGCAGATGAATTAGTGCCTACAAAAAAGTAATAAAAAATTGAGAAGCCAGAAGAAAAACAAAGCAGTATTTGTTGACATATGAAACAAAGCAATGGTAATAACTACAAAGCAAACTTACAAGATACTGCATCTTGCACTGAAAAATATGCAGCACTGGAAATATAAATAAAAAGTCTGAAATATCCCTGTGTAATGCATCTTACATTAATACGATGCTAAAATTTAAGTCAATAGTGATGACAAGCTTTACTCGGTATGAATAGATCCAACAGCCTGTTACACAGAAGAAGAAAAAACAAAAACAAAAGCTACAGCCACAAAGCACCATATGCAAATACATTTTTAGTTTGGTGAGTAAATCGCAGAAGGCTGTTTGCTATTTACAGCACATCTACAAATTTTCTCATTTACAGACGTAGCTCTGCTCTTGCTTCTCGTCAGAGTCTGTTGACATGGACAGGAACATTGGGCTTCTGACAAACTCTTAAATCCTAACTGTTTTCAAGGGCAACTCAAATGCTCACAAATGTACAAAGCAGAAATATTTATAAAGAAGGTTACTTTGTTTTTGTACAGTGATGCATTCGTCTCCCTTTCTTAATCTGGTTTCTTTTGCTTTCGGGTGTCGTCATAACACTCTTCAACCTGCGAATATTATCAAAGTGTACATTTGGATAAATATGGATACAGGTAGTCCTTGGGTTACGACGTACCCGACTTACGTTATTTAGACTTCACAACGTCGAAGACTCGTCCGCTATTACTGTACATACTGTACGTACTTTATACTGTATGTACAATATCTTATTTTTTACTTTATTTTATTAATATGAAGTATAATACATGTATTTTGGATCGTTATCTAGAGATTTAGGGTGTATTTAGGGGTACTAAAGTATTAATTCCGATTTATGCAGAAATACGGGTTATGTCGACAGCGTAGGAAGGGAACTAGGCCTAGTTCGTAACCCGAGGACTACCTGTATTTCATTTTTCTTTTTGTGTTATTTATTCATTTAAATGTGAATGACTGGAAAGGAGCAGGATGATGAAAACTTATAATACTTGCCATTTTTTTATACATCTGCTTACATCAGATGAATTGCTGTTTCAGCTATTACAGTAAATACTTCACGAGTCGATGAAAATAAACAAGTCCAAAAAATGTTATTATTTTATTACATGTTTTATAAGCTTATCTTTTCTCTCTCTCAAACTCTTTCATTGCCAAAGAATTCCACATTCTGACACCCGCAACAGAAACACAAGTTAGTTCTGACCCTTTGCTGTTTACAGCTAAACCTCCATCTATGCGTTTCATCCTGCGATACTAAAACAAATAATCTCTGCAAAAATGTGCAGGCAAAAGTCTGTTTCTCACTCTAAAAACAATCAACAACGTCCTCAATTCAGCCACCTCTTCACCATTCAATCAATACAGAAAATATTATTGCGATAATATCTTTTTCATATCGCCCAGCCCTATAGTTCAAACTACACGGTGCCTCAGACGGAAGGGATTAGTAATGTAACAGACACAACGAATGATAAATTACACGGACAACTCATTTTTCTTTTCTTTCATTCTTATCATATCTGCTCTGTAATTTGGATGGATTCAGTGCCTTCACCTCTTTGTCTCAATAAGTCGGAATATAGATGTCAATACAGCAAACACCTCATGTGCTTAAGGGCTGATTTAAATGAATGGGAAAGTGTTTATCTAATTGTTGGACCTCAATATTTACTCTTATCTTATGTCAAAAACGGAATGTCATTGTTGGCATTTAACAAAGCCCTTTTCAATAATACCCTTTCATCACAGTGGTATTCAGTATGCCAGGCCGTATGTGTTTGAATGCCGTAGGAGGGTAAATGAGGGAGTAAAATGAAAGCAGGAATTTATGTATATGTATGCTAATCTGAAGGACAAATTACTACTACCTATCCATCCACATGTCTGACAAATTTAACACCTTCAGGTTCCAGGGACGCATACAGATACCCACTATTTTGGGATGCTGCCATAGATATACAAATCCATAAAATCTGTAAAAATCTCTAACCGTGTCCGTATGTGGCCAAATTTGTGGCCGTGCGCTGAATTTTCCCAGCGTTTAATGTGAAAAATAAAAACTCCGGGACATTTATTCAGCTTATACTTGAAAATCCTCTTCAGATTCCAGAGTGAGAGTGTAAACAGTGAAACACAAACATGACCAACAACAGGATGAAGCCTATTAAAGAGCAGCTTGTTCTATCTGACTGGCAGTACTAATTTATAGACTGTGCATAAAACGTCAGTCAAACGCACGTGATGGATGGATTTCGAGCCGCTTGTACTTTGACTGAGGTACCGATAGATGCACATGCATGGTGCACACACACTTTCTCTAACCTTGAGATAACTGATTGTTGCAAACCTTGCCAAGCCTGTAGCGTCACATGGACACAGTGGTCGACATCATTACCTTTCACAGATCACAAGATATGGCCCACCATGTAAAAGTCCAATAACTATTAATCAATCGGCAAGATGGGGCTATATTGATTGATGTCGGCTGTCGGTTGGATGGATGGAGATCGGGCAACGTGAGCAAGGCAACGCTAATTCTGAGAGAGAAACAGAATAGGATAGTGTATATAGAGAGTTCAGAGGCATTTCTATCAGTTCATGAGATTATTGATAGACATGTGGTACACGTTCTATTGGTGAATGGATATGTTTTGCAGAATATTTTTAATGTGTATGTGGATGAGTGACTAAATGTACACGTTTCAAAATAATGCTAATAAATGTGGGACAATGTTGTTTTCGTTAAGTATGGAAAGGTTTGAAGGGGTAGGATTCGATAGGTTTATACTTCTTCCTACTCCTTTTTGCCCATGTAAATTTTAAGGCTTTTTAGACCAGAGGTGTCAAACATGTGGCCCGGGGGCCAAAACCAGCTCACTGAAGGGTCCAATGTGGCCCCCGGGGTGAATTAACTCATTTTACTTCATGTGTCAGATACAGACAAATGTGATCTCAAGTAAAAAATAACATAATAATATATAAAAAATGGCAAGTAGGAATTTTCTTCTTGGACCAATGCGAAAAAAAAATAACATTGCACTATGAAAACATTTATATTTAAAACTATCCTTTTACAGTAAAATGTGAATAATGTAAAATGTCAGAAAAAAAATTATGTGCAATTTTAACACTGTTTTGCCTTTTACTACAATGGTTTGTGTCTTTTTAGATCCACTGGGATCTGTGAGTTTGAGTGAATATTCTGCCTGTTACCAAATGTTTGTGTAGCATTGTGTTCAAGCAAAGTTGAAGCGTAATTTTGTTCACATTTCACTTATTTTTCTTACAAAATATCCTTTTTTTAAATTATTATTCACATCTTTTTTTCGAGAGGATGGTTTGGAAAGATTAATTTTTTATTGCACCAAAAGAAGGAAGAAAAGTTGTTTTTTCTTACAAGGTATTATGCTGTTATTTTACTGGTCCGTCCCACTTGACATCAAATTGGGCTGAATGTGGCCCCTGAACTAACATGAGTTCGACCCCCCTGCATTAGATGTTGCACATTTAAGTTCCCGTCTTCTTTTATTCTCTCTCTCTTGTCATTTATTTGCAATTCTGTTTTTAATTTGTCAAAATAAAGATATCAATCAATCAACGTGAAGCCAATCTTAGCGCGACAATCTGCAAGACGGTATCTGTCTGAGTGTGCAACAGCAGGAAGTCTACAGTCATCAACACAATTGTGACATTACAAGATGCAGCAAAAACTGGAACTGAAAAATAAAGTTAATTATAGGACAAGAAAGATGAAATAAAGAAGCTGCAACAATACACATTTAGAGATTTAACCTCCTGAGATCCAGGAAGGTACAAACTTTTTTTTTTTTTTTTTTTTTACATTAAATTGCCTTTATTGGAAACATGCAACATATCTATTTTTTTTTCTTTTTTAATAAAGCTGTCAAAGTCTTGTTCCCTACAGAGGACAAAAATTCATTGCTGGGTCTCAGGAGATTAGAAAAAAACAGATTGCTTGATGGAAAAAAATAATTTTAAATCATTATTCTTACCAAATAAACACGAATGACAAGAGTAGGTGTATAAACATGTTATAATTAGAGCAAACATGATGGCAAGAGCGAAATGAGTCAAGAAAACAGCAAGAGGTCCAGAAGTTTTACCCACGCACCTATTTGAAGTAAAAGAAACACACGCTGCATCACAATCATAGAATCACAATGGCATCATAATTGAAAATGCTTGTTCTAACATTGTTCAGCAATTCTATTTGGGCCTGCATTTTTATTACTCCTGTACCATGTTGGCACAAATTAAAGTGGCTGCACAGAGCCAACTTGGCAGAGGATTAGTTTTACAATATTTGTAAAAAA